>OX453249.1:8663156-9106433 GCA_949709985.1 Luffia ferchaultella | reverse complement strand
AACAAACAAACAAACAAACAATCAATCAATCAAGCAAGCAATCAATCAATCAATTAATCACACAATCAATCAATCAATCAATCAATCAATCTATCTATCTATCTATCTATCAAACAAACAAACTCTTCAGCTTTATAATAAGTATTTCTATTATATAGATTAATAGATTATAAGATAATAAGAAAATAAGATATTACTAAAAACCGTATAAAAGTCTATTGGTTTGGAAGTAAAAAGTTAACGAACAGAGGCAGACAGCGAATTTATTTTCTCCCGCTATAGTTTCATTAATTTTAACGTAAATGTCAAAAAATCAAAAAACATAAATTTCAATAAAAACTGTTAAGATATTAATTTTAATTGTATGGTGTAAAAGGCAATTATAATATGCATGAAATGTTTAAAGACAACTAACGTATTTAATTTGATAAGGATTAATATCACGTTTAAAAAACATCTTCACAAATCGTACATTATGTTAGAACAAATTTGATTGTCATAAAAAAGGTTATAGTAAGTTAACCTTAAAAGATACACATATGCTGTCGCAGATTTTTAGTTAGAACATTTAAAGGGGAACAATTCCGTGATACATGATTTTTGCTTAACATTAACCGTTTACGCAGCGCGCGCGACGGAAGCTCTCAAAAGGAATAATTTTTCCCGTTTTTGCAACATTTGTCATTGATGCTCCACTCCTATTGGTCGTAGCGTGATGTAGTATAGCCTATAGCCTTCCTCGATAAATGGACTATCCAACAAAAAAATAATTTTTCAATTCGAACCAGTAGTTCCTGAGATTTGCGCGTTCAAACAAACAAACAAACAAACAAACTCTTCAGCTTTATAATATTAGTATAGATTTCCGCGCCAAAACTAACCCACGCTACAACTGGCTGCTGCCCAACAGTAAGTAAGAGCCCGCGGACCGTGCCAATTGACACCTTTACACCGTAATACAAGCTGTGCTACATCTATATAGTATAGATAAATATAGTCAACTCTAAAATGCCTAGGCGTCTGCGTCCTGCCGATCCCACGGAACGCAACGACGACACCTTGCGTCGACCACGATGCCGCCGCGCCGTCATGTAGGTATCTACTTATAACAAAATGTCGATTCGTTGAGGCGCTGCTGCAACGCCTGCAACGCAACGATCACAGAACGAGGCTCACAGAGAGCACAAATTTTCACCTTTTCTCGTTTCCCACCCTTAAAATGTTTAAATCCAAAAATCCTGAAATACGTCAATTCTTGTTGGATTGACCAATTTGAGAATTTAACAGTTTTACACGGGTGAATCTATGTACACCTTGTAATTTATAATTAAGTAGTTAAAATTCTATTGTGAGCTGACATGTGATGTGCTACGAAAGTATTGCTGCTGTTGCGGCGTTGGAATAGGTAATCTTATAATTCCATCACTACCTGTGAGAACCTCTAATTGCCTTCCTGTTTTTATTAATGTTTACTATAAGTATTGTGTAGCTGTTGGTTTTCCTAAGATAATAAAAATGTCATTATTTACGCTAACTTTAAAGAACAATGACCCTCATACAAAATCCCGCCATCCCCCCCCCCCCCCCCTCCACCCCGGCCATTAAGTTTGCTATTTCTAAATAAGCTTTTCTTAACAAATTACTGGTCACGTTATAAATTAAACCTATATTCCAAATTTCAGCTTCTTAGATTTGTAGGTTTAGGTGTACAAAAAGTAGCGTATGTAAGTTTTGACCACCTTTTTCGTACCTGTGAAGTTTCATAAAAGTTGATTCAGCTGTTTTGTGTGTGTTCAGCTCGAATGTGGCTCGAATAAAGTCTTCAGCTTTATAATATTAGTATACAATGTCTTTTGTTCGTGTATCGTCAAACTTTAAGGCTAGAAACTATGGCTAATATTATCGGTAAAAACAATTAAAAAGCGAGGTCTAGTAGGTACACCATTTTTTTTTCGTCGATCCTTTCCTTTGCGTAAGTATGTATCCAAACAATGAGAGCGTTTGCGGAGCTAACAAAGAAGTTTTTTTGGTGCCTTTTTTAGTAAGTAATTTCGAATACTGAAAAGTCTTGGAATATTTCATGAATTGTAGCTATGATATCTAAATTGAAAAATAAAATAAAACAACATAAGTGTGACGACCTAGTTTTCGAGAAATGGGACAAAAATAAAAAATTAAGAGCTTTTTTTGAGGTTTTATTAAATTATTTGTTTTTATTTTTAATTAAAGTTACATGTTTGTAATATCTTCTTATTTTTATTAGAAAAGCTAGTAATCTATAATTTATAAAAGTCGTTGGTTCAAATGTAATACGGGACCAAATCAGAATGGAGATAATGTACAAAATAAAATTTCGAAACCCCAAAAAAAAACCGGTGTTCTAGACCTGGCTTTTTAATTATTTTTATCGATAATATTAGCAATAGTTTCTATCCTTAAAGTTTGACGATACACGAACAAAAGACATTGTATATAAGATAACATAATAACGTATTTAATTTGATAAGGATTAATATCTTGTTTAAAAAACATCTTATATTAGAACAAATTTCATTACGATAAAAAAGGTTGTACCTAGTAAGTCAACCTTAAAAGATACACATAAGCTGTCGTAGACTTTTGGTTAGAACTTTTAAAGGGGAACAATTACGTCATACATGATTTTTGCTTAACATCAACGCAGTGAACGTAACGGAAGCTCTCTTATGGAATAATTTTTCCCGTTTTTGCAACATTTTTCAATGATAGTATAGAAGGTAAGATACGCTTTGAATGGCCGTATCTTTTTATTATATCAAGATAGAAACTTGATATTTTTACAGTACTCATACCAAGTGGCTCTAATAGACTTTATCTGATTTAAACTTGTTACTTGAAGATGTTGCTCAGAAAACTGTTCTTGACGGACAGGCTTTTAAGGGTTCCGTACTTAGAAGGTCATCATCATCATCACTAAGGCTCTGCTGTTCGTCCGTCCGTCTGTCGCAGGGTTCGTCAGGAAGGTATCGTCAGAACCATAATAGGTAAACAGTTGAAATTTTCACTGAGTATGTACCTATTACTAGAGTTACGCCGTCGATGCCAACTTTTCTTTCAATGCCCACATTTGATTATTTCATACTAAAATTCCTGTTATGCCAACTTATTTAACTTTACTAAGATTTCGTTCCCTTATGCCTTCTTTCATTTTAACTCTTATGAAAAGTAACACTATGCCAACTTTAAGAAAAGTAGATATAAGAAATCTTGTTTTGCCGTCTATGGTACATACAAACTCAAAAATTCGTGGTGATAATGTTTTTCCAGATTAGTTTCGTTTTCCTCTAGCGTTCAGCTGCCCTGCCATTGTTTTGATGGAAACCATAGAAGCTGAAGAAAATAATACATGTAATTTTATTTCAATTATTAATAATATAAAAGTGGAATACATTTCCGTTCATTTAAAAAAAAAATTAATAAATGGATGGATGGATGAGTGAATTTTAGACTAGTTTTTTTAGGTGCCCCGACTTTATAAATATGTCAAAATAGAGAACAAGAAATTGAATTTAATATTTATAGTAAAAATACAAAAAAATACAATCGTCTACACTACATTACAATACGCGTATAGTTCCATTCAAACTTTATGGCGGATCGGAATACAACGCTTTATGCATGCTTGCGCAGGTTCAGTCATATGCCCCTCGCTCCACCATGTCCCACTACACCTAAAATTGGTTACTGCGACGCGACTTGTGCCTATGTTCACATCCGGCATAAAGGTTGATTGGAACTGTAGAGTACAGTAAAAAATAAAAAAAATCGGCTTTTAAGTTAGGAAACCTTCACTCTAAACTACTGTGAGGGTAGAGGGGTGTTACACGCTCGATTCCTTTTTAATTAATTAATAGGTTATTATCATTTATATACTTACGTTGGTTAGCACTGTAGCTTAAAAGTATGAATTCACTAGAAGCATTCTACCGTCTTACCACTCTTTTTCTAGTTAACTAAGTAGGTGTGTATTTGACAAGTTTCAGTCCGATTTCAGTCCGCGAGGTACCCGCGCGTCAGCCTTCACCCCCGCAAAATTGCGTTTCGATACTGTAAAGTGACATTTCTGACCCTATTAAAACTTGAAATCAAACGCTGCTGTCAAATTTATTCACTCTATGATATTTATAGTGGTCGCCCAGTGGTCGAAATTCGACCGTACTCACTTTTTTATAACCACCTATAATAATTAGGCATTAAACGACAGACTATCATACTATTGTTATAAGATTTCAACTTTTGGCACTCCTTTTCCATATAAACTTTAACTACTTTTTCTCAAAGATGCTACGATGTACTAGATATATCTTGCACAACCTCCTTGAGGTAAATTATACTTGCAGTACCGGACCATAAAGTGTCCCACAATGTTTTAGTCTCTATGGTTTTAGCAGACATGCTCGTGCGGTCGAATATGTAGTTTGAAAATGGAACGAACTCTTTTAAACCCGAAGAGATAACTCATATAAGTTTTAATTAAATTTCGAACTGGCATGACAAAAAGAATGCGCCATTAAATGAATTTAAAAAAGTAAACATAAGGTATCGACATTGGAACGTGGCGAATTGGCGGCAAAATTACCTAAACTGTTTTTATTATAATAATACAGTTGTCAATATAATTAGTTTATGTTAACTTTACCTACATACTATAAATTATTCAAAATTACTTTTACGAGTGATGAAGACATTTTAACACCACCTGAAATACAAAAAACTGCAAAGGCTATTATTGAAAATTGTTTACCACCGAAATCGAAGGACAGATACATGAAAACGAATGAAAAAACTTTTCTGTGGAAAAACGAAAGGAAATCTAAATCGTTGTCTGAAAACGTTTTCTTACCTTATTTTGGTGAATGGCTACAAAAGTAAAACCATGTACATTTTGGGTAAGTACGTGTATTATATTCCATGTTAAAACGTACGATACTAATGAAACATAATATAAACTTGAAACATTCTCTGGAAATGTCACAAACTAATACCATTCCTGTGAGATCCACTTTCAAGATTCAAAAACTGTACCTTTACTAATTGTGTTTTTAAATAAAAATGTACCTATGTTATTGTTTTAATTTACACGCATCTTTGAGAAAAGTACTATACAAGCCTTGTGCATAACCGGACTCACGATCGTTCGCTTATGCTGCACTTACGGGCCGCGGCAGTAATCTCCTATAACTAAAATGCCAAATCTCATACTCCTCCGTGCTCGCGATATGCTTTAAAAGGTGTACAAAATTTTTTCATCACATATTAATATATACTTAGATTATCAAATTAAGTGGTTTGATACCCTGCTAAAGTAACAGATTTTTCAAAAATGTAAATACGTATGCCGTTTTTGTTTTCTCGAGGTCATGACCCCTTTGCACACTTTTCCCTATTTCTCATAGTTTAGAATTTGGCCATGCAGTCCCACCTTAAAAGCTCAACTATGTAGATTTTGGCTTTCTGCACTTCTGCTCCTCATAAACTTTAATTATGCCAAATCTCACAATCCTCCGTGAGCGTAGTATCTACCTATGCTTATAAAGGGATTGGAAGCTTATCTTTCATGTATTAACACATAGAAGAAGATGACCAGAAATTATCTTCTACGGCTCGCATAGGTAGTTTAATGCATAGTTTGTTTTTATTGATAGAGGCTGTTGCATCAATATTTCCCAATGGATAAAAATAATTATCTAATACTTAGGGTACTGATTGATTTGACTGTACAAATAGTACCTAGGCATTGTGAAACCAGCGAAAAACATTTTTATAACAGTTGGCGACATAAACTACACAAATTGAATGTTGAAAAAAGGAGACACCGTAAGAAAGTTGACTTAGAAAAACTAACTCCTAGTAAAGTTAAATAAGTCGACGTGGCAGGAATTTTAGTATGAAATAATTAAAAGTGGACAAGAAAAGTGGAAAGGAAAGTTGGCATCGACGGCCTGACTCTATTACTATGGTCGGTATAATAATAAAAATAAAATAAAGTTAAAAATTAAAGTGGGGACCCATACAAGAAACGTGTTTTTTTTTCAACGTTTTTGATGATTGGTGGTTGTGAGATCATTGCTTACACTTGAAATTTTCATGAGGTAAGTATAATAATAATAACGTATACACGACAACAACGTCTAGACCCCAAAATAAGCATTAGTTTGTGTTTTGGGTACCAAGCGAAGAGATGACACATATAACAACCAAGACCCGGCACCAGTATCAATATTCATCAAATAAATACTGACCCGACCTGGAATTCGAACCCGGGACCCACTACCCACGGCTAAGCGGTCGTATATAATGACATATGTAATACTATAGTCGCTATAACAACAAATAATAAAAATAAAATTAAGGTAAAAATTAAAGAGGGTCCCCATTCAAGAAACGTTTTTTATACTGTATGGTTTCCCTCATTTTGATGTACAAAATAAAAACATTAAAACTCAATGTTCAGTGACATACGAGCAGACAACTAAAAGGGAACGGAACAACACAATTTCGTTTCACCTATCCGAAAATGCCTAGAACACGATAGTCTGTGTCGCTTGCAGTCGCTTGTTTTTCCGCCTATATGTTTATGGGATCTTGGTATTTCTTTTTTCTCTATCTAACCACTCGGCCAACCCAAACGAAAAATTCTCACTGACGCAGTTTTATTATTAAGACGTTTTTGGTATCGTTTTCGTATAAAATAAGGACATGGATTTCATTTCTGATGGCAATTTAGTATACATCCATACAAAAAACGAATTTATTTGCAATAAGGTAACAATCTTGTCTAGCATTTTTTTTTATTTTCTATAACTTTTTAAATCGTAAATATTTTGTAATAAAAAAAAATTTTCGTTACCTTATTTACTCACTCATTTTACCCAGTTAAAAAAAATATATAATATGTTCACGCTTCATTGACAACAAGTACTAGGAAAAAATTTCGGAAGGTGACGCGGCGAATTGATGCATTGACAAGCGAACGCGCGGGCGGTGCAGCGGTGGAGTGCGGGCGCCTTTGAATTCGAATCTCAGTGCAGTAAACAGTTTAGTCACAGTTTAGTTTCCCGGGTGTATGTGGACGGATTGGACGCAAAGTTTGTTATCAAAATAACCGTTTATCAAGTTTAAATAAAAGCGCATTAATTGTTTTTTTTTGTCTCTGTGGCTGCAATTTTATTTGACGTTTTGAAGTCAATTCATGTAAGTATTTATTACGTTTTTTTAATCAGTTTTTGCACTTCAACTTCAATTTTTACAGCGCCGAATGATCTTGTGGAGTAACGCCCAAAAAGTACCTAGTTATAGTAAAAGTACCCTGTAAATAAAATAAACGGAGTATTTAACTTTCTGCGAGGAAAGAATACAATCTAACAATAAAAGTATTCACGACCACATCGCGTTCACGACACAAAAACACAGGCCAAAATTAGCCAATTCGGTCCAGTGTGACATGTAAAAAGTTTCATTAACATTACAAAAAAAGGAAAAGATCGGCAATTGGAGAATGTTCCACCGACAGAAAATGCGCTGCATCTACTTAAACTGCCTGTAGTGTATCAAGGCGTACATGTGTAGAGCCAGTTAACGACACCACAACAAAATCTACCCAATCCCCAGAACTACGGTTGGAAAAGAGGAGGAGATGTATGAGTTCCCAACTGGACAACTGTGGCCATTGCATGACGCGCATGCTTAGACCTTATAAGATGCAAGTGTAAGCAAAAGTGCGGCAACAGGTGCAGTTGCAACAAACAAGGCCTGAATTGCACTGACTTGTGCATATGTAGTGGCACACGCAAAGTTTAAATGATTCATCTCAACGTAATACTATACTTTTATTTATTTTTCAAATTGGAGTTGAAATTCAGTCTAAAATGCAGAAGTTTACCGTCTGTTAAAATTGTATTAATTTTACATCTGTAGTCGTTGAACATTAACCAAAAATATTTAAATCATTCTAATAAATTTCAGCTGTGTCATCTCAAACCGCTGCCAGAGACGCGCTCGACCCCGACGTGGTGTCTTCTTTCATTTTTTTCCTACAAATTTATGTTAATTAAGTGTAAACATATTATATATTTTTATAAACTAGAATAAATAAGGCACCTAAAAAAATTTTTTTATTAGAAAATATTTACGATTTAAAAAGTAATAGAAAATTAAGGAAAAAAATGCCAGACAAGATTTTTACTTTATTGCAAGTAAAATCATTTTTTGTATGGATGTACATACTAAATTGCCATCAGAAATGAAATCCACGTTCTTATTTTATACGAAAACGATACCAAAAACGTCTTAAAACTAAAACTGCATCAGTGAGAATTTTTTGTTTGGAGCGCGGCGGATGCAAACTTCGCGTACCTCCAACTCCCCCCTTGCGGGTGGAACTGCTGGGAACTGACCTCAATCTAAGAGCTAATAAATAAATAAATAAATGATTTATTTTTTCATAATACATTCCTAGGTTTCAGTTGATAAAACATAACATGCGACTATAAAAAATATTTCTCTTTAAAGTTTTTAACCCACATTATTGATTCCTTCAACAGTTTCGAAGCATTTGTACAAAAACCTAAAATTCGTGGAAAGTAAGGTTTTTTCGATTGATTTAAATAATATTTTTTTCGATGCTTTCGAATCGTTTCTCGAAAAACCTTATTTTCCAAAAAAATTTAGGTTTTTGTACAAATGTTTCGAAACAGTTAAAACAATTAGTAAAATCAGTTAAAAACATTAAAAAGAAATATTTTTTATGGTCGCATGTTATATTTTATCAACTGAAACCTCTAAATGTGATTATAAAAAAAATAAAAATCACATCTTTATATGGTGGCTCCATCTATTATTAAATAGCCGTACTAGACAGGCGTCGTCCTACCTTAAATCGGTGTTCTAGTTCATCCTAAATTTATGGACCTACTACTAGCCCATAACATCATCAACAGTACGGTTTCATCAACAGGTATAATGAACCTAGACGACCTAGTTCACGTTTTCAAGGTGAGTCCGTTGTTGGGGAGAGGTGAAGAGCCGCGCGCCCTCTGTGTCTCCAGTTGGCGCTGGCTTGGGATGGCCGGACGTTACTGGTACCTCCTTTGTTACCCGCCCGCGAGTCCAATGCCCAGGTGTGTATACATACTTTTCTCATGCTCCTTACAGAGAAACCGCTCAAGTCATACATAGTCTTATGTGCAGGGCTAGGCGTCACGGGTGGCGAGCAGGGAGCAATATAATATTATCCTGGGACATCCCACACAGAGCCATCTAGTCCCAAAGTATAGTTCCAATCAAACTTTATGGCGGATCGGAATACAACGCCTTTATGCATGCTTGCGCAGGTTCAGTCACATGCCCCTCGTTCCACTGCGCCCCGCTACACCTAAAACTGGTTACTGCGACGCGACTTGTATCTATGTTCACATCCGCCATAAAGGTTGATTGGAACTATAATCCAGTACTATTATCCCATCAATATCCCACTGCAGGGGCTTAGGCGTCCCCTTGGGATGAGGGGCTTGGAGCTTAATCCACCACGCTGCTCTCGTACGGGTTGGTGGATTTTAACGACTGCCATCTATTAATGGCAACCGAAACCGACGGATTAAAGTGCTCTCCGAGGCACAAAGTCAGTGATAGTTATGTTGTTACATAGTTAGTTAGAAAAAGCTTATTGGTACATGCCCTGGGGAATTCGACTTACGGCCTTCTAAACATGAAACGGGTTCGCTACCACTCAGCTATCACGACAAAGCAAGTAAGCAAGTAATATGTTTGTGTTATGGGTACTAGACAACCGATATAAATACTTAAATATGTATATCAATTGTCTAGTAAATCCAGACACGGAACAAAAAGACATGTTCATGCACACAAATGTTTATCTCAGGCGAGAGTCGAACCTTGCGCCCACTCGGGAGTGGACATACTACGCTTGCGCCCGCCCCTACCTCCTGCGTACCTGCGCTTAAGGCGATACACGATTTATGCAGTACCTCTTTTGTATTGTCCGACCAAACAAATAAAAGAATAGTAAATGGTGGCCGCTTTCGGTTTTTGCATACTGGCATTTACAATACATTCACGCTCACTGAAAGCCCCTCGATTTAAGAATGGTGGCCATCATAGGCGCAGTCTTTTATCCCAGGATCTGTTAGTAAGAAATGTGGTCGTTATATACTAATCGCGTGATCGGAATAGTTTTGTCACTCTGTGTCACTCTATAAGTTGGAACACTGAGTAGGTACCAACATGTGGACTTAACACTGTCGTGAAAATCATTGTTTTGTTAGCGCCACAACCATATTTCATCTACTTATTTTATAGTTGCGTTTACGTGCCCGATCATGGGGCGGTAGCTCCCGTGGTACACCAAAACGCGCCCGGATCCCATCCAATTTATCATCAGCACCAACGGAGCCTAGTTCGTCCGGCACATATTCCCCGAAACTTGTCAGTGAGTAGACCCACCTGCAAACTAATGATACACAAACACCTGTCTCGGTATGCCCCGTGGTTATAGAGTCAAACTTAATTTTCAAGTAGTTTCATAAACAAAAGTTAAATGAAAGAACGTTCTAATGGCTCTATTTTGTATATGTTACGCTCAAAGTCCGAAGATGCTCATCATCATCATCATCAGCCCATTTTTACCCCACTGCAGGGGCTTAGGCCTCCCCCAGGGTGAGGAGGCTTGGAGCTTAAGTCCACCACGCTGCTCCACTGCGGGTTGGGCCGAAGATGCTCACCGAGCGAAAAATTGCTCAAAACGCGTAATGGTCACTGTAAAACATCCACATCGCAAAATTCGTGTAATGGTTTTCATGAAAACGCTCACGATCCGTTGTGGTAATCACAGAAAGGCCACATAGCGAAGTTCGTGTCGAGGCTATTATGTTATACGACCACAACGCATTGTGACAATGAAGAAAAGCTATGACACTAATTGGCTTAAATTACATTGTGTCGTGATAGCCCGAGCCGCAGCGAACCTGTTCCAAATCTATAAGGCCATGTGGTCGTGGTTCGAATCCGGGCGTGTATCAATGAGTTTTTTCTGACTTAAGTACATTAACTATCACTGACTCCGTGCCTCAGAGAGCACGTTAAGGAGTCGGGCCCGGTTGCTGTCAATAGATGGCGGTCGTTACAATCTACCAACTCGCATTTGAGCAACGTGGTGGATTTAAGCTCCAAGCCTCCTCATCTTGAGGGGATGCCTAAGCCCCTACAGTGGGGTATACTGTGCCGATTGCTACAGTGACCGGCAAGTGAAATATTTAGTTGATATAAAGCATATTCCTGTTGAAGGATTATTTGAGTAGGAAAGGAATGAGTGTGAAGTTGGCAAAGGTCTGGAGGCTGCGATTAAGTACGTGAAGTATTTCATATATACATTTTTTCTTAAATCATTAGCTATTTTAAATTATATTATATTCAATTTTCCTATTTAATAAATATGAGTAGATAGGTAGAGAAATTTTCATAGCATATTATAGACAATTTTTTTATTCTGTCCTGAAATGTTTAAGCATCCTGCGTGAACTGGAAAAAAAACTGTAAAAATTATGAAAACCACGAAAATGAAGACGCAGCCGTTTGCTAGTCTATCTATATGAATAAAATAGAAGTGTCTGTAATTTCAAAAGAAACGCTTTATTCATAAAATGAATTTATTTATCATGGGATTCTCACTTTAGTTAAATTGTGCTTCAGTTTTGAAATAACAAGCAAAAGGCGGGGAAGAAAAATTGATTCGTCCCTTACACATTAAGAAGTTTTTAAGTTTGATCACGATATATACAAACACGAGTCCACGCGAGCGAAGCAGCGGACGGTCGCTAATTTTATTAATCAAATTTATTATGTGAACAGACGATGGCAGTGGCGGCTGGGAGGTGTGGTGTGGCGGGGAAGAGGAGTGTGTGGGCACGCTGCTGGCCACATCCACTGCCTTCACCTACCAACACTCGCTCAAAATACCACCAGGTCAGTACAACTATAAGGTTAATGAGGTGTGTCCATCTAGTAGGTGATCGGCAGCAAGAACATTGACCCTCTACCACTCTACCCTTCCTTGCACCATTTATCGTTCCAGGCGACGCTGACGTCACATAGTCCGAGCGTCCGATCCTATGTCAAAAAACTGAGCATCCTGGGCCCGAATTCTAAACGCATACATGATTTCATAAAAGTACGAATTGACTAGAAGCCTTCTTCTGCGCTTAATGTCTAACCACTCATACTCTTAATTGCTAGCTGTTGTAACCGTTTGGCGATATGGTGAGTTTCAGTCCCCGCTCGCCGGCCTTCACCACCGCGAAATTGTGTTTGACAGTTTCGATACTGTGAAGTGACATTTCTGACTCTATTAAAACCAAACGCTGCTGTTAAATTTATTTACCCTATGCATAATTTGTAATTTATTCGAATTCTAATTATTTTAAATCGAGCGCTTGGCTTACAACGAACCAGCTCCACAGTACTCTATATTATGCAAAAAGTAGCTTCGTTTCTTTGCTCTGTTACGACCTGAAGAAAGGACAAACAAACGAACACACTTTTACATTTACTAGTGGTCGCTCAGTGGTTGAAATTTTGTATTCACTTTGTTGAAACCACTAATAATTTAATAAGAACTGAGGACAAGAGTAAGTCAATTCAAACCGCCATAAACGATAGACTATCACGTTAAGAATTTTATGCCATAGATAGTATTTGTAAGAGACTTTATGTACGGGTCGGACCGGCCAGGATAGCTCGGTGGACGACCTTGTACCGGTGCTGGTTACGACTGGATTCGATTCGAAACACCGGTATAACTTTTCAGGCATAGCCTTCCGCCAGCCAGCTAGTACTTGCTCTTTATGACCTGTTTCAGAGGTCTGACTATGCAGAACTCGAAATTAGAAGTGCCGGCATGGCGGATCGTTCGCCCTTTTGTACTCTATTTTCAGATAATTTCTATTTACTCTATGTACAATTTTCCCGCGTTTTCAGCGACTTTTCGCGCCATTTTCAGTGGACCAATTAGGGCTTTCTAGGCAAAATTTGGCACCCTCTGAAGACAGTATTTTAAAGAAAGTCTTTCTTGACCCGCTAGGCACGTCTCCGCGAAAGGACTGTATAGAGACGCGGTATATCGAAAAGGCGAACTTTCCCCATTTTCTCTATTTAATGGCAAGTACCCACTAGTATGAGAGAAGGAAAACGACCAGAAAGCCCATTTTTTTTTCATCTATTACAAATTGGACCTTATATTCTATTGCTACAAAACGATTTACAAATTTCAATATGCTGACACGATTTCTATCGTTCTATTTCACTATATGAGTTCCAACACTGAGTACATAAGCACTTAACACTCGCAGCTCGGCCTTAAGCTCGCTGTTGTGAGCATTATATATATATTTTGACTTTCTGCACTCCTCCAACATATAAACTTTAACTATGCCAAACCTCACTCTTCTTGCGTGCAAGATGCTTAAAAGAGGGTGTAAAGTTTTCTCTTCACGTATTAATATATAGATTAGATTAGATACCTACTCCACGTGTCAGTATATTTTTCTTTCAGACAACGGTGTTCCTGTTCACGTGACCTTATATGCTGAGTGGGTGCGAGAGTGTGGATAGGCGATTCGGTCGGCCGTGTCTCAGTCTATTCGTGAGTACCATAAATTATGTATGATTTTCTAGCCTTTGTAGGTAAACAATCCTGTTGAAACTATTTCTGAACTCATTGATTTATATCAGCCACAACGGTTCGACCAGACGTATAAACCAGTACGCGAGTTTGATTACCAAGTTTACCTTTATAAGACCACGGCGCGCGTGATGCGCGTCACTTCATGCGCAGAAATGCGTTTGATGATGATGGTTCGAATGGTTACATTCCCTAACTGCGAAGCCAAGGGTCGCGCTTTTGATTCCCGCCCGGGACAAATATTTGTGTGCATGATCATGTCTATTTGTTTCATGTCGGGGTACGTATATCAGTTGTCTAGTACTCCATAATACAAGCATATTACTTGCATACTTTGGAACTAGATGGCGCTGTGTGGGATGTACCAGGTATTATAATTATTGTCGGTTGGTGTCATACGCCGCATTTAGAACTCCGCACAGTAAATGACGTAACTCTCTAGTAGCACAACGCCACAGACCGTATGATAGTAAAACCCGACGTACACAGCCGATGAGCGTAAATAAGTCTTGTATTTTTGGTACGTCCGATAATCTAACTTCAACTATCTACAACATAAGCTAGCCTCGAGAACTGATCACGCGAAACTATGAATGAATTTGTTTTATTTGTGTATTTGGTGCGCATATAGAGTTAATGGACAATTATTATTTTGTTATAATTATATTTGGTCATCTCACTTTAATTCGCACACGTAATTTAACCACGAATAATTTTCATATTTGTGGTATTACTTTGTAATCTATTTACGCGTTAAATTTGTTAAATTAATTCTTCTTGAATCCGTATTTAGTTAAATCTTTGTCAATATCTATATAGATAATAATAATACCTGGGACATCCCGCTCAGTAAGGAAATATTATGCTTGTATTATGGGCACTAGACAACTGATATACTTAAATAATCTTTAAAATATATACACATACGCACTGTTCGGCTGAACGTAGTCCAAACTTATAAAGTGTGTAGAGCTCACCGAACTAAACCAAAAATTAAAAACAAATTAGATAGTAATAAAAAAATGAAATTTTAAACATGTTTTTCTCGGTAAACGTTGGTTTGCGTCATGTGTTCAGTTGAAACTTTTTGTTTAGTTAGGCAAACTCTACACGCTCTATTGTTTGGACTACGTTCACCAGAACAACCAGTACAGATATTTTTTTTAAATCCAAGCATGGAACAAATGGACTTATTCATGCAACACAAATATTTGTCTCGGGTGGGAATCGAACCCGCGACCCTTTTTTCTACAGTTAGGGTCTCTAACCACTCGGCCAGTCGGTTAGTCAGACAAATACAATTAAGATCGTGAATGCAATTCAGTTAGAATTTGTGCACTTTGGAAGTATTTCCTCCAAGTGTACAAGCACAGGTTTACTTTATACGGATATAATATGTCCTAGACTGTGGCTCTGTCGTCGAAACATAATTTCGTTACTTTTACGCTTACAGCGCTTCGACCTGCGCTTACGCCTGGGGCTGCTGTGTTCAAGGGTCTGTGGGTGGAGGACCGCGAGCGTCAGTCGCGGCGATGCAGCCGCTGCCGTCCTCGTTGGCTCGCGTCGCTCTTGCTCTCGAATCTGGAAGGTGAAAGGTTTTTGTTGCTAAAAGTTTCCCTAAGTTGGTATTCACGGTGGGATTTAAAAGGGGATTAGATACCTATAATACGTAAGTCATGTCTGATAATGTTACGACACTTTCGAATATCCCTCTCAGAGAAGTGGGTTAAAGTAAATACATATGTGATTTAATATAGGTGAATGTCGTCGTAAGGTATTGTCGTGATAGCCCGAGCGCAGTGAACCTGTTTCAAATTTATAAAGCTGTGAGGCCGTGGTTCGAATCCGGGCATGTACCAATGAGTTTTTTCTGACTTAAGTACATTAATTATCACTGACTCCGTGCCTCGGAGAGCACGTTAAGCAGTCGGTGCCGGTCGCTGTCAATAGATGGCGTTCGTTACAATTCGCCAGCCCGAATTGGAGCAGCGTGGTGGATTTAAGCTCCAAGCCCCCTCATCTTGAGGCGAGCCCTAAGCCTCTGCAGTGAGGTATAAAAAAGGGCTGATGGAATTGAATGAGATGGAATGGAATAGGTGAATGAATTATGGGGTAGGAAGAATGGGGCAGGGGCGGGAATACCGTGTTTGCGAAGCCTCACCCAGGTCGACGGACAAGTTAGGCGGTGTCTACGTACGATAAGCCTTCTTCGGGCTGGCTCGGGATCGTTGAATAAACTGTTCAGCCGAACACTAGGTATATATATTTTTTGTATTAATGAAGATGACTTATCCGACAGGCTGTTTCTGGTGGCGTCGTCGCGTCCCGCCGTGGAAGGCAGTTTCGTGTTGAGCGAGCTCGGCGCCGCCAGCGAGCTACGGTGCCTAGCCGCCATGCCAAGACCGCACGGGTACGCACGCACCGACATAAAAACAATCTTGATATATTTTTGTCAATGATATTTTGTATATTTAAGGAGGTAGACTGAGGAGCTTTCTTTTATCTATTTTTTTTCATTTTAATAATTTCCATTTCCCAGATTATACATTTTTTTTATGTGTTAAAAAAAATCGTTTTGTAATAAGTAGATTTCGTATAATACTGGCAGTCTCACCGAAATAATGTAGCAGAATAGAATAATAATAATACCTGGGACATCTTACGCAGCGCCATCCAGTCCCGAACTAAGCAAAGCTTGTACTATGGGTACCAGACAAGTGATACACCTACTTGAATGTTCTTTATAATATATACATATATAGATACTTTTACACCTATACACAGAACAAATAGACTTGTTTACGCACGCAAATATTCGTCACGGACGGAAACCCGCGACCCTTGGCTCCGCAGTTAGGGTCTCTAACCACTTGACCGATTGGTCAGTCTAATCGGCAAGTCGGAAGGCGCACCCTTGCTAAACTCAACGACTCAAAATCTATAAATTATGACAATTTTACCCTCTGGATGCTCGGAGTGGAGCATCATGGTGGCCATGGTCACGTGGTGTGCTGTGGAGGAGGCTTAGGTTCAGCTTAGGTTGACAGATGTAGGCTGATGATGATGATGATGGACTAGTTATGACGAGTAATACACAAAGACTTCATCTAGTTAACCAATCGCGCGTCTTGCCCAACTTCGGTTAGCAATACCCTTTCAGCTTGTGTAGAAATTTAACGTTATGGCCCTTAGTTGGGAGGTGTGGGCTGGTGGCGCAGGCCTGTACGCTTATGCTGTGAACGCCAGCGGCGCTTGTGGCGCTGAAGAACTACGTTTGCCTGGAAGGGTGGCGCTGCTTGCAGCCCCTAACGACGAGCCCTGTGTGTTTACCCATTGGCAGCCTGGTGAGTGGCGATCATAGCTAAATTATTGACAAAAATCCGATATTTTCATAAGTATTATTTAATTTGTTAGAATAGTTATATCCTGTAATGAAATGACAGATACAAAAATTTATGATACATTGAGTGATTAATCTGCTTGTCTGTTTGTCTGTGGCATTGTAAATCCTAAACTGGTGAACCATTTTAGTATTGTTTTTTTTTTAACTTGAAAGCTGGTGTCTTCGTTTTGGTTCCTAGACTCTTGTCTGTCTGTGGCATTGTAACAAATGTGGCTTTACAACGGAAAAACCGATTTCAGTGCGCTTTTTTTTTGTAAAGATCAGGGGTTATTGTTAAAACATTTTTTTAATTGTTTTACTTTAGTTTTGTTTTTTATCCAGGTTGCGTGGTCCAACAGTGGTCGGTGCGTACGCGCGAAGTGACAGCTCGCTTCGACTGCAGCAAGCTGGTGCCATGCTCCGAGAGTCTGCAGTCCATAGCGATTGAAGAAGACCACCCTGACAATTGCCAGGTATTGACTGGGGTCAGTGAAAAAAGTTCTTACAAGGCGAGTTTTGTCGCATCACTATCGAAACTGTGAACGGCGTATTCAACTAGAGCAATTTTTATTTTCAACTAGCTTTCCGCCCGCAGCTCCGTACGCGTGGACTACACAGTCCAAAATCTCAATTAAAAATGAAAGGGGCGCCATATAAGGAACATGTTATTTAAAATTGTACGCAGGTCGGAATTCTTTGTGTGCGAATCCGATTCGCACTTGTCCAATATTATTATTTTACATACACATTTTTATATAAATAACAGTTCTTATAAAAGTTTTTCACAGCTCAGTTTTTTTTTTCATAAATTGATAACTTCATACACGATGTCGTCGGGCCTTATAAAACGATGTTAAATCCCGTTTAGCGTGAGAGAGTTACCAGCAAACTTTTGATAGCTTAAAAGTTTTGCATTTTTCAGATGATTATAATTTTGTTTTTAGATTTTAACCCTATTAACATGGCTTTTATGACAGGTACGAGGTGCGAGCGATAATCCTACTGGCATGGCGGCGGCGCACGAGGCGATCGACGCTTTACTGCACAGATATGCGCCCGCGCAGGTCGGTGTTAACTGTTAACAACTAACACATTCTGTATACACGCTGCAATTTTGTTCGTCTTAAAAGCGCATCTACTTTATATATACCCAATGCTATGTGCCTATTCATATGCGACGAAGATTTGCAAATGATGACTGAAAATTAAAATGAATTGAATCCATTAAGGAACAGGTATGGTCACGATTCAACACAGGGAATGCGGAAGTCATTCAATTTTACTCAAAATAAGATCGCAGGCGCCTGATTGGTTGTCTAGTCCAAGTGTCTTTCACTCCCCTCGGGATGAGGGGCTTAAAGCTTAACCCACCACGCAGTTCCACTGCGGGTTATTGAATTTTAACTGGTACCGATGGCTGAACGTGCTCTCCGAGGTATGTACATAAGTTGAAAAAAACTCATTGGTACATGCCCTGGCATTCGAACCACGGCCTTCTAAACATGAAGCGGGCTCGCTGCCACTCGGCTATCACGATATTTACACGACACAGCGTTTGTTTTGTGAAATGGATATTAGCATTCATCTGCGGCTCACTTGGATATACTTAAAGGGCTCAGGTGCCTTACAGGAATCCTCCACCAGGTGTAATAGTAGCCCACATCACCCTTCGATCCTTGAATAATCATTATGTCAAAGATCATGATCGCTCGCTTATGATATGAAGAAAGGCAAACTGACTTTTGTTTTAAAATGGATTTTTTTTACTTCCACACGTCCGCGTCGAACACATACAGTGAGATGTATTGTCTGTTATGGAGCGTGGACCGTTGGCTGCCCGACAAAAAATAAGATTTTTTTTCTCAAATTTCAGAAATATGAACTTGTAGACAAACACTGTCAACTATTGTATTCTATTTGTACTTATGTCGTCTACTTTGGCCAATAAACGTATTTATATTATTTTGGATACAATTTATAAATAAATGTTTGTTGTTAGATTTTCACAATGGAAGCAATAATGTATTGTTGAATGATCTCTCGAAATATGACTTTATAGCTTTAGCATGTAAAAATGTTATGAACAACGCCTTTGTATTATAGTTAATAAATTGTGTTTAAAGATTTGATTATTTGTAAGTGGAATAAATGTATTTTAGCACATTTTATGTGTTTCATTTGTATAGTCGACTGACCGGTACCTAAGATAGCGGGTTCGATTTCCGCCCGGGACAAATATTTATTAATGTGCATGAACATGTCTGATTGTTCCTTGTCTGGGTGTAAAACATCTTATATACTTATATATGTACTAGCGACCCGGCTGTAGCTCCGCTCGCCGGTTATTCGTTTCTTATAGTATTCACTTATTTATTTCAGTTTTGTACCCGCTCTTTCTTTTCCTGTTTCCGTTAGGCCATTATAGTTCTTGTTCTGGACCTCGGTCCCGTCCCGTTTTCGGTTCCACTCTATTCAAGCAAAGTTGGCGCGATGGGGGCATGGGGAATTCTACGATGTTCGTATATCAAATAAGATACATATTTAAGAATATCCTATTACAATTCAATAAATATTACAAAACCTACACGAAGCAGGAAACATTCCGGAAGAAATTCCTTGAATGAGTAAAAACTGTATCAAAATCCGTTGCATGGTTTAGGAGAACTAAGCGGTGAAACAAAAGAATCCTGTAGCGTCAAGGCGGCGACGACTCGACGGCGAATGATGCAAGGAAAGCGCCGCGTCATGTTGATATTAACTCAATCACGCACTTAAGTGTATTATATACTTGATGTTCCGCTGAACGTAGTCCAAACTTATAGAGCATGTAGAACGTACCGAAATAAACCAAGGGTTTAAAAAAATAATTTTAAACATGTTTTTCTCGGTGACAGTAACTTTGCGCCATCTACTCACTTGAAACTTTTGTTTAGTTCGGTAATTTCTACGTGCTCTATATGTTTGGACTACGTTCAGCCGAACACCTGTTATAATTTTTTTACTTTTATGCAAACATATAAATATATTCAATTAAAGAATAGAAGTTTTGAAGGTAATGTTTATAAAAAAAACAGTACCTTACTGGTATACAAATTCACCTTCATTTACCTACTCCTATTTTTCCTTCAGTCCTTTTTATTCCCCACTGCAGGAACTTAGGGCTACCTTCAGGTTGAGGGGGCTTGGAGCTTAAATTCACCACTCTGCTCCAATGCGGGTTGGCCGATTGTAACGATCACCGTCTATTGACAGCAATCGGGACCGAATGCTTAACGTACACTCCGAGGCACGGAGTCAGTAAAAATTATGTACTTAAGTCAGAAAAATGCCCGGATTCAAACCACGGCCACATGGCCTTGTAAATTTGAAACAGGTTCGCTGCGCTCGGGCTATCACGACACTCAGATGTGTATATGAGAATGTAATGAGTGTACTACTACACTCATTACATTCTCATATACACATCTGAGTGTCGTATATGAGATACATATTCATATATACACGTGCCGTGCAGAAAACTAAAATCTATATACAGGTTGAGTTTTTGAGATGGTACTTACTGTACAGCCAAATCCTAAACTATGAGAAATAGCGAAAAGTGTTCAAAGGCTTCATGAGCTTGATTTTTGAGAAAACGAAAGCTACATGTTCACATTTTTTAAAAATCTGTTACATCAAAATGAAATCAAACCACTTGATTTGATAATTATATATTAACATGTGAAGAAAAAACTTTTGACCCCTTTTATAGTAAATTGCGGGTATAGAATCATGTAGATTTGGCATAGTTAAAAGTTTATATGCAAAAGGAGTGCCAATATAATTCTACTGGTGTAGGTGCTAATGTGCAGAAGGAAAACAGAATCGTACTTATTTGATGAAAGAATAGCTTCCAGTTAATGGACGTAGCAGGATTAATAGTGATTTATTTTTAATTGCAAGTTATTTTGTGTCAAAGAGAGTAAAGACCTAGGTAATTTTCTAAGCTTGTTGGTAGGGTGGGATTCTTAAATCAATATAAATCCTTACATCAAAATCGCTACTTTAAAGTATGATATTTATGGGTTAGTGTTTTTGTGTCATTGATTTTTAATATATGTTCTAGAAAAGAAAAGGGATTGTTTGTTGTAAATTGATTTTGTTAAAATAAATCTTTGAAAAGGAAATAACTGCCAACAAAACACGAGGAAAAACTAATTTCTCTGTATTTACTATTTTATTAAAAAACAAATATAATATCCCTATAACTAAATAGAAGAAAAACTTAAAAGTGTTCATTGAAAAATGACGACGTTACGACTAACTACCGTACAAAGTTATAAAGTACCAGCCGCATCGGCGAAGTTTTAATAAATTATAGAGTAGGCATTTTGCATTGCATATTTGCATCGCTGTTCGCAAATGAACAAACAGGTGGCTCGTGAAAACAATAATCACACGATTTACAATATTTATTCAAAGTTTATTATTAATTATATATTTTGTACATTTCAAGTAATCCAAGATATTCGGACTGCTGACGACGCTTAAGTTCTCTAACATAATAGATTCTAAAAATACGTTACAGTTATAAAAGTTACCACACCATATCAGCCCATTAATGCCCCACTGCAGAGGCTCAGGCCTATCCTCGGGATCAGAGTGCTTGGAGCTTAATCCACCACGCTGCTCTAATGCAGGTTGGTGGATTTTAACGACTTCCGTTTGACGATGGTAACTGGGACCGACAGCTTATCGTGTTCTCTGAGGCACGGAGTCAGGGATTTATGAACTCAAGTCAGAAAAAACTCATTGGTACAAGCCCTGTGATTCAAACGACGACTTTCTAAACAAGAAGCGGTCTCACTACCTCTCGACCATCACGACACTAATAATATTTTATTTCAAATTTAAGTTAAAACTTTACGAGTTGCTAGATATTAATAATGAATAGAGTCAAACATTACGAGAAGGGGTATCCAACAGACGGCCGCCGACTGTGCCCGTCGGCGGGATATTCCTTTCCACGACACCCGAGGCCGTACCTTTTTCATATGTTTACGTTATGTATGTTACTATTTGCATAAGACCAAACTGATGTGAAAACGGCATTTAAAACGGTTTTTTTTTATAACGACTACATCACAACAACGTCTAGGCCCCAAACTAAGCATTAGATTGTGTTTTGGGTACCAAGCGAAGACACCACATACATATAACAACGAAGACCCGGTACCAGTATCAATATTCATCATATTATTATAAATACTGACCCGACCTAGGATTCGAACCCGGGAGCTTCAGCTTCGTAGGCAGGGTCGCTACCCACTAGGCTAAGCGGTCGTCAGGCAACTGCGTTTATAGGTATTACGGGCACTCGTGATTAAGTTTTCCGTACGATGGTATATTTTTGTTCATATTTTGCGTTAGTCCGGGGGGACTTGCTTGTGTTTGTAAAGACACTATTTGAAAGCTTCGCAATTTGAAAATAACAGCCAAATAGATCTCGCTGTACTTTTTTATTTTATTTTATATTTTATAGAATAATAGTGACCACATGAAAACTGCTTTTTCATCAGTTCGATGGAGTTTTTTCCACTTGTAATGTAAATCACACCAAACCTATACCGTGTCGTACACAAAGAATATATATTTCGGAACGTGAACTAAAAACAGAAGGCCCATAAATGAAATTCATTTGTCAAAATCTAATTAAATTTAATTTATGTGAAAACATCCATGGATCGAAAGCAATCGCTTTTGGGACATCCACATAAATATTCAAGGCTATACAGGAATTTGTTTTGAAAATCCTACTTAACAAAAGACCGCTGATCGACAGCAGAATTTTATTGAAAAGCTGTGGAATAGAATCTTAATGTTTGGGAGTATATTTCGGTTAGTTATGCTTGATTGTATCCTCATTAAAATTCTAGATGGATACATTAACTTATTAAAAGGTGTGCATTCGTCATTTCAGTGGTTTGATCGAAATTCGTTAGCACAAAACTTTTTAAAGTGGTATTGCCGCTTAAAGTATTTGTTCAAAAGAAATGCCGTATACACCATTTTTTCTCATTCCAGAGCCTTTCGTTATTTCTAATAACTAATTTGATAGTTTGTCAAAAAATGTGCCACTGAAATGACGAAAAAATCATACTTCCAAAATTTACTCTCGTATGACATAAGATAATAAAGTTATGTGATGTGTTTTAATTTAAGCATTTCTATTCGTTTAACTAAAACTAAAATCATATTATGTGGGCTGCTGTTTATAAATCCCGAACTGGCCATTTACAAAAAATTTGGAATCTTTTTCTGTTGAAAACAATTTTTTGCACCAATCGACACGAGCCTTTTTTCGATCAATTGTCAAGTTGTGTGAAATCTAAAGGAACAAATTTTTTTTTAAAGCATAATGTTCTTGAAGTATCTTATGTATTCTCGTCATAGTTATGCCCAGGGACGCCTTTAACTCACGATATGTAACGTAACGATCTTGCGTTATTAATTCCCACACAACTTCGATATTTATGCCGCCAATTACCGCCTATAATTAAACTCACTGATCGAGGCACTGTTTTTGAGTTAGCCTATGTCGCAAATCGTAAAAAATCATCCCACTAAAATATTCACAAGTCAAATCCATGGCGATGAAGACACGCAATTTTGAAAATGACGCCACAATGGAAAAACAATTAACGGTTATACGAAACAAACTGTATTCTACAGCCAAAGAGATGTAATAACTTTTTGGACGATTTTCGGAAATGGCCAGTTCCGGATTCATAAATGCAGCCCTTGTAGAATCGAAACATTCATTCACATACATACAGAACATTTTGAAAATTGTTTAATCACACTAAAGGATTTTCCAAAATTTCACCCCTAAGGTTAAGTTTTGTATATAAATCCATATTTTTTTAAGTCAAATGCCTGAAAATCGGTATTAAACCTCAGTGTTTAAAATGTTTTAGAAAATTATAACTTATTATCCAATTTAAATGTATGATAATTGGTATTGGCCTTTTGGGTCGTCGCCGAGTTGGCATCAGCGACCGCTGACCGCCGATCGCTGCTGGTCCTATATTTTGTGCTTACGTAAAACTAGCCAAAAAATATGTTTCAAGAATTTGAATTTCCTTATAATCGTAGGCGAACCGTGCCCTAACACACCAGCAAATACGTGAATGAATACTGTGTATAGTCCAGTCAATGAAGGTATTCACCTCCGATTTCGTCGAATCTCCATCGATTTTCACGAAAATTGGTGAGTAGGTGGGGGATACCTTAAGAAACAAAACTGACATAGTGTCAACTGGCGCTTTTGCCCTAGGGATGGATGCCACCCCTTCTCGGGGGTAAAAATTATTTTAATAAAAGTAGCCACAGGAATCGATAAAAAGACAAATTATAAGCAAAATTTGTTATATAAAGCTTTTATAGAGTTATTAAAAATCAAAGATTGTGATTTTACGTGATAAAAATACGTTTTAAAGCGGTTTTTCATAAATAACTCAAAAACTATGAGTTTTTACAAAAAATGTGTTATTACAAAAATTAAAGCTCATAAAAAAACAAACAAATCTCTACTTTGAAATATCTTCCAATATTAATTCAGAGTGAGCTATAGGTAATTGTATGTATATTTTTTTCGGCGAGTACTTAAATCTAAGTATTCAAACTTAAATAACGGGAAACCAATGCATTTTATGACAAATACTTTTTTGACACTTTTTAAAGTACTCAGAAATACCTTTCTAATGAGCATTGTAAAAAGTTAACAGCATCCAAATTGAGCTAGTTATGATAAAAATAAGATGACACTTTCGAATTTTTTTGGACGAAACGAAAAATAAAACCTTCTCCATTTCCACAAAAATTCAAATTTACGGTTATTCCTAAAGGACTTTCTTTTTTTTAGCATAAGTAATGACCTCAAAAATTTTGCCTAATTTAGAATGCTTGTTTTTTTTTAAAAAAAGGTATGATTGAATAAAATCGACATTTTTCAAATTTTCGTAAATTTCATTTTCTTTTGAAAATAACTTCAAAAATATTGGATATTCGTAAAAAATCAAGAAAACGAAATTTGAGTTCTTTTTTTAATGAAGATTTTAGTTTTCTTTTTATTTCTATAGGATGAAAAATAACCGAGATAAAGACGTTTAAAGCCTAACTTTTACTGCTAGAACCATGTCACCGGGAGCCTTTAACCTTTTATTTTTTTAAAACTAAGGGCATTGAAAGTTTTTATTTAAAACGATCTAATAGCTCTTAAAATTATTTTTCAAATGGTTTTTAGATGAACCTAATATTTTAAAACAGTATTTTAAGTTTCTGGCACAGAAGCTCGTCATAGCGATCCAACGCGGTAATGCCGTGACCGTTATGAGGACCTTTACGTCGGGTTCGAGGCAGGCAATGGTTATTTTTAGCTAGCTATTTAGATAGTTTATTTATATTTTGTTTTAATATTACTATTGCCTTATATTTATTGTCTAGAATATCTGTTGAGATTTATATTTGTGACAAAAGCTGATAAATCGTGATAGCCCAGAGCGCAACGAACCTGTCTCAAATTTATAAGGGCCATGGTTCGAATCCGGGCGTGTACCAATGAGTTTTTCTGACTTAAGTACACAATATCACTGACACCGTGCTTCGGAGGGCACGTTAAGCAGTCGGTCCCGGACGCTGTCAATATAGATGGCGGTCGTTACAGTTCCCAACCCGCAGTGGAGCAGCGTGGTGGACTTAAGCTCCAAGCCCCCCTCCTCACCCTGGGGGAGGCCTAAGCCCCTGCAGTGGGGTAAAAATGGGCTGATGATGATGATGATGACAAAAGCTAAAAATTGGTAATAGCCATTTATAACGGATTTCACAGTTTGAAGAGGATAAGAAGTGTGAAGCCGCAGCAAGTCTGTATTTATTTTTCGATAAAATAAATATGAGTAGAACAGAGAAAACAAAAACTTTATTAAAATTACAAATAAATAAAAAAATTAAATAAAGGAGATCAAGCGAGTGTAAAACGACGTGAAAAGTAACCCAACACAAAATCTTTGTCTATGGCACTACGATCATTATAATTATGTAATTGCACACGTCTGCACCCGCTTTGTGAACTCATTTTGAGGTCGGTTTGAGTCTGATGCTTTTTTGGAATTTAAAATATGGAACCCTGAAATCCTTCCAGACGTCTTGAAATAGACCTTGGTTACCTACTTTTATTTTTATGGCGTTGACTGACTAACTAGTTTCTTGTCTCATAAGATTTCTATGTCGTGTTTGGCTTGTAACTGCAGCCGTTGGGTTTTTCAGTTTGGATCCAAGTCTCCAGTTTATACGAATAATTCTAACCAATACCTATTATGAATGCGAATGTGAGTTTGTTTGTTTGTTACGCTTTCACGCCTAAACTGATTTTAATGGAATTCGGTACATATATAGATTAGACATTGGAAAAGAACATAGGTAACTTCTTGTCTCTGTTTATTTGTCTGTTTGTCTGTCCGGGCTGATCTCCGAAATGACTGAACCGATTTCAATAAAACTTTGCAGGCATAAAAAGAACGTTGTCAGGAGTAAGCTTTTTAACACTGAAAATGTTTATCTGATCGTTTTCGTAGTGGAATGTAATTCGGATATATTTCCGAAATTTACGATGGTAGACAAAAGACGGTGGTGTTAAAAGATGCAGAGATTTGTGATGCATCGTTTGATATCAAATTTTCTAAAATTGGTTTGTAACTTTATTCGGAAAATTGAAATAGGTGAAAAAAGACAAAAATTTCTAATGTTTCGGAATTACATTAATATGTCAAAAATAAAAGCCAATATCGAATAAATGATAAAGCTGCCGTTTGTTTACCGTTTGGCAAAAGAAATTGTGGAATCGGTCGGAAACTGTGGGCTGGGTAGGTGCCCTTTTCGTTGAATCACTATGAGGTCAGTTACCCCGGAGACTGAGATTCGGCTATATTTCAGAAAGTTATAAAGGTAGACGGAAGGCAGTAGTGTCAAAAGATCCTGCATCTTCGCGGTTCGCGGAGCATTGTATGGTACCAAATTTTTAAAATTGGTCGAAAACTTTTTTCAAAAAAAGTAATCAAATTATTTGACAAAAACGTGTTATAAGTTTTTATTTCTTATGTAAATTTTCCATGTCTTTCAATAGTTGTGAGAACCGCGAAACCTGAAGATTTTTTTATGTATAGAAAGTCGTCGTATCTATCTTTTCCGGCTAATCTCCGAAACGAATAAACTCTACCATCAAAAAAAAATTATCAAAATCCATTGATTTTAAGTATATGGACTGCGGACTTTCTATTTTCTACGGACAAGATAGATACCTAATTGAACAAGCGACATACATTGAAGACAGAGCGCTTGCCCACTGCCCATTTAGTCTTTTGAAAAACGTAATAAATTCTGACATCTGTGTAATAATTACCTCCAAATACCTGGGTAATGAAAATCGTATATTAAGGTACGGTTTTCTCTCGGGAACTTGGTAGAAATTTGAGAAAATAACGTAGAGTAACATAGTTTAAATTTAATACTGTACCAGCTTTTACTTGCGACTTTGCTCGTGTTATTTTCCTGGTCTCAATTATTTAATTTAAACTGTATAGATAGCACCAAATGTTTCTTTCGAAGGAAAAGCTTTTAATCCCTTTTAAGCACGCATATTCCGCAGAGTTACAGTTTATGTGAAGTAAGAGTACAGGAAGCTAAAATATATATACAGGTTGAGTTTTTGAGATGGGACTGTATGGCCAAATTCAAGACTGTGAGAAATAGCGTAGTGTTCAAAAAATCGCGACCTTGTTTTTTGAGAAAACAAAAACTGCATAAGAATTCACGTTTAAAAAAAAATTATTACTTTAACAAGAAACTAAACCATTTGATTTGATAATCTTCTATATATTAATACGTAAAGAGAAAACTTTGTACTTACTCCTTTTAAAGCACTTTAGAGAAAATAACATTTTGACAGTCCCTTGTCAGTTATGAAAATATAATTTATGTACATAAAAACATAAATGCATTCTCTAGGGTGGGTGATGGCCATAACTTAAATACAAGACATAAGCATATGTTATCGATTCCCAGGTTCAGACTTTCAAAAGTTAATAATTCGTTCATGGGAAATTGTATCCGTCTATATAATAAAATTCCTAAAGAAATGTTGAACATAAATTCAAATCAATTTTTAAAGCGAGTTAAAGTCCATTTTATGAAAAAAGCTTACTATTGGATTAGCGAGTATTTAAATGATAAGTGCGCATGGACATCATTGTAATAGTTGTAAGCATTATAAATTAAAAAAAAAAAATGATGCATTATGAGAAGGTTTCCTTTTGTATTACCAAATATCCAAATGATAAGTGGGCATGGATATCATGACAATAGTTGTAAGCACTTTAATTTTTTTTTAAAGAATTAAGTAAAACACATATACTTAAATAAAATAAACAGGGAGGAGTTTCTTGCGTGTTCTTCTCTTTCTAGATTTCCAAACCGGTACCTAATCAATTCATTTTGACTTTCAATAAGTATGCGTAAACATTTTATATTGAATAAAAACTTTTTGAATTTTTAATTTTGCATATTGCGGGTACGGAGATTTGGCATAGTTAAAGTTTGTATTAAAAGTAGTGGCCAAAAGCAAAAATTTGATAGTGACGTAATGTAAATATTAATATTACAAACCACAATTTCATATTAATCAACATCAACTAATATATTACCCGTTATCTTCATATGAATTATTTTACCTCTTGCTCCCCTATCTGTTTTTCGTTACAAAAACGATTAGTATAATAAATGGGAAATCGCCATTAATTGGCCGTAAAGTTATTAATACCAAAGAAGCAATGAACGCTTCATGTAAAGAAAAAAATATGTATTCAATCATGGATGACCATACATACATCGGAAAACATTCAAAATAATTCAAATTCTCCTATATATAAATCGAGTCTCTTTACATACATTTTATGAAAATTGTTACTAATAAATGAATTGGACATTTCGAAAAGGGCACATAATAACGCCTAGTGCCTTTTTCATGATTGATTTTTGTATTCCTATTTAAAGATTTTGTAGTATTCTTATGATAAGATTGAAAAAAAAACACTAAATTTCATTTTCTCACCATTATTAAAATGCTTCAAGTCATTTCGAAAAGGGTACTTTTATATAGAGAAAATCCGTTCATTTTGAAAAGGACACATTTTCCCAATTTTCGTTATTTAATTCAGGGAAATTGAGTGTTTCTATAAAATGAAAATATGTATTCAACAATGAATATTAATTTCCTTTATTAGCCTGTATTATATTACTTATTTATAAATATGTATATATTTATTATGATATCGTTTTTTATCGTTTGTGTAAAATTTTAAAAACCTAAGAGGTGCCCTTTTTAAAATGACCAATTCATATATAGTCAAAGCCGGTGAGATAAAGAACCCGTATTTAAAAGAAAGCCTTTTATCCGTACTTTTTGAGAAATATTTACCAAACTTACCCTTATGGACAAGTTTAACTTGGGAAAGCAGATTAAGCAACGCAACGGTAGAAAATTATTTTGAGCAATTAAAAAAAAAACGTTCTATCGAAACCAGAGTGAACACAGAGAAATTTCAAATGCACACAATTTCCAAAAAAAGTAATTCATATACACTTTGGCTTTGGTTTTTGAAAACTTACTTAAAGTACGTACTAAAAACGTCTTACGGAAAATAGAGTTGAAGAAAATTGGAATAGACGCTCGAAAGCGAAATTTTCACACTTTGAAAGACGATATTGAATGGAAAAAAAATTGATAATACAAGAATGCCATATTAATAGAAGACGATGGCGAAATAACAAACTGTTTCTGCTGAGGACTTGGCTCTAACCAAGGAAACTTGATAACATCATGGGTTTAATGCGATATAAGATGCAAATGGATTCAACAAGCTTATGCCAACAGTGAAAAGGGCAAGAAAGAATTAATATTTGATTTTTGACGCCCTCTATGTTATAAGAATCTCCACGCCACAAAACAATTTATACTTGTTTTTACAATTTTTACAATTGAAATTTTCACAAATTACGTATCACTATGATTTCTATAACTTGAAATAATAATAATAAAATAAAGTTTAAAATTGAAGGAGGTCCCCATACAAGAAACGTATTTTGTGCGACATTTTTGGTGACTGGTGGTTATCAGATCGTCGCTGAAAGTTGAAATTTTCACAAATTACGTATCACTATGATTTCTATAACTTGAAATAATAATAATAAAATAAAGTTTAAAATTGAAGGAGGTCCCCATACAAGAAACGTATTTTGTGCGACATTTTTGGTGACTGGTGGTTATGAGATCGTCGCTGAAAGTTGAAATTTTCACACATTACGTATCACTATGATTTCTATAACTTAAAATAATAATAATAAAATAAAGTTTAAAATTAAAGGGGGTCCCCATACAAGAAACGTATTTTGTGCGACGTTTTTGGTGACTGGTGGTTATGAGATCGTCGCTGAAAGTTAAAATTTCACAAATTACGTATCACTATAATTTCTATATTTTATAGTAATAATAATAAAATAAAGTTTAAAATTGAAGGAGGTCCCCATACAAGAAACGTATTTTGTGCGACATTTTTAGTGATTGGTGGTTATAAGATCATCGCTGAAAGTTGGAATTTTCACAAATTACGTATTACTATGATTTTTATAACTTAAAATAATAATAATAAAATAAAGTTTAAAATTGAAGGAGGTCCCCATACAAGAAACGTATTTTGTGCGACATTTTTAGTGATTGGTGGTTATAAGATCATCGCTGAAAATTGGAATTTTCCCAAATTACGTATTACTATGATTTTTATAACTTCCAATAATAATAATAAAATAAAGTTTAAAATTGAAGGAGGTCCCCATACAAGAAACGTATTTTGTGCGACATTTTTAGTGGTTGGTGGTTATAAGATCATCGCTGAAAGTTGGAATTTTCACAAATTACGTATTACTATGATTTTTATAACTTAAAATAATAATAATAAAATAAAGTTTAAAATTGAAGGAGGTCCCCATACAAGAAACGTATTTCGTGCGACATTTTTAGTGATTGGTGGTTATAAGATCATCGCTGAAAGTTGGAATTTTCACAAATTACGTATCACTGTAATTTTTATAATTTCCAATAATAATAATAAAATAAAGTTTAAAATTGAAGGAGGTCCCCATACAAGAAACGTATTTTGTGCGACATTTTTAGTGATTGGTGGTTATGAAATCGTCGCTGAAAATTGAAATTTTCACAAATTACGTATCACTGTGATTTTTATAACTCTCAATAATAATAATAAAATAAAGTTTAAAATTGAAGGAGGTCCCTATACAAGAAACGTATTTTGTGCGACATTTTTAGTGATTGGTGGTTATGAAATCGTCGCTGAAAGTTGAAATTTTCACAAATTGCGTATTACTGTGATTTTTATAACTTCCAATAATAATAATAAAATAAAGTTTAAAATTATAGGAGGTCCCTATACAAGAAACGTATTTTGTGCGATATTTTTAGTGATTGGTGGTTATGAAATCGTTGCTGAAAGTTGAAATTTTCACAAATTACGTATTACTATGATTTCTATAACTTAAAATAATAATAATAAAATAAAGTTTAAAATTGAAGGAGGTCCCCATACAAGAAACGTATTTTGTGCGACATTTTTGGTGACTGGTGGTTATGAGATCGTCGCTGAAAGTTGAAACTTTCACAAATTACGTATTATTATGATTTATATAACTTGAATTAATAATAATAAAATAAAGTTTAAAACAAAAGGAGGTCCCCATACAAGAAACGTATTTTGTGCGACATTTTTAGTGGTTGGTGGTTATAAGATCGTCGCTGAAAGTAGAAATTTTCACAAATTACGTATCACTATAATTTCTATATTTTAAAGTAATAATAATAAAATAAAGTTTAAAATTGAAGGAGGTCCCGATACAAGAAACGTATTTTGTACGACATTTTTGGTGACTGGTGGTTATCAGATCGTCGCTGAAAGTTAAAATTTCACAAATTACGTATCACTATAATTTCTATATTTTAAAGTAATAATAATAAAATAAAGTTTAAAACAGAAGGAGGTCCCCATACAAGAAACGTATTTTGTGCGACATTTTTAGTGGTTGGTGGTTATAAGATCGTCGCTGAAAGTTGAAATTTTCACAAATTACGTATCACTACAATTTCTATATTTTGAAGTAAAAATAATAAAATAAAGTTTAAAATTGAAGGAGGTCCCGATACAAGAAACGTATTTTGTACGACATTTTTAGTGATTGGTGGTTATGAAATCGTTGCTGAAAGTTGAAATTTTTACAAATTACGTACTACTATGATTTCTATAACTTAAAATAATAATAATAAAATAAAGTTTAAAATTGAAGGAGGTCCCCATACAAGAAACGTATTTTGTGCGACATTTTTAGTGGTTGGTGGTTATCAGATCGTCGCTGAAAATTGGAATTTTCACAAATTACGTATTACTATGATTTTTATAATTTAAAATAATAATAATAAAATAAAGTTTAAAATTGAAGGAGGTCCCCATACAAGAAACGTATTTTGCGCGACATTTTTAGTGATTGGTGGTTATGAAATCGTTGCTGAAAGTTGAAATTTTTACAAATTACGTACTACTATGATTTCTATAACTTAAAATAATAATAATAAAATAAAGTTTAAAATTGAAGGAGGTCCCCATACAAGAAACGTATTTTGTGCGACATTTTTGGTGACTGGTGGTTATGAGATCGTGGCTGAAAGTTGAAGTTTTCACAAATTACGTATCACTATGATTTCTATAACTTGAAATAATAATAATAAAATAAAGTTTAAAATTGAAGGAGGTCCCCATACAAGAAACGTATTTTATGCGACATTTTTAGTGATTGGTGGTTATAAGATCATCGCTGAAAGTTGAAACTTTTAAAAATTACGTATTTTTATGATTTCTATAATTCAAAGTAATAACAATAAAATAAAGTTGAAAATTAAAGGGGGTCCCTATACTAGAAACGTATTTTGTGCGACGTTTTTGGTGACTGGTGGTTATGAGATCGTCGTTGAAAGTTAAAATTTTTACAAATTACGTAATATTTTAGTTTCTATAATTTGAAAGAATAATAATAAAGTAAAGTTAAAAATTAAATGGGGTCCTTATACAAGAAACGTATTTTGTGTGACGTTTTTGGTGACTGGTGGTTATGAGATCGTCGCTGAAAGTTGAAATTTTCACAAATTACGTATCACTATGATTTATATATCTTGAAATAATAATAATAAAATAAAGTTTAAAATTGAAGGAGGTCCCCATACAAGAAACGTATTTTGTGCGACGTTTTTGGTGACTGGTGGTTATGAGATCGTCGCTTAAAGTTGAAATTTTCACAAATTACGTATCACTATGATTAATATATCTTGAAATAATAATAATAAAATAAAGTTTAAAATTGAAGGAGGTCCCTATACAAGAAACGTATTTTGTGTGACGTTTTTGGTGACTGGTGGTTATGAGATCGTCGCTTAAAGTTGAAATTTTCACAAATTACGTATCACTATGATTAATATATCTTGAAATAATAATAATAAAATAAAGTTTAAAATTGAAGGAGGTCCCTATACAAGAAACGTATTTTGTGTGACGTTTTTGGTGACTGGTGGTTATGAGATCGTCGCTGAAAGTTGAAATTTTCACAAATTACGTATCACTATGATTTATATATCTTGAAATAATAATAATAAAATAAAGTTTAAAATTGAAGGAGGTCCCCATACAAGAAACGTATTTTGTGCGACGTTTTTGGTGACTGGTGGTTATGAGATCGTCGCTTAAAGTTGAAATTTTCACTTATCATGTATTTATATAATTGCTATAACTACAAGTAATGAAAAGAAAATAAAATTTAAAATTAAAGGAAGTATCCACACAAGATTAAAAAAATTTTTTATTGTAGTGTTACGGAACTTTTCGTGTCCGAGTTTCGCACTTAACTGGTTTTTGTAAGTTCCCATTCCTTACTACGACATACACCACTATCAAAATACCTCAGTTTTTTGTTGGATCACATTTTTATGAGAGCGTCGTGATAACAAAAACGTGGACCGCCACAAACGAAATAAAGGCGAACAAATAGATGAACAAAGATTCTGAAATTATTTTTCATGTGTCCATCCATATCGGCCCATCGTGCCCCACTGCAAAAGCTTAGGATGAGAGTGCTTGAAGTTTAATCTACCACGCTGCTCCAATGCGGGATGGTAGTTTTAACGACAGCCATCCGATGATGGCAACAGGGACCGACGGCTTCACGTGCACTCCGAGACACCAACCAGTCAGTGATAATTAACGCATAACGTATACATGACAACAACGTCTATCAATATAGTGCAATGAAGGCAAAAATCAGCTACAACCTCCGATTTCGTTGAACCTCCATAGATTTGGATGAAAATTTGGGATTGAGTATGTTTTACCCTCTACTTCATAAGTGACATACGCTCGTCTTGCGCTTTTTGCATTTTAGGGGTGAAATCCACCCCTTTTGTTAAGAATAGGAAAAAATGCAGATTTAAACATTCTGGCTTAATTAATTGTGTTTAATTAGATAAAATAAATGTTTTTTTAATATTTATTTGCATGATTTTTGATTTAAATTATTTTTTCAATCTTTTTAATAACCACCCCTTAAATCGAAAATCATGAAAAATCATTTTTGTATTTTTAATGTTAATAACTCAGAAGTTTTAAAATCGCATATTAACATTACATAAACAGTTTGTTTGATACTTATGATATAATTTTTGGTTGACAGTGAAATTTCAACCCTTAAAAAATCCCTCTTATTGCAGAATCACTGTAAAAATTGGTTTCGAAAACTTTAACCTACTAAATTAGTAGTACATTACTGAGTATTAAAATATTTATTTATTGCGAAATTTTTCACCCTTAAACTTACCCCTTGCCATAATAATAAAGGAATAATTTTTTTATCAGCTTTAATTAGTTACAATCTTTTTTAATAGTTAAGATAAATTTAAATAATATATTTCAAACTTTACTAATATTATTCAATTCACATTCTTCAAATTACGACTTCAAACTACCACCATTTGAAAGGTAATTTCAAGAGCTATACCATTGTTTTAAATAATATAATTTTTTAAAGCCCTTATTTTTTAAAAGATAAAGGGTTAAAAGCTCCCGCTTACATGGTTCTAGCAGTAAAAGTTAGGCTTTAAACGTCTTTATCTCGGTTATTTTTAATCCTATAAAAATATTAAAACAAAAAAAAACAAAAATCTTTATTTAAAATAGAACTCAAATTTCGTTTTTTAATCACTTTTTACGAATATCCAATATTTTTGAAATTATTTTCATAAGGAAATGAAATTTACGAAAATTTGAAAATTTTCGACTTTATTGAATCATACTTTTTTTTAAATTTAAGCCTTCTATAGCAGGCAAAATTTTTGAGGTCATCACTTATGCTAAAAAAAAAATTCACAGATCTCGTGCCTTACACGACCTTCGGGGTACATTGGAAATGAATTTAGCCAAATCAATATTTTCATAATATATTTATTTAAAAAAAAAGATTGTACGAGAAACATCTTGATATTACAATGGATACGAATATAGATCATATAACTCAAAATGACACAGTTAAATTGTTAAAACATAATATTCTCATCGTTACGAACGCTAATCAGTAATTGCACAGAGAAAAAAATAAAGAAGAGAACATACATTAAAAAAAAATTATATGTATAATTATAGCTCTACTGGCGTTAGCGTACAAAGCGACACTGGTCCACAAAAGCTTCAACCACGCCGATTTTGGTGTGGTCTAACTGACTCCAGTTTTGTCATTTAGATATGGCATCTATGACGAGCGCCCCGCGCGCCGTCTAATAATTAATCTATGAATACAACTCATAGGAGTGCCCATCATGACCCATCGGTCTGCGCGCTAAACAAGATCGCCACCGAAAAGGCGCTACTAAAACCTAAACTATAAATCTTTTGAATGTCAACTTGAATATTATTGTAAAAATGTATACATTGCCCTTTCAAAAAAATTTTGTGACTTTACTGACGCAATTAAAATGGTCAGCAAGTATGTCTTTACTTCTTGTATTAACATTATGCCGATCACAATTATTTTTTACATACATTGTGTTTTCAAATATATAGGTATTAACGCGGCAATGTCATTATATTAATTTCCTTAAACTTTTCTCTGAGTTATACTTTAGGTTTTCTGACTTAAGTACACAATATCACTGACACCGTGCTTCGGAGGGCACGTTAAGCAGTCGGTCCCGGACGCTGTCAATAGATGGCGGTCGTTACAGTTCCCAACCCGCAGTGGAGCAGCGTGGTGGACTTAAGCTCCAAGCCCCCCTCCTCACCCTGGGAGAGGCCTAAGCCCCTGCAGTGGGGTAAAAATGGGCTGATGATGATGATGATGATGATGATACTTTAGGTCCTAATTTATAAATTGCTCGAACAGCTCGCTTCTGCGGCACGAAGATTGTATTCACATTGGCAGCGTGTCCCCACAGCAGAATGCCGTAAGTCATCAAACTATGGAACTCATGGAAATACACCAATCTCGCGGTTTCTATATCCGAAAGGAAGCGAATCCTTTTAGAGAGTAAGCTGCAGAACCGAGCTTTCTCGCCAAGTTAGTGATACGAGCGTGATAATAATAAACTACAGGTAACCTAGGGTATTAGCAGTAACAATTGTAGTTCATAATGTAAAAGGTATTTGGGGTACCAGCAATGTGAGGGGGAACGGTCGTGGTTGCTCGCTGCTCTCTGCCAGCATCACTAACTGACCTACTGCGCTGCACTCGGTCCAGTGAAGACTTAAGTACGAATTTATTTCAATTTTACTACAAATGCGTAGTCTACGCGAGCGAAGTTGTGGCCGGCAAGCTAGTATATGTTAAATTAAAACAAAATTCATTAAGAAATTTTAATAATAACTATATTTTGTGGATAAGATGGTCTTCGAGCGGCCTGTATGGATGTGACGCGACGTTAACAGACACAATAATCTAAAACAATACGGTCGTCATCGTTGACTTCGTTTGACCTAGATCATTTTGCCAAATATCCGATTTCGTATCGACTATATTATTGTGCCATTTATCGCCATGCTGGCCGTTACTCATCGTATAAAAACAATATTAGTCAAAAAGTTTGATTTGAAAAATTAAAAATACATGTCAGTTTTTTAATAATTTAATTAAATTTTATAGGTATTTTTTTTAACGTTAATAGATTATCATCTCTTTAAAGTATGATATTAATATGATCTTTAGAATATGATCCATCATCAAAAACTACAGACCTTTTTCTATATTGGCTTTGGTTTTTGAAATAATCAAGTTCGAAAAATCGGGAAATTTGCTTTTGATTTTCACCATTTTCGATTTTACGAAAAAAGCTACGAACCGATTTTAAAAAATTTGGTATCATACAATGTCCCATAAGCCCTTGAGACTTTTGACACCACTGCCATTCGTTTACCATCATAAATTTCGGAAATATAGCCGAATTCCCCCATGAAAATGATCTGATAAACATATAAAGTGGCTTGTGGTTACACTATGATACAATATTACAATGTGTAATGTGCAAGTAGTCAATCTTGCGAAGACGATATTATTGAAGATATAGCTGATCATATTGATAATGTTGATTGAACATGATTGAGAATGTTATTGAAGAAATATAATACCATCATGGTAACACATGGTGATTAAATATTTAATTTTTTATTACATAAATATAATTAACACTTACAAATTTTATTTATATTATTAGCTTTCCGCCCGCAGCTGCGCCCTACGTGAACTACAGTTGTACCGACACAGCTAAATGGACACGACACTCCAGAATATTGTGATACTTTCTAGAAAATTCTGCAACTTAATTACCTAAGAAATTTTTGTACCTAGTTTCATCGAAATTCATTTAGTCATTTCAGCATGTTAAATATTGTGAGATAGCACAAGTCGGTCCCAAAATCGGTCAGCCGTTTCCGAGATAAATTAGAAGAGACAGACACTACAATTTGAATTATATAGGTAGTTAAATAAATTACTTTTCACTCCTGACAACGTCCTCTTTATGTTTGCAAAATTTCAGTAAAATCTGATCAGCCGTTTTGGCGATTAGCTTGAACAGAAAGACGGACAGACAGACAAACAAAAAGTAGCCTATGCCACCCCCGATAATGTTTCATTGAAACATTATCAGTAATGTTTCATTGAAATCGGTTCAGCCGTTTCGGAAATTAGCAGGAACAGACAGACAGACAGACACTTCAATTTTATTAATATAGATAGATTAAAATGTTACATAATTATAATATTCAAATTACAGAGTGCAGAGAACGCTGGCAGCATTTTCGCGCTGAATGACTAAGCTAATCCTCTGAACAAAAAATTCTTTTGAGAATCACTTGACACCAATCGGAACTTCGCACCAATCTCACGTGAGAACACAACAGCATCTCCGGACCATGGGCTCATCGTTACCACAGCGAACACTAAACATTCGTGTTTAATAGCAGCAAATTGAGAATGTAAACATTTTCTGTTTAAGACGTATATAAGAATAAAAAAAACTATGTTTGGGTGGCTATGTTTTAGTCATTTTATACCTTCAAAATTTTTTGACCCAGTATTTTAAAGGATAATTTATTTAGAAAACTCGATACTTTTTGTCATAATTATTGAAATTTATTTGATTTAATCATTCCAATGGGAAATCCAATACTCTACAAAAAGTTTCATACTTTTACGAAGTATATCAAACATTTGATTTGTGTGAGAAATATATTGAAAAAATCTACAGATTTTGCGTTTCTCGCAATTATCGGAGAACATTGAAAATGAACATTAAAAATAAAAACTCTTAACACATTTTTGTCATACAATTTTATTTAATTTTTTGATCCTTTTGCTGTGGAGACCACGGGCTGTTGGAGCCTCGAGGCCATAAATTTAATTAAGAGCATCGGTCGCCGACTTAAGGAGAGGGGGTGTGACCCTCGCTCGGGGTCGTTTCTGATGCAGAGGCTCGCCATAGCGATCCAGCGCGGTAATGCCGCGAGCGTTATGGGTACCTTTGCATCAGGTTCGGCAGGAACTGGTTATTTTTAGCTTTTTACATTGTATATATAGAAATTATGTTAATTGTATTTGTTATACCTAATATATATAATTACAATATCAAAATTATAATTCCTTAGAACGTATTTTGAATTAAGACTATAGCTCTATTAGTTTCCGAGAAATCGACTAAACAAGGAGGCAAGTCGACCGAAAATCGCAACATTTTTATAATTTTTTGCGATTATTTCAAAAAATTTTTTGAAAAAAGTTATGGATAAACTTTAAAAAATTGAGTACCATGCCCCGCGAACTCTGAGAATCTAACTTTTTGAATCTCACTCTCCGGGGTAACTGATCTGATAATCATGCAATGAAAAGGGCACCGCCCAGCACACAGTATTCGATCGATTCCAAAATTTCTTTTTTCAAACGGTTGAAAATAATCTATCTGAATCGGGAGCTTTTTTTTTAATTTTTCCAATATTAGGTTTCGTTTTCGAAATAAGCAACTATTTGTCTGAAAAATCGGAATATCTCGTCTTTTTTTTCACCACTTTCGATTTTCCGAAAAAAGTTACCTACCGATTTAAAAAAAAATTGATATCACACGATGCTCCACAAGCCCCTGCATCTTTTGACATCGATGCCTTTCGTTTACCATCAAAAATTTCATACCTAATCAATTCATTTTGACTTTCATTAAGTGTGTAAACATCTTATATTAAATAAAAAAAAAATAAAAAAAAACAATTGGCCGTACTGACCAACACGTACGGCGCATTTGCTAATCAACGAACGCGCCAAAATATTCGACGTGCTGTCTCTGGAGTCGTCTCGCCCTTCATACTCGATAAATTTGTGAATGATTTGAAAATATTCTCGGCCATCGATGAATTCTGCGCGGCCGTGAACGAATTTGGAATAAAAGATTCAGTGCGCATTGGTAAGTTGCCAAAGGGAAATTGTTGTCCGGTACAAAGACGGGCAATGACGGTTTCCTAGCGCTATTTTTACCGCCCTATTTTTAGTCATTGGAAATGACTTTCATTTCGTTGGAATATCCCTATATTATTTGGGAGTTTTGTGAGACAGGCAGATTGTACGAAGAGATATCAGGATGAACGTGATGTCAAAAGACGCAGCTCGACGAGCTCTACAAGATGCCAAAAGACACTTTGGAAAAAGTTCAAAAATAAAAAAAATTATCGGCGAAAAACGAAAAAATCGCAATTTTTTTCCCCGATTTTCATTTTGGGAGCCCGATATCTCGAGAACTAGGTCCGAATAAGAAAAAAATATAAAAAAACGGCTCGGGGTAATTAAACGGGGTATCGGTTGAGACTAAAATTGTTAGAATCGGAAGTAGTGGTTCAGGGTGCCCTTAGTTGGAAGTCGAATATGCGTCGGTGTTACATTTCGTACCTACTAATTCGGTTTGTTTGATCGAAATATCGTACAGAATGTTATATTTCAAAATTTTAAGCTTATTCAGATACAGTTGTACAATTGTGTTATTTTTATTGCGAAAAAAAATTATTTTGAAAAATGTTATTCAAAATATGTGTGTTTACTTTATTCCGTTAGGTTCATTTCCAATGTCGTAAGAAGTTCGTGCGAAAGCAGGAGATCCGTTGAGTTTTATTTAATTTTTATAAATGTGCCAATAACTTTTAACTTTTTATTTTAAATTTGAAGACCGCTTAGCCTAGTGGGTAGCGACGAAGTCATTGGAAATGACATTGGTGCCTACGAAGCTGTAGGTCCGGGTTCGAATCCCAGGTCGAATCAATATTTATATGATAATATCGATACTGGTACCGGGTCTTGGTTGTTCTAAGTATGTGGTGTCTTCGCTTGGTACCCAAAACACACGTTTTTGGTGACTGGTGGTTATGAGACCGTTGCTGAAAGTTGAAATTTTTCACAAATTACGTATCACTACGATTTCTATAACTTAAAATAATAATAATAAAATAAAGTTAAAAATTAAAGGGGGTCCCCATACAAGAAACGTATTTTCTTCGACGTTTTTGTTGACTGGTGGTTATCAGATCGTCGCTTACAGTTGAAATTTTCACAAATTATGTACTATTATGATTTATATAACTTAAAATAATAATAATAAAATAAAGTTAAAAATTAAAGGGGGTCCCCATACAAGAAACGTATTTTGTGCGACGTTTTTGGTGACTGGTGGTTATGAGATCGTTGCTGAAAGTTGAAATTTTTACAAATTACGTATCACTATAAATTCTATAACTTTAAGTAATAATAATAAAATAAAGTTAAAAATTAAAGGGGGTCCCCATACAAGAAACGTATTTTGTGCGACGTTTTTGGTGACTGGTGGTTATGAGATATTTGCTGAAAGTTGAAATTTTTACAAATTATGTATCACTTTGATTTCTATAACTTCAAATAATAATAATAAAATAAAGTTTAAAATTAAAGAGGGTCCCCATACAACAAACGTATTTTGTGCGACGTTTTTGGTGACTGGTGGTTATCAGATCGTCGCTGAAAATTGAAATTTTCACAAATTACGTATCACTATGATTTCTATAACTAAAAATAATAACAATAAAATAAAGTTTAAAATTAAAGGAGGTCCCCATACAAGAAACGTATTTTGTGCGACATTTTGGTGACTGGTGGTTATGAAATCGTCGCTAAAAGTTAAAGTTTTCACAAATTACGTATCACTATGACTTCTATAACTTGAAGTAATAATAATATAATAAAGTTGAAAATTAAAGGGGGTCCCCATACAACAAACGTATTTTGTGCGACTTTTTTGGTGACTGGTGGTTATAAGATCATCGCTGAAAGTTGAAATTTTTACAAATTCTGTATCATTATGATTTCCATAACTTTTAGTAATAATAATATAATAAAGTTAAAAATTAAAGGGGGTCCCCATACAAGAAACGTATTTTCTTCGACGTTTTTGTTGACTGGTGGTTATCAGATCGTCGCTTACAGTTGAAATTTTCACAAATTATGTACTATTATGATTTATATAACATAAAATAATAATAATAGAATAAAGTTTAAAATTAAAGGAGGTCCCCATACAAGAAACATATTTTGTGCGATATTTTTAGTAATTGGTGGTTATAGGATCATCGCTTACAGTTGAAATTTGCACAAATTACGTATCACTATGATTTCTATAACTTGAAATAATAATAATACAATAAAGTTTAAAATTGAAGGAGGTCCCCATACAAGAAACCTATTTTATTCGACGTTTTTGGTGACTGGTGGTTATGAGATCGCTGAAAGTTGAAATTTTCACAAATTACGAACTATTATGATTTCTATATTTAAAAAGAATAATAATGTAATAAAGTTTAAAATTAAAGGAGGTTCCCATACAAGAAACGTATTTTGTGCGACATTTTTAGTAATTGGTGGTTATAGGATCAATGCTTACAGTTGAAATTTGCACAAATTACGTATTACTATGATTTTTATAACTTTAAATAATAATATTAAAATAAAGTTTTGAATTAAAAGGGGTCCCCATACAACAAACGTATTTTGTGCGACGTTTTTGGTGACTGGTGGTTATCAGATCGTTGCTGAAAATTGAAATTTTTACAAATTACGTATTACTATGACTTCTATAACTTGTAGTAATAATAATATAATAAAGTTGAAAATTAAAGGGGGTCCCCATACAACAAACGTATTTTGTGCGACATTTTTGGTGACTGGTGGTTATAAGATCATCGCTGAAAGTTGAAATTTTCACAAATTTTGTATCATTATGATTTCTATAACTTTAAGTAATAATAATATAATAAAGTTAAAAATTAAAGGGGGTCCCCATACAAGAAACGTATTTTCTTCGACGTTTTTGTTGACTGGTGGTTATCAGATCGTCGCTTACAGTTGAAATTTTCACAAATTATGTACTATTATGATTTATATAACTTCAAATAATAATAATAAAATAAAGTTAAAAATTTAAGGGGGTCCCCATACAACAAACGTATTTTGTGCGACGTTTTTGTTGACTGGTGGTTATCAGATCGTCGCTTACAGTTGAAATTTTCACAAATTATGAACTATTATGATTTATATAACTTAAAATAATAATAATAAAATAAAGTCAAAAATTAAAGGGGGTCCCCATACAAGAAACGTATTTCGTTCGACGTTTATGGTGACTGGTAGTTATGAAATTGTCGCTGAAAGTTGAAATTTTCACAAATTACGTATCACTAGGATTTCTATAACTTTCAATAATAATAATAAAATTAAGTTGAAAGTTAAAGGGGGTCCCTATACAAGAAACCTATTTTGTGCGACGTTTTTGGTGACTGGTGGTTATCAGATCAACGCTTACAGTTGAAATTTTCACAAATTGCGTATCACTGCGACTTCTGTAATTTGAAATAATAACAATAAAATAAAGTTAAAAATTAAAGGGGGTCCCCATACAAGAAACGTATTTTCTTCGACGTTTTTGTTGACTAGTGTTGTTGTAGTTGACTATTCTACCCAAAAATTTAGTCGATCGTACTAGAGGGAGAATTTTGAAAAAGCATTTTTCTCCATAATAATTTCATATTATTTACTATCAAATTTCTTTTGAGTGAACTTGAAAAGCTCTGGATTTAGATAATAGCAATGAGAAGAAAATGAAATAGCGCAAACGATTTACCCAAAGGCCGAAAGCTATTTGCTAAAATTTATATTTTCATCTTTTAATTTACGCCACCTCATTTAGATATGAAAATTACCAATCTAATATAATACAAATAACGTAATCTAGTGGTGTAAGTAACTGAAAACAGATAAGTTTTATTTATTTTACTAATTCACAGTTCTGTTGCTTCAGTACAAATCACCTACCTGGAATTTGGCGATCAATATTATACCCACTTCCACTGAAGCTATCGGGCTGAAATTTTGAAAACATATATGTAACTTCCATTACAATACACTAAAATGATAAACTTAACCTGATGCTACAGCCAAGATTGTCTCTTCATGAAGGGCACTCGTCAACAGTTAGTAGCGCGAACACAAAATTTTGTATATAAGTTAGATGGTTCTAATGGTTAAGCATAATTTTCACCATAAACTGATGATGCACCTAGGATAATTTGCTCGCACGAGCGAACTCCTCAACGGTTAGTACGCCGGACATAAAACTTTGTATATGAGTTGAATTTAAATAGTTAACTTCTCAACGGTTATTCGAATCGAATTCGAATTTCAAAAATATGTATAATTTAGATGACAATCGATAATTATGGTATCATCGAAATGATCCGACGATGGAGCTGGACGATGGATAACAGAACTCTTCAATGGCTTCTCGTAAACCCACTGTGGTGCCTTCGGCTGGGGTAAGTAAGATAAGAGCACGGCGCGGCGTGAGGAAAACCATGTCACGTGAAATTAACTACTCAAGCTGTAGGTGGGGTACGTGCAGAGGAGCTAGACAGCCATGGTTAGCAAACATACCAATAATGTACCAACCTCTGAGATCTAAACACATACACAAGGACAAGTTTCAGCATTCTAATACTGAAAACTCGAAAATAAAAATATTAAAAGTTTTTTATTTAATTGCTATATATAGTGCCAAAACCAATACACTTTACAATGTTTTTTTTTTAAAAACACTTACTATATGTCATTATGGGTAAGTTCAATTGGAAAAGTTGTAAGTCGCGCTGTAAATAATTTTGAGAGATTAAAATAAAGATAATTTTGGGACAACATTTCAAATATACAAAATTGTCAAGAAAAGTAAGGCATGGCAATAAGAAAAATGGTAGGTAAAGTAGGCTTTAAATAATGACAATTTACACAAAATATTTACGAAATTTACCTATATACACTGTCTCAAATACTACTGAATCAATTTATTAAAATAAATAGATTCAATAGTATTTGGGCGTAAGTTAATATTTGTTTATTGGTGTAATTTTTTTTTTAAATATTTCAAAATTCTCATTATATTGGTTAGAAATAAATTATCTAAAATTATAAAGTTTCTGCTAGAAAACACTAGTAATAATAATAATAATAATAATAACACACACAATCACAACAACGTCCAGGTCCCAAACTAAGCATTAGCTTGTATTTTGGGTACCAAGCGAAGACACCACATACATATAACAATCAAGACCCGGTACCAGTATCAATATTCATCATATAAATACTGACCCGACGTGGGATTCGAACTCGGGACCTCCAGCAAGATCGCTGCCCACTAGGCTAAGCGGTCGTCGTAAAATCGACCGTAAATCAAAGTAAATCAAATCGATAAAGTAAAACATTTGTTATATTTTTTCCGTACTTTGTAAACTTTAAAGTAGGTTTTCTAAACTTTAGGGATCAAAAAATAGTTTTAATGAGTATTTGCGTACTTGTGGTGCATTGAACACGAATCGCAGGCACTTTCTTTTATTTTACTTACTAATGATATTTCTTTTTATAGTTTTTGTGAGAGAGCAAACATTTGTAATGGATAATTTTTGTACATCAATAATTTTTTTCATTAAATATCTCCTTTCAAAGTGTGTAAAATTCGCTCTCTGGCGTCTATTCCAATTTTCTTCACATAATTTTTCTTCAATTCTATTCAACATTGCCGTAAGAAGTTTTTAGTACGTACTTTGAGTAAATTTTCATAAGTTAAAGCCAAAGTGCCATGTCATACTTTTCATAGAAATTGTGTACTTTTCAAATTTCTCTGTTCCGATAGAACGTTTTTTTTTTAATTGCTCATAACAATTTTCTATGGTTGCGTTGCTTAATCTGCCTTACCTAGTTAAACTTGTCCATAACGGTAAGTATGGTAAATATTTCTCAAAAAATACCGATAAAAGACTTTCTTTAAAATACGGTTCTTTATCGCACTGGCTCTGACTTTATATAATTTAGCAAGAATTTTTATAAAATGTTTGTAAAAGAGACTCGATTTATGTTTAGAATTTTTTTTTAAATTTATTGTAAGGGCATTGGGCGTCCTGCCTACAATGACATACGGTGCCGAAACATGGACTCTCACGGCAGGACTGGTCCACAAATTTAAAGTCGCTCAGCGCGCTATGGAGCTGGCTATGCTCGGCATTTCTTTGATGGACAAAATCAGGAATACTGAAATCCGTCGAAGAACTAAAGTTGTCGACATAGCCGAAGTGATTAGCAAGCTGAAGTGGCAATGGGCCGGTCACATTTGCCGTAGAACCGACAACCGATGGGGTAGACGGATTCTCGAGTGGAGGAATAATTTTAACACCCGTCACTTGTGTGTACATATATTTCAAACTGAAATTGCGTCCTCTACTATACAGTACATACGTTGCTGTCACCAATATTATAAATGCGAAAATGGGTTCGCTAGTAGATTTGTCTTTTATTCACTTCGTTACAGAACACCAATACCAATGACTTTCCATACCAACAATACCATATTTTATAAAAGTAACGCAAGCTGGGTTCATCACAGGCAAAAATTTCCGTGTGTAAGCAAATAATTTGGGTAACCCAGTATTTTTATTCAAAAAGAATCGGTGTAAGTAAATAGCTTATTGTCAGCTTGGTCTGAATTCTTCCTAACGTGTTTCAAATTGTCAAACTATATATAATTGTATAGTCATTCTTTTTACTGCGGCCAAGCTGATGATAGATATAATTTATGTATAGGTATGCCGTGGCCAGATCTTAGAATACACTTCATGCTGCGAACAAACGCATCATGAAGTGACCGATTCTAAAATCTGGCCACGACATATATAGTAAAAAAAAAAACACGTGTTTTTCTGTTATTTCCGTAGAGTAAATAAGTTTCACATCAGCGTTTGGTTTTAATAGAGTCACAATTATTGGGAAGCGAAGCGTTGGACGCCCCCCGGCCAGGTGGACTGATGACCTGAAGCACCATACCGGGGGTAATTGGATGCGGAAGGCGGAGGACCGTGTGTGGTGGCGAGCCTTGGGAGAGGCCTATATCCTGCAGTGGAGAGACACGGGCTGATGATGATGATGATGATGATGAAGGGCATTGGAAGCTCCATCAGCCCAATTATATTTAGAAGACTTAAAATCATTTTGAATGTTTTCCAATATAATGGTCATCCACGTTTGAATAAATATTTTTTTCTTTACATAAAGCTTTCAGTGTTTCTTTAGCATCAATAACTTTACGGTCAATGAATGATAATTTTAATAAAATGTGTAAGTTTTTAACAAAATCATTATTTTTTCTAATTATGAAAACAGTATAAAGTTAACAATAAAATCTTTTAAAAATTTGTGTTCTTGATTCATTCTTCACATATTATTTAGGCAAAATGAGCATAACATAAATGTATAGGTATTTTATGGTGCAAAAAAATCGATTCTCGGTTACGAGTTATAGTAATCAAAACAAAATTCAAATAATCTAACAAACTACAATTATTAAAAGATATACAAACAGCATTCAACATGGCAAACGAAAAATCTACTACAATACGAGAAAATGCTGGCCAGTGTTTATTCACTTAATAAAAAAAATTAAATCATGCCAGCAATTTGAAAATTGAAGGAGGTCCCCATACAAGGAACGTATTTTGTGCGACATTTTTGGTAACTGGTGGTTATAAGATCGTCGCTGAAAGTTAAAATTTTCACAAATCACGTATCACTATGATTTCTATAACATAAAATAATAATAATAAAATAAAGTTTAAAATTGAAGGAGGTCCCCATACAAGAAACGTATTTTGTGCGACATTTTTGGTGACTGGTGGTTATGAGATCGTCGCTGAAAATTGAAATTTTCACAAATCACGTATCACTATGATTTCTATAACTTGAAATAATAATAATAAAATAAAAATGAAAATTAAAGGGGGTTCCCATACAAGAAACGTATTTTGTGCGACATTTTTGGTGACTGGTGGTTATGAGATCGTCGCTGAAAGTTGAAAATTTCACAAATCACGTATCATTATGATGTCTATAACTTTAAATAATAATAAAAAAATAAAGTTTAAAATTGAAGGAAGTCCCCATACAAGAAACGTATTTTGTGCGACATTTTTGGTGACTGGTGGTTATGAGATCGTCGCTGAAAGTTGAAATTTTCACTAAATTAGGTATTACTATAAATTTTATAACTTCCAATAATAATAATAAAATAAAGTTTAAAATTGAAGGAGGTCCCCATACAAAAAACGTATTTTGTGCGACATTTTTGGTGACTGGTGGTTATGAGATCGTCGCTGAAAGTTGAAATTATTACAAAATACGTATCACTGCGATTTCTATAACTTAAAATAATAGTAATAAAGTAAAGTTGAAAATTAAAGGGGGTCCCCATACAAGAAACGTATTTTGTGCGACATTTTTAGTGATTGGTGGTTATCAGATCAACGTTTACAGTTGAAATTTTTACAAAATACGTATCACTGCTATTTCTATAACTTAAAATAATAATAATATAATAAAGTTTAAAATTGAAGGAGGTCCCTATACAAGAAACGTATTTTGGGCGACATTTTTGGTAACTGGTGGTTATGAAATCGTCGCTGAAAGTTGAAATTTTCACAAATTACGTATCACTATGATTTCTATAACTTGAAATAATAATAATAAAATAAAGTTTAAAATTGAAGGAGGTCCCCATACAATAAACGTATTTTGTGCGACATTTTTGGTGACTGGTGGTTATAAGATCGTTGCTGAAAGTTGAAATTTTCAGAAATTACGTATCACTATGATTTCTATAACTTGAAATAATAACAATAAAATAACATAACACAAATTACGTATCACTGTGATTTTAAAACTTCTAATAATAATAATAAAATAAAGTTAAAAATTAAAGGGGGTCCCTATACAAGAAACGTATTTTGTGCGACATTTTTGGTGACTGGTGGTTATGAGATCGTCGCTTACAATTGAAATTTTCACAAAATACGTATCACTGCGATTTCTATAACTTAAAATAATAATAATAAAGTAAAGTTAAAAATTAAAGGGGGCCCCCATACAAGAAACGTATTTTGTGCGACATTTTTAGTGATTGGTGGTTATCAGATCAACGCTTACAGTTGAAATTTTTACAAAATACGTATTACTGCTATTTCTATAACTTGAAGTAATATTAATAAAGTAAAGTAGAAAATTAAAGGGGGTCCCCATACAAGAAACGTATTTTGTGCGACATTTTTAGTGATTGGTGGTTATCAGATCAACGCTTACAGTTGAAATTTTTACAAAATACGTATCACTGCTATTTCTTTAACTTAAAATAATAATAATATAATAAAGTTTAAAATTGAAGGAGGTCCCTATACAAGAAACGTATTTTGGGCGACAGTTTTAGTGATTGGTGGTTATGAGATCATCGCTGAAAGTTGAAATTTTCACAAATTACGTATCACTATGATTTCTATAACTTGAAATAATAATAATAAAATAAAGTTTAAAATTGAAGGAGGTCCCCATACAATAAACGTATTTTGTGCGACATTTTTGGTGACTGGTGATTATAAGATCGTTGTTGAAAGTTGAAATTTTCAGAAATTACGTATCACTATGATTTCTATAACTTGAAATAATAACAATAAAATAACATAACACAAATTACGTATCACTGTGATTTTAAAACTTCTAATAATAATAACAAAATAAAGTTAAAAATTAAAGGGGGTCCCTATACAAGAAACGTATTTTGTGCGACATTTTTAGTAAATGGTGGTTATCAGATCAACGCTTACAGTTGAAATTTTTACAAAATACGTATTACTGCTATTTCTATAACTTGAATTAATAATAATAAAGTAAAGTTGAAAATTAAAGGGGGTCCCCATACAAGAAACGTATTTTGTGCGACATTTTTAGTGATTGGTGGTTATCAGATCAACGCCTGCAGTTGAAATTTTTACAAAATACGTACCACTGCGATTTTTATAACTTTCAATAATAATAATAAAATAAAGTTGAAAATTAAAGGGGGTCCCCATACAAGAAACGTATTTTGTGCGACATTTTTGGTAACTGGTGGTTATGAAATCGTCGCTGAAAGTTGAAATTTTCACAAATTACGTATCACTATGATTTCTATAACTTGAAATAATAATAATAAAATAAAGTTTAAAATTGAAGGAGGTCCCCATACAATAAACGTATTTTGTGCGACATTTTTGGTGACTGGTGATTATGAGATCGTCGCTGAAAGTTGAAATTTTCAGAAATTACGTATCACTATGAATTCTATAACTTGAAATAATAACAATAAAATAACATAACACAAATTACGTATCACTGTGATTTTAAAACTTCTAATAATAATAATAAAATAAAGTTTAAAATTGAAGGAGGTCCCCATACAAGAAACGTATTTTGTGCGACATTTTTGGTGACTGGTGGTTATGAGATCGTCGCTGAAAATTGAAATTTTCACAAATCACGTATCACTATGATTTCTATAACTTTCAATAATAATAATAAAATAAAAATGAAAATTAAAGGGGGTTCCCATACAAGAAACGTATTTTGTGCGACATTTTTGGTGACTGGTGGTTATGAGATCGTCGCTGAAAGTTGAAAATTTCACAAATAACGTATCATTATGATGTCTATAACTTTAAATAATAACAATAAAATAAAGTTTAAAATTGAAGGAAGTCCCCATACAAGAAACGTATTTTGTGCGACATTTTTGGTGACTGGTGGTTATGAGATCGTCGCTGAAAGTTGAAATTTTCACTAAATTAGGTATTACTATAAATTTTATAACTTCCAATAATAATAATAAAATAAAGTTTAAAATTGAAGGAGGTCCCAATAGAAGAAACATATTTTGTGCGACATTTTTAGTGACTGGTGGTAATCAGATAGTCGCTTAAAGTTGAAATTTGCACAAATTAAGTATCACTATGATTTCTATAACTTGAAATAATAATAATAAAATAAAGTTTAAAATTAAAGGGGGTCCCCATACAACAAACGTATTTTCTTCGACGTTTTTGTTGACTGGTGGTTATCAGATCGTCGCTTACAGTTAAAATTTTCAAAAATTATGTATTATTATGATTTCTATAACAACAAAATAAAATTGAAAAGTAAAGGGGGTCCCTATACAAGAAACGTATTTTGTGCGACGTTTTTGGTGACTGGTGGTTATTAGATCGTCGCTTACAGTTGAAATTTTTACAAATTATGTATTATTATGATTTATATAATTTTAAATAATAATATTAAAATAAAGTTTAAAATTGAAGGAGGTCCTCATACAAGAAACGTATTTTGTGCGACGTTTTTGGTGACTGGTGGTTATCAGATCGTCGCTTACAGTTGAAATTTTTACAAATTACGTATTACTATTATTTCTATAACTTGATATAATAATAATAAAATAAAGTTTAAAATTGAAGGAGGTCCCCATACAAGAAACGTATTTTGTGCGACATTTTTGGTGACTGGTGGTTTTGAGATCATCGCTGAAAGTTGAAATTTTACAAATTACGTACTACTATGACTTCTTTAACTTGAAATAATAATAATAAAATAAAGTTTAAAATTAAAGGGGGTCCCCATACAACAAACGTATTTTGTGCGACATTTTTGGTGACTGGTGGTTATGAGATCGTTGCTGAAAGTTGAAATTTTCACAAATTTCGTATCATTATGATTTCTATAACTTCAAATAATAATAATAAAATAAAGTTTAAAATTAAAGGGGGTCCCCATACAAGAAACGTATTTTCTTCGACGTTTTTGTTGACTGGTGGTTATCAGATCGTCGCTTACAGTTAAAATTTTTAAAAATTATGTACTATTAACATTTATATAACTTGAAATAATAATAATAAAATAAAGTTTAAAATTAAAGGGGGTCCCCATACAACAAACGTATTTTGTGCGACATTTTTGGTGACTGGTGGTTATGAGATCGTTGCTGAAAGTTGAAATTTTCACAAATTTCGTATCATTATGATTTCTATAACTTCAAATTATAATAATAAAATAAAGTTAAAAATTAAAGGGGTCCCCATACAAGAAACGTATTTTCTTCGACGTTTTTGTTGACTGGTGGTTATCAGATCGTCGCTTACAGTTAAAATTTTCAAAAATTATGTACTATTATGATTTATATAACTTGAAATTATAATAATAAAAAAAGGTTGAAAATTAAAGGGGATCCCCATACAAGAAACGTATTTTGTGCGACATTTTTGGTGACTGGTGGTTATGAGATCGTTGCTGAAAGTTGAAATTTTCACAAATTTCGTATCATTATGATTTCTATAACTTCAAATAATAATAATAAAATAAAGTTAAAAATTAAAGGGGTCCCCATACAAGAAACGTATTTTCTTCGACGTTTTTGTTGACTGGTGGTTATCAGATCGTCGCTTACAGTTAAAATTTTTAAAAATTATGTACTATTAACATTTATATAACTTGAAATAATAATAATAAAATAAAGTTTAAAATTAAAGGGGGTCCCCATACAACAAACGTATTTTGTGCGACATTTTTGGTGACTGGTGATTTTGAGATCATCGCTGAAAGTTGAAACTTTCACAAATTACGTATCACTATGATGTCTATAACTTAAAATAATAATAATAAAATAAAGTTGAAAATTAAAGGGGTCCCCATACAAGAAACGTATTTTCTTCGACGTTTTTGTTGACTGGTGGTTATCAGATCGTCGCTTACAGTTAAAATTTTTAAAAATTATGTACTATTAACATTTATATAACTTGAAATAATAATAATAAAATAAAGTTTAAAATTAAAGGGGGTCCCCATACAACAAACGTATTTTGTGCGACATTTTTGGTGACTGGTGATTTTGAGATCATCGCTGAAAGTTGAAACTTTCACAAATTACGTATCACTATGATGTCTATAACTTAAAATAATAATAATAAAATAAAGTTGAAAATTAAAGGAGGTCCCCATACAAGAAACGTATTTTGTTCGACGTTTTTGGTGACTGGTAGTTATGAGATCGTCGCTGAAAGTTGAAATTTTTACAAACTACGTATTTATATGATTGCTATATTTACAAGTAATGAAAAGAAAATAAAATTTAAAATTAAAGGAAGTATCCACACAAGATTAAAAATTTTTTTTGTTGTAGTGTTACGGAACCTTTCGTGTCCGAGTTTCGCACTTAACTGGTTTTCGTAAGTTGCCATTCTTTACTACGACATACACCACTATCAAAATACCTCAGTTTTTTGTTGGATCACATTTTTATGAGAGCGTCGTGATCACAAAAACGTGGACCGCCACAAACGAAGTAAAGGCGAACAAATAAAGATTCTGAAATTATTTTTCATGTGTCCATCCATATCGGCCCATCGTGCCCCACTACAAAAGCTTAGGATGAGAGTGCTTGAAGTTTAATCTACCACGCTGCTCCAATGCGGGATGTTTGTTTTAACGACAGCCATCCGATGATGGCAACAGAGATCGACGGCTTTACGTGCACTCCGAGACACCAACCAGTCAGTGACAGTTAACGCATAACGTATACATGACAACAACGTCTATCAATATAGTGCAATGAAGGCAAAAATCAGCTACAACCTCCGATTTCGTTGAAATTTTTAAAAAAATTTCAAATTTTCTTTACCCCATATTGTAGATCTTGTTGATACGCATCTTTTGATGCCCTATGTCGTTACGTAGCTTTAGAATTGAAGACACTAGAGTGGAATTTCACTATCGCTGAAAATGTCCCCTTACTACACGATCGAAAAAACTTTTCCAATGTTAAAAATATTTTAGGCTAGGCAAAAATCTATTTAACAACTCAACTACGAGTCCGCGGCCGGGTGAATATTTCGTTTCGTGCATATTGCACGGCAAACGATAAAGAATATATATAATTAATTAAAAACCTCATTACCATCTAAGTCCCTTTTCCCAGATTTTAATCGACTATTAAATACTATACTAAACTGTGTTTGAAGAACTAAATTCTAATCTTTTTTTTTTAACAATAGAATAATTAATGTATCAAGGGAAAAACTATTGATTGTGAAAGAATATATTTGACTAGTTTTATGGTATTCTGAAAAATGTCCTGACCTTTTTTATCATTCGACAACATGTTTAGTCTTCTATTTGGATAACCACGCAACGTAACGAAAACCTTTCCGCATCCATCGGTTGTCTGTAGTTGTCGCTTCTTATAAAGTGAAATACATGCGTCAAAAGAGCGAATTTTGCGGCAAAAATTCAAAATAACTTCTCCAAAAAGCGACTTGGTTCGGAATATTTCTACGTACCGTTTGTGTTGAAGAAGGTTACTTAGAGTTACTTATGTGTAATTTTTTTTCACACCATTATGGCTAGAAAAAGAAGAAGTAAAGAATAAATTCTGGAACAAGCATATGTCGCGAAAAAGACCTTGTGTCCCAGCCATCCTTAACAATTTATGACACCCTAAAACTTTTACTCGGTAATTACAAAATGAATGCTAGGTCAAATGTACTCAATTATAATACTGACATTGAAAATGGTTTCAAAGATAAATACACAAAATGATTTATTGGTAAAACATCAGCTGCATAAAGTTTTACACGGGGAGGCAGAACCGAGATCATGCCGAAGTTTGGAGAAGGATGAGGACATCGTTAAGAATAGTTTTGAAGACAAATTTGTACTCCAATCATCACCACTAAAAAGTTAATCAGGAGCACTTTTAAAAACACAAAGGCGACTAAAATTACACGTAAGCGACGTTTGAGTGACACCGATTCTGAAAGCGTTTTAGATTTTTTTCCAGTGAAAAAAAATACATTTTAATTGATAACACCAATTTTAATCTCAATTGAAAAATTTTCGTTTAGTCTAGACACCACATAATTTTGGGAAAAGGACTACCTAACTTTCTTTTTAACATCTGAAATAATAGAATACTTAGACATATCGACCGACGTGACTGGTATTTTATAAGCAACTACAGTGTCCAATATAAATAAGTTTGTGTTGAAGTTTCAGTGCGAATTATGTTTGCGACCCTTTCTTATTATTCCTACAATAATGATTGCTCTCATCGCTTAGTGCCTTAATTATTTACAAGTACATTATTTAGATATAAGTGGTGTAAATTTGTAATAATATGTTGTTTTATAGGCAAGCAAGCCACCATGTTCAAGTTCTAGTTTTGAAGGCACTGTTTTTTGGTAGACTTTTTTTTTTAATTGAATATATGTTTTTTATCAATGATTGTTTTAATATTGATATTGATATGTGAAAGTAAATTATTTATATACCTAAAGTTGCTAAAATCAAATAAATTAACACACAAAAAGAAGATAAATGAATGTTTCCTTTTTTTCTAATTACCATATGCGTGCAATCTCATTACCATTCTTAGCATAAATCAACACATCAATATCATGAAAATCAAATGTCTGAGTTTGACAAGTCTATAATATACTCATTACAAACTTTTCAAATTCATGCGAAAAACATAATTTTGCGATATCTTTTTAATGTTTTCCAAAACTTCCTAATATGTACTAAATTAAATACGCACCCGGCTCGTCTAAACACAGCAAATACACAATTTTGGCCTACACTACAGGCCGTCAAAGTTTCGAGGCCAAAAATTTGATTAGGAGCATCGGTCGCCGACTTAAATACAGGGTTGTGACTCCCGCTCTGTGTCGTTTCTGGCACAGAGGCTCGCCATAGCGATACAACGTGGTAATGCCGCGAGCGTAATGGAGATTAGCTCTAATAGATAGATAGACGTTCAGTTAAACAAACACAAAGCATTGTGTTATTTCTGACCACCTCTTTTTTATACCTGTGAAGTTTCATTAAAATTAGATCAGCCGTTTCGGAGATTAGCTCGAATAGACAGATATACGTTCAGATGAATAGACACAGATTAGTGTGTCATTTTTGACAACGTTCTCTTTATGTCTGAAAAGTTTCAATAAAATCAGATCATCCGTTTCAGAGATTAGCACGAATAGACAGATAAACGTCCAGATAAACAGACACAAAGTAGTATACCTGTGAAATTTCATTAAAATCAGATCAGCCGTTTCGGAGATTAGCTCGAATAGACAGGTATACGTTCAGATAAACAGACACAGAGTAGTGTGTCATTTTTGACAACATTCTCTTTATGTCTGAAAAGTTTCAATAAAATCAGATCACCCGTTTCGGTGATTAGCTCGAATAGACAGATAGACGTACAGATAAATAGACGCAAAGTAGTATGTCATTTCGGACCACCTCCTCTTCATACCTGTGAAGTTTCATTAAAATTAGGTCAGATATAACTCATTTTATTTTTTAGTCTTTCTGCTATTCATTTCGTGTATAGTGATTTTCATGGTTTGAAATAAACGGTTTGCTGTTATGCAAACGAATAAAACATAACATTTTTTACAATTCGTTAAAATAAAAATTTTATTCTATAAATAAAATATTGTAATTTGAATAAAAACTTTTTATTTTATTAAAAGCAATGAGATCACAAGTAGTCAGTCAACATAAAATGAAATTATTAACTTCTATAGTTGACAAAAAAAAAACACCAACGAAAACGCACTTCCTCAACTCTATCAAAACTTTCCTTTCCTTCATTTTTAAAACCATTCTTTTATGTCTTTCACTTCTTCACTCTTTTTTGGAAATCCTATTTTTCCATTTACGACTATCACAAGTAACAATTTTATCCTCTCAAAAACAATAACTTGGCAAACTGTAATTTTGTAGGTTTGATTCCACGTGAAAGTTGGTTGAAGAATCTTCATTACTTCCAGAACTTTCACGTACAAACTCACTCAAAGTGTTTCTCGTTCGTGGCATTCGTTCTCGCGATCATATTCATCTGAACCAGGAATGTAAATGTCACGGCTAGACGAACCAAAATCTCCATCTTTCGCATGAGAAGACTGTGTGTATTCATTATAATGTTGTTCAGATATGGGGTCACTTTATTATATATATCAGGCCAATTCATTACGGGACCGCCTACGTATATACTATCTAAATAGCTAAAAATGTCGTGATAGCCCAGAGCGCAACGAATCTGTCTCAAATTTATATGGCCCCACAGGGCCATGGTTCGAATCCGGGCGTGTACCAATGAGTTTTTCTGACTTAAGTACACAACTATCACTGACTCCGTGCTTCGGAGGGCACGTTAAGCAGTCGGTCCCGGACGCTGTCAATAGATGGCGGTCGTTACAGTCCCCAACCCGCAGTGGAGCAGCGTGGTGGATTTAAGCTCCAAGCCCCCCTCCTCACCTTGGGGGAGGCCTAAGCCCCTGCAGTGGGGAAAAATGGGCTGATGAAGTGAAGTGAAGCTAAAAATAACCATTGCCTGCCTCGAACCCGGCGTAAAGGTCCCCATAACAGTCACGGCATTACCGCGTTAGATCGCTATGACGAGCTTCTATGCCAGAAACGACACAAAGCAGGGGTCACACCCCTCTATCTATGTCGCCGACTGATGCTCCTAATCAAATTTTTGGCCTCGAAACTCCAAGATTGTGTGTTAGCGGTGTTTAGACGGGCCGCGGACTCGTAGTTGAGTTGTTAAATTGATTTTTAGTATTTAGCTTATGGAGATTGGCTGTCTTTATCCGCCGAGTGTCGGTGACCCAAGATGGTCACGAGTTACAAACATCTGAATTTTTGGAAGGTGATAGTATTGTAGTGACTTTAATTTCGTTGCTACTATGAGCTCTATATATTGAGCTTGGTGTAAATTAAATGTATACACTGAGGTGGTAACTCTGAAAAGTAAAAGCTGAAAATATTATTTCAACGACTTATTCGAATCACAATATCTATCTATACTATACTTATTATTTAAAACGCATCCGAATTAATAAGAGTATACTTCCAACTAGAGCTCGTGATGATCTCAGCTCTCGACCGACTGCCGGAGATCCCTTCTAAAAACAAAACATTACATTACACTACTAGTACAGTCAATGAAGGCAAAAATCAGCTACAACCTCCGATTTCGTTGAACCTTCATAGATTTGGATGAAAATTTGGGATTGAGTATGTTTTACCCTCTACTTCTAAAGTGACATATGCTCGTCTTGCGCTTTTTGCATTTCAGGGGTAAATTCCCCCCCTTTCTTATGAATGGGAAAAAATGCAGATTTAACCATTCTGGCTTAAGTAATTGTGTTTGATTAGATAAAATAAATGTTTTTTAGTATTTATATGCGTGATTTATGATTTTAATTAATTTTTCAACCCTTTTAGCAACCACACCTTAAATCAAAAATCATGAAAAAATCATTTTTTATATGTCTGAGTTTTAAAATCGCATATAACATTACATAAACAGTTTGTTTGATACTTATGATATAATTTTTGGTTGATAGTAAAATTTCAACCCTTAAAAACTACCCCCTTATTGCAGAATCACTGTATAAATTGGTTTCAAAAACTTTAACCTATTAAATAATACATTACTGAAGTGAAATCTTATTTACTGAGTATTAAAATATTTATCTATTTATTTATTGCAAAATTTTACACCCTTAAAAACTACCCCTTGTCATAATAATAATGGAATAATTTTTTTATCAGCTTTAATTAGTTAGAATCTTTTTATTAGTTAAGATAAATTTTATTAATATTATTCAATTCACATTCTTGAAACTACTCTTTGTGCAAAAAGTGAATTTAAATTATTAATTAAGAGAAAAATGTATTAAAATATATGAAACGTTTATTCATCTTTTATTTAAACACATTTTTATTTTTGCTCATCACAGCTCTCTTCACCAACTTCTTCATTATTGTTGGAGGGCTATTTTGGCAATTATCACCGCTGCATGATCCGCAGATTGAATTACAAAATAGCCCTACCCTAAGACACCCACAAAAAGCACCGCAACCTTTTTTGCAACAGCAAAAAATAATTTTTAATAGCTCTTCTGGAGCAGGTGGATGAGGGTTTTTGTTTGGAAACAAAGACTCTCCAGTTTGACATCATCCCCAGTCAATTGGACGAATGTCTTTGTTTCCTAGCCATATCTGGATTTGCAAAAACACTCTTTTGATGTGTTCGTCTAATGCGGCAACTGTTGGGACAAGAAAAGACAATTTTACCGCTTTATTTTTTTAGACTTCTTCAAAATACCACGTGTATTTTAGTCCATTTTGGAAATATACTGAAATATTCAATAGACACACATCATTCTAGAAAGCCCTACCACGTTTTCGAGCAGATGTTTATCGTTCCTTTCACTTTCTCTATAAGAATATAACAATAGCTCCGTTACCTTTCAAGATATTAGGTACATCTAAAAACCATTTGAAAGATAATTTCAAGAGTTATAATATCATTTTAAAGAAGATTTTTTAAAGCTTTTAGTTTTAAAAAAATAAAGGGTTAAAGGCTCCCGGTTACATGGTTCTAGCAGTAAAAGTTAGGCTTTTAACGTTTTTATCTCGGTTATTTTTCATCCTATAGAAATATAAAAAAAAATCTTTATTTAAAAAAGAACTCCAATTTAGTTTTTATTATTTTTTACGAATATCCAATATTTTTTAAGTTATTTTCAAAAGAAAATGAAATTTACGAAAATTTGAAAAACTTCGATATTATTAAATCATACTTTTTTCAAAAATTAGCATTCTAAACCGGGCAAAATATTTGAGGTCATCACTTATGCTAAAAAAAAGAAAGTCCTTTAGGGATAACCGTAAATTTGAATTTTTGTGGAAATGGTGAAGGTTTTATTTTTCGTTTTGTCCAAAAAAATTCGAAAGTGTCATCTTATTTTTATCATAACTTGCTCAATTTTGATGCTGTTAGCTTATTACAATGCTCATTAGAAAAATATTTCTAAGTACTTATTTAAGTTTGAATATTTAGATTTAAGTACTCGCCGAAAAAAAAATATGCATAAAATAAACATACACATACCTAAAGCTAACTTTGAATTAATATGAGAAGGTTTTTCAAAGTAGAAATTTGTTTGTTTTTTTATTAGCTTCAATTTTGGTAATGACATATTTTTTGTAAAACTCACAGTTTTTGAGTTATTTATGAAAAACCGCTTTAAAACATGTATTTTTATCACGAAAAATCACAATGTTTGATCTTTAATAACTCAGAAAGTATTGATTTATTCCAAAAACTTTTTATAACAAATTTTACTTAGAAGTTATTTTTCTGTCGATTCCTGTGGTTATTTTTATTAAAATAATTTTCACCCCCGAGAAGGGGTGGCATCCATCCCCAGGGCAAAAGCGCAAGTTGACACTACGTCGCTTTTGTTTCTTAAGGTATCCTTCACCTACTCCCCAATTTTTGTAAAAATCGATGGAGATTCAACGAAATCGGTGGTGAAAACCTTCATTGACTGGACCATATGCAGTATTCATTCACGTATTTGCTGGTGTGTTAGGGTGCGGTTCGCCTACGATTATAAGGAAATTCAAATTCTTGAAACATATTTTTTGGCTAGTTTTACGTAAGCAAAATATATAGGACCAGTCAGTCAATCATACCTTGGAGTTGAACGCGAAAGCAGCGATCGGCGGTCAGCGGTCGCTGATCTCAACTCGGCGACGACCCAAAAGGCCAATACTAATTATCATACATTTAAATTGGATAATAAGTTATAATTTTCCAAAACATTTTAAACACTGAGGTTTAATGCCGATTTTCAGGCATTTGACTTCAAAAATTATGGATTTACGTACAAACTTAGCTCCTGTATTTTAACCTTAGGGGTTAAATTTCGAAAAATCCTTTAGTGTGATTAAACCATTTTCAAAACTATATGCTCTGTATGTATGTGAATGAATTTTTCGATTCTACAAGGGCTGCATTTATGAATCCGGAACTGGCCATTTCCGAAAATCTTCCAAAAGTAATTACAACATCTAACTTTTTGGCTGTAGAATATACAGTTTGTTTCGTATAACCGTTAATTGTTTTTCAATTTCAAAATTGTGTGTCTTCATCGCCATGGATTGGACTTGTGAATATTTTGGTGGGATGATTTTTTACGATTTTCGACCTAGGCTAACTTAAAAACAGTGTCTCGATCAGTGTATCACTGGTCCAGTGAGTTTAATTGTAGGCGGTAATCGGCGATATAAATATCGATCCTGTACGGGAATTAATAACGCAAGATCGTTACGTTACATATCGTGAGTTAAAGGCGTCCCTGGGCATAACTATGACGAGAATACATAAGATACTTCAAGAACATTATGCTTTAAAAAAAAATTTGTTCCTTTAGATTTCACACAACTTGACAATTGATCGAAAAAAGGCTCGTGTCGATTGGTGCAAAAAATTGTTTTCAACAGAAAAAGATTCCAAATTTTTTGTAAATGGCCAGTTCGGGATTTATAAACAGCAGCCCACATAATATGATTTTAGTTTTAGTTAAACGAATAGAAATGCTTAAATTAAAACACATCACATAACTTTATTATCTTATGTCATACGAGAGTAAATTTTGGAAGTATGATTTTTTCGTCATTTCAGTGGCACATTTTTTGACAAACTATCAAATTAGTTATTAGAAATAACGAAAGGCTCTGGAATGAGAAAAAATGGTGTATACGGCATTTCTTTTGAACAAATACTTTAAGCGGCAATACCACTTTAAAAAGTTTTGTGCTAACGAATTTCGATCAAACCACTGAAATGACGAATGCACACCTTTTAATAAGTTAATGTATCCATCTAGAATTTTAATGAGGATACAATCAAGCATAACTAACCGAAATATACTCCCAAACATTAAGATTCTATTCCACAGCTTTTCAATAAAATTCTGCTGTCGATCAGCGGTCTATTGTAAAGTAGGATTTTTCAAAACAAATTCTGTATAGCCTTGAATATTTACATGGATGTCCCAAAAGCGATTGCTTTCGATCCATCGATGTTTGCACATAAATTAAATTTAATTACAACAACTGAATTTAATTTATTGGCCTTCTGTTTTTAGTTCACGTTCCGGAATAAATATACTTTGTGTACGATATAGGTTTGGTTTGATTTACATTACAAGTGGAAAAAACTCCATCGAACTCATGAAAAAGCAGTTTTCATGCGGTCACTATTATTCTATAAAATATAAAATAAAAACAATTGTACAGCGAGATTTAATTGGCTGTTATTTTCAAATTGTGAAGCTTTCAAATAGTGTCTCTACAAACACAGCCAAGTCCCTCCGAACTGACGCAAAATATGTACAAATATACCATCGTACGAAAAACTCAATCACGAGTGCCCGTAATACCTATAAGTTGCCTGACGACCGCTTAGCCTAGTGAGTAGCGATCCTGCCTACGAAGCTGGAGGTCCGGGGTTCGAATCCTAGGTCGGGTCAGTATTTATAATAATATGATGAATATTGATACTGGTACCGGGTCTTGGTTGTTATATGTATGTGGTGTCTTCGCTTGAAACCCAAAACACAATATAATGCTTAGTTTGGGGCCTAGACGTTGTTGTGGTGTAGTCGTTATAAAAAAAAAACCGTTTTAAATGCCGTTTTCACATCAGTTTGGTCTTATGCAAATAGTAACATACATAACGTAAACATATGAAAAAGGTGCGGCCTCGGCTGTCGTGGAAAAGGATATCCCGCCGACGGGCATAGTCGGCGGCCGTCTGTTGGATATCCCTTCTCGTAATGTTTGACTCTATTCATTATTAATTAGCATTAGCAATTCGTAAAGTTTTAACATAAATTTGAAATAAAATATTATTAGTGTCGTGATGGTCGAGTGGTAGCGATATCGCTTCTTGTATAGAAAGTCGTAGTTTGAATCCCAGGGCTTGTACCAATGAGTTTTTTCTGACTTGAGTACATAGATCAGTGATTCCGTGCCTCAGAGAACACGATAAGCTGTCGGTCCCGGTTACAATCATCAAACGGCAGTCGTTATAATCCACCAACCTGCATTAGAGCAGCGTGGTGGATTAAGCTCCAAGCACTCTGATCCTGAGAATAGGCCTGAGCCTCTGGAGTGGAAAATTAATGGGCTGATATGGTATGGTAATTATTATTACTGTAACGTATTTTTAGAATCTATTATGTTAGAGAACTTAAGCGTCGTCAGCAGTCCGAATATCTTGGACTACTTAACAACTTGGAATACTTAAAATGTACAAAATATATAATAATTAATAAACTTTGAATAAATATTGTAAATCGTGTGATTATTGTTTTCACGAGCCACCTGTTAGTTGATTTGCGAATAGCAATGCAAATATGCAATGCAAAATGCCTACTGTAAAATTTATTAAAACTTCGTCGATGCGGCTGGTACATTATAATTTTGTACGGCAATTTGTCGTAACGTCGTCATTTTTCAATGGATGTTTTTTTGTGTTACTAGTTCCTTACAGAATTCTTTATGTTTAACACCTTGAAAAGTTTTTCTTCTATTTAATTATAGGGATATTATATTTCTTTTTTAGTAAAATAGTAAATATAAAGAAATTAGTTTTTTTTGTGATTTGTTGGCAGTTATTTCCTTTTCAAAGATTTATTTTAACAACATATATTTACAACAATCTCTTTTCTTTTCTGGAACACATATTAAATATCAATGAGGCAAAAAACACTAATATATAAATATCATATTTTATAATAATTAATTTGATATAAGGATTGATTTAAGAATCCCACGTTATCCCATATTATCCCAAAACATTCTCATATATAACACAATAATCCCACATTGAGAATATATGTATATAGTAGTCGACATAGCCGAAGCGATTAGCAAGCTGAAGTGGCAATGGGCTGGTCATATTTGCCGTAGAACCGACAACCGACGGGGTAGACGAGTTCTCGAGTGGAGGCCACGTACCGGGAAGCAAAGCGTTGGATGCCCCCTCGGCCAGGTGATGACCTAAAGCACCATGCCGGAGGTAATTGGATGCGGAAGGCGGAGGACCGTGTGTGGTGGCGAGCCTTGGGAGAGGCCTATATCCTGTAGTGGAGAGACACGAGCTGATGATGAAGAATCCCACGCTACCGACATTCTTAGGAAATTGCCTTGGTACTCTCTTTAAAACAAAAATAACTTGCAATTGGAAATAAATCACTATAAATCCCGCTACGTCCATTTACTGGAAGCTATTCTTTCATCAAGTAAGTACGATTCTGTTTTCCTTCTGCACATTAGCACGTACACCAGTACAATTATATTGGCACTCCTTTTGCATATAAACTTTTAAATATGCCAAATCTACATTCTTTCATACCCGCAAAATACTTTAAAAGGGGTTTTTCTTAACGTATTATTATATAATTATCAAATCAAGTGGTTTGATTTCATTTTGATGTAACAGATTTTTCAAAAATGTGAACATGTAGCTTTCGTTTTCTCAAAAATCAAGCTCATGAAGCCTTTGAACACTTTTCGCTATTTCTCATAGTTTAGGATTTGGCTGTACAGTAAGTACCATCTCAAAAACTCAACCTGTATATAGATTTTAGTTTTCTGCACTGCACGTGTATATAAGAATATGTATCTCATATACCTACTACACTCATTACATTCTCATATACACATCTGAGTGTCGTGATAGCCCGAGCGCAGCGAACCTGTTTCAAATTTACAAGGCCATGTGGCCGTGGTTCGAATCCGGGTGAATGAGTTTTCTGACTTAAGTACTTAACTATCACTGACTCCGTGCCTCGGAGAGTACGTTAAGCAGCCGATCCCGGTTGCTGTCAATAGAAGATGGTCGTTACAATCTGCTAACTCGCATTGGAGCAGCGTGGTGAATTTAAGCTCCGAGCCCCCTCAAACTGAAAGGAGACCTAAATCCCTGCAGTGGGGTATAAAAAGGGCTGAAGGAAAAACAGGAGTTAATGAGGGTGAAGGTGAATTGTATACCAGTAAGGTTTTTTATAAACATTACCTTCAAAACTTATATTCTTTAATGAAATATATTTATATCTTTGCATAAAAGTAAAAAACTTACGGTGTTCTGCTGAACGTAGTCCAAACATATAAAGCACGTAGAACTTACCGAACTAAACAAAAAGTTTCAAGCGAGCAAATGGCGCAAAGTTACTGTTATCGAGAAAAACATGTTTAAAATTTCTTGGTTTTTATTTTTTTGGTTTAGTTCGGTAAGTTCTACATGCTCTATAAGTTTGGATTACGTTCAGCGGAACATCAAATATGTAATACACTTAAGTGCGTGATTGAGTTAGTATCAACATGACCGCGGTACTTTCCTCGCATCATTCGCCGTCGAGTTGTCGCCGCCTTGGCGCTGCGCTGCTGGAGCTCTCTGGTACGCTGCCTGGGCGCGAGGACAACGCTACGGGATTCATTTCTTGTTTTTCCGCTTACTTCTAAACCATGTAACGGATTTTGATACAGTTCTTACTCATTTAAGGAATTATTTGCTTCCTGCTTCGTGTAGGTTTTGTAATATTAGTTAAATTGTAATAGGATATTCTTGAATATACATGTATCTTATTTGATATACGAACATCATAGAATTCCCCATGGCCCCATCCCCGCCCACTTTACTTGATGAGAGTGGAACCGAAAACGGGACGGGACCGAGGTCAAGAACAAGAACTATAATGGTCTAACGAAAACGGGAAAGGGAAGAGCGGGTACAAAACTGAAATAAATAAGTTAATAATAAAAGAAACGAATTACCGGTGAGCGGAGCTACAGCCGGGTCGCTGGTACATACATAAGATGTTTTACACACAGACAAGGAACAATCAGACATGTTCATGCACATAAATAAATATTTATTCCGGGCGGGAATCGAACCCGCTATCTTCGGCTCAGGTCAGTTGACTAAACAAATGAAACACATAAAACACGCTAAAATGTATTTATTCCACTTAGAAATAATCAAATCTTTAATCACAATTTATTAACTATAATACAAAGGGCGTTGTTCATAACATTTTTACATGCTAAAGCTATAAAGTCATATTTCGAGAGATCATTCAACAATACATTATTGTCTTTAATGTGAAAATCCAACAACAAACATTTACTTATAAATTTTATCAACAATAATATAAACATGTTTATTGGCCAAAGTAGACGACATAGGTACAAATAGAATACAATAGTTGACAGTGTTTGTCTACAAGTTCATATTTCTAAAATTCGAGAAAATAAATCTTATTTTCTGTAATTTTTCTCTAAAAGTGAATAGTTCTGGTTGCTAGTGTAGGTAATTTCTTTTTTGTTTTTCATCTTTATCGTGGATATAATCATATCGAGTTTTCAAAATACGGGGACGATATGTAATATCAAAATTGTACCTAAACCTTAAATGAGATTTCATAATACCTACTTTAACGACGTTGATTAGGCGTATCGGAATCGCTTGTATTCCCGGGGTTCGGGAATACAAGCGATTCCGATACGCCTATGACAGTGGCTAAACCAAGAAACATGTTCGGCAAGCTCCAAGTGTTCTATACGTTTGAACTGCTTTCAGCCGAAAACCAGATAACATTTAAATTTTTATACATTATAAGATAACGTCGGATTATATTCTAAAGGCTAACGTACGCTCAGCAAATGTACGTTATTGTGTAAGTAGTATTATGGTACACCTTACTTCTTAGTAATACATGAATGAGCTCTTATTAGCTCAAACCCAAAAAAAAAACATTTCTTGCGCAACCTCAACTAAATTGTTGGGCTGTATAATTGGGTTGTATAAAATAATCTAGGAACTGACATGTCAAACCCTTAAATCATACTAATTACGAGAAAAAAGATATTGAATTGTAGAGGTCAGTAGAGGCGGCCAAATTTTAATAGCTTACTGGTGGCTTGTGTAAATCCACCACTGCACACAAATAATCAGAGAGGGCGTCTATCAAATATTATAATATACACAAGTATGCATATCGGTCGCTCATTCTACATTTTCTTCATCAAATTACTTCCATTGTAGTTATTTTCCCGCCAAAATTTCTATTTAGCCGGTCAGCCAACGGTCCACTCTCCATACCAGACAGTACATCCCACTGTATGTGCTCGACGCGGATGTCTGGAAGAAAAAAAAATCCATATTAAAGCAAAAGTCAGTTTGCGTTTCTTCGTGTCATAACTAAGCGATCATGATCTTTGACATGGTGATGATTTAAGGATCGAAGGGTGATGTGGGCTACTATTACACCTGGTGGAGGATTACTGTAAGGCACCTGAGCCCTTTGAGCATATCCAAGTGAGCCACAGATGAATGCTAATATCCATTTAACAAAACAAACGCCTTGTCGTGTAAATATCGTGATAGCCTAGTGGCAGCGAGCTCGCTTCATGTTTAGAAGGCCGTGGTTCGAATGCCAATGTACCAATGAGTTTTTTCAACTCATGTACATACCTCGGAGAGTACGTTTAGCCATCGGTACCAGTTGAAATTCAATAACCCGCAGTGGAACAGCGTGGTGGGTCAAGCTCTAAGCCCTCTCATCCCGAGGGGAGTGAAAGTCACGTGGGCTAGACAACCAATTAGGCGCCAGCGAACTTATTTTGAGTAAGATTGAATGACTTCCGCATTCCCTGTGTTGAATCGTGACCATATCTGTTCCTTAATGAATTGAATTGATTTTCATTTTCAGTCATCATTTGCAAATCTTCGTCGCATATGAATAGGTACATAGCATTGGGTATATATAAAGTAGGCGCGGTTGTAAGACGAACAAAATTGCAGCGTGTATACAGAATGTGTTTGTTGTTAACACCGACCTGCGCGGGCGCATATCTGTGCAGTAAAGCGTAGACCGCCTCGTGCGCCGCTGCCATGCCAGTAGGATTATCGCTCGCACCTCGTACCTGTTATAAAAGCAATGTTAATAGGGTTAAAATCTAAAAACAAAATTAAAATCGGCTGAAAAATGCAAGACTTTTAAGCTATCAAAAGTTTGCTTGTAACTCTTTCACGCTAAACGGGATTTTTAACATTTTTTTAACTAAATTTAACATTGTTTTATAAGGCCCGACGACATCGTGTATGCAGTTATCAGTTTATGGAAAAAAAACTGTGCGATGTTATTTATATGAACATATGTATGTAAAATAATAAAATTGGCCAAGTGCGAATCGGATTCACACGCAAAGAGTTCCGACCTACGTACAATTTTAAATAACATGTTCCTTATATGGGACCCCTTTCATTCAAACATCTTTCATCATTGTTGTACGATGAGAGTTTTCTAGTTCTGCTTCTAACACTCAACGACTTAAACTTTTGTTCACAACTTCGAATACGAATTGAAAAAAAATTTAAAATCCGAATTTAAAGATGGCGACGTCTGAAGTTGTAGGTGTTTGTGCTTCTGGATATTTTCGATATTGAAATATAAATCTTAAGTATTATAATAATAATAATAATATTAATAAATTATTTTCAGGTGCTAGCCCCATAGTAATTTTACATATTTACACAGTATTTACATATCAAGTACTAAAAGTAAACAGTACAATAAAATAAAATATTAACAAATTATAACACTAATAACTTTTAAATCGTTACCATTTCATCCCTTTTGCTGTCGAGACGATGGGTCCCTGGTCCAAGGATACCAAATCATTTGTCCACGATTTGGGTGTCGCGCTGTGTCTGTTGACAGGGGATCCTTTGAGCAAGGAGTACTTTGTTCAGAGGATCAGTGTCGCAATACAGCACGGCAACGCGGCAAGCATCCTTGGTACCCTGAACTCATCGTCTCTTTAAAATTTTGTCATTTATCATAATTTACATACTATTTTTTAATTTGTAAATACTTTTAGTTTTATTTTTATATATTATCAATTAGGTTAAAGTAGCTACAAAATTGTAATTTTATTTATTACTTTAATATTTATGGTTTCAAAGATATTAAAGAAAATTGATTATCTCCCCTTATCCCCGAAACTGTAGTGTATAAAATTTTGAAAAAAACAAAATACGAAGTATAGAGCTTCATTTATGTTTATTACAATAATATGAATACAACTGATAGTAAAACTAAACAATAAATTATTTATTTGACATGCAGGTGTATCCAATAGGCCATAAATGGAGAGTCCCATCTATCACCGATAAGAAAAAAAAGATAATAGAAAAGATTTGATTTTCTGTATGTTCGTTATGAATAACCTCAGAAACTCCTTAACTGATTTTAAAAATTCTTATGCCTATAGAAAAGCTACATTACCAACAAGTAACATGGGCTATATTTAATTTTCAAAAAAATCAGAGATCCTTACGAAAATTACAATAATGTAACCCAAGGTATTAAAAATTTGCCAATAAAAGTGATTATTTGACGTGTGCAGTGAAAATTATTGACGAGACATAAAATAATGTACTGCATATATTTAGTACATGTTTATCTATGATATTAAGCCAGAGTAACAGTTTTTTTTTTTTTTTAAATTAGTCAATAGAATCGAAAGATGACCTTCGTAACATAATATCAATACTTCAACTAAATAGTTTCGTAATAAAGGTTGAATGATTTATATGCAAATCCCTCTTTAAATTATTCGAATCAGAGCTTTTTCTAAAAGTTACGACGGGTATAAATATGCTAGAAGTAAGAAAAAAGCTGTGTAAGCTCAGTCTATTAGTTACCTACACATTTTATAATTTTGTAAGCTAAAAACAATTTAATAGCAGTTTGTAATTTTAATGATTCCACAAGCATTACTACACTTTGCTATACGAGTCCGCTCGTGTAGACTACACAATTGTACCGGAACCTTTTTTCCAGGTATAAAAAGTAGCCAGCATTACTCTTTACCTTACTATAACTATATAAAAAATTATAGCGGTCCCGGTACAACTGTGTAGTCGTAAACAGAAAGTTAGTTTGAAAATAAAGTAAAGCCCATGTTACTAGTTGACAATGTAGCTTTCTATAGATGAAATTTTTTTTAAAATGTGTACAACTGTGTAGTCCGCACTTGCGGAGCTGCGGGCGGAAAGCTATTTGAAAATAAAATTGCTCTAATTGAATACGCCGTTCACAGTTTCGATAGTGATGCGACAAAACTCGCCTCGTAAAAACTTTGCCCACTAAGTCAAGTCAATACCTGGCAATTGTTAGGGTGGTGTTTGTCAATAGCTATGGACTGCAGACTCTCGGAGCATGGCACCAGCTCGCTGCAGTCGAAGCGAGCTGTCACTTCGCGCGTACGCACCGACCACTGTTGGACCACGCAACCTGAATAAAAAAGAAAACTAAAGTAGAACAAATAAAAAAATGTTTTAACAATAATCCCTGATCTTCAAAAAAAGCATTGAAATCGGTTATTCCGTTGTAAAGTCACATTTGTTACAATGCCACAGACAGACAAGAGTCTAAAAACAAAAACGAAGACACCAGCTTTCAAATAAAAAAAAATACTATACTAAAATGGTTCACCAGTTTAGGATTTACAGTGCCACAGACAAACAGACAGGCAGGTAAAAAGTGCCAACGCGAGTACATACTCAGAAAATATTTATATCTCACAAATAACTCAATGTATCATAAATTTTTGTATTTGTCGTTTGTATTTGACGACCGCTTAGCCTAGTGTAGCGACCCTGCCTTTGAAGCTGGAGGTCCCGGGTTCGAATCCCAGGTCAGGTCAGTATTAATATGATGAATATTGATACTGGTACCGGGTCTTGGTTGTTATATGTGTGTGGTGTCTTCGCATAAATATTTATATGCATATATTATAAAGAATATTTAAGTATGTATATATATCAATTGTCTAGTAACTCATAACACAAGCATAATATTTGCGTACTGTGGGACTAGATGGTGCTTTTTGGGAAGTCCTATGTATTAGTATTTCATTATAGGATATTACTATTCTAACAAATTATATAATACTTATGAAAATATCGGATTTATGTCAATAATTTACGTATAATCGCCACTCACCAGGCTGCGAATGGGTAAACAAACAGGGCTCGTCATTAGCGTCTGCAAGCAGCGCCACCCTTCCAGGAGAACGTAGTTCTTCAGCGCCACAAGCGCCGCTGGCGTTTACAACATAAGCGTACAGGCCTGCGCCACCAGCCACACCTCCCAACTAAGGGCATAACGTTAAATTTATACACAAGCTGAAAGGGTATTGCTCCCCGAAGTTTATCACATTTGAGCCATAGGATGAAGAAGGGCGATGGGCAAGACGCGCGACTGGTTAACTAGATGAAGTCTTTGTGTATTACTCGTCATAACTAGTCCATCATCATCATCATTTCAGCCTACGTCTGTCAACTACTGAACATAAGCCTTCTCCACACACACCACGTGACCATGGCCACAAAGATCCTCCACTCCGAGCATCCAGAGGATAAAGTTGTCATAATTTATCGATTTTGAGTCGTTGAGTTTAGCAAGCGTGCGCCTTCCGACTTGCCGATTAGACTCCCCGAACGACCGAGTGGTTAGAGACCCTAAATGCGGAGCGAAGGGTCGCGGGTTCGATTCCCGTCCGTGATAAATATTTGCGTGCGTGAATATGTCTATTTGTTCCGTCTCTAGGTGTAAAAGTATCTATATATGTATATATTATAAAGAACATTTAAATAGGTATATCAGTTGTCTGGTACCTATAATACAAGCTTTGCTTAGTTTGGGACTGGATGGCGCTGTGTAAGATGTCCAAGGTATTATTATTATTCTATTCTGCTACATTCTGTCAGTGGGGCTGCCAGTATTATACGAAATCTACTTATTACAATACGATTTTTTTTAACACATCAAAAAAAATGTATAAACTGTGAAATGGAAAGTATTAAAATGAATAAAAAAAAAAGTGTGTGCGTGTAACCTTTACGCGCGATTGAAGTAAAACTTTGAAGTTTTTTTTGTACGTTTTATAATAACAAATATGAGATGATTCTTCGCTACTATCCCAGTCTGACAATTCTTGTAAAAGTTCGAAGTCAGAATCGCTTTCACTGGACGTAGACATTTTTACACTAAATTACAACTAAATTAAATAGATACTGGTTTCAGAATATTAGGATAAAAGTAATTTAGCGAATTTTTATTTGATGATAGCAGACGATCGATAGGTAAACCATCACATTTGACAGATAGGCCGCATGTTTATCCTCAGTAATAACATTTTGATTTACAGGTTCTGACATTTTTCGTCCTGTGTTTTCGTCTTTGCAAAGAAAATTTACATTATTATCAAATGTTAGGATACTATGCTTCACCTTGAAACTATTTAAGATAGTATCTTTATATATTTTAGATGTAAATAAAAAAGTACATGCCGCTTTTAGGCATATTTAGCAAAGGTTTTGAACAAAATAATACTTATGTGACTTTTGCCACATACAACAATATATAAAAGGAGGCCATATCGATCGTCTAGGCATACTAAGTAGATCAAAAGTTAAAAAAAAAACAATATATTCATTTCAATTAAGTATATGGTATATTGGTATATGGTAATGTCGGTCGATGAGAAAGATGGCGGTCGTTACAGTTCCCAACCCGCAGTGGAGCAGCGTGGTGGACTTAAGCTCCAAGCCCTCCTCCTCACCCTGGGGGAGGCCTAAGCCCCTGCAGTGGGGTCAAAATGGGCTGATGATGATGATGATGATATGGTATATTCCGAATTCACATCCACTCTATACTCATTATTGGAAGTGTTTTTGTTTGGCATATTAAAAAAGTTTCAAATAGCTCGATAGATGGCGCTGATAGAACACGCTACTAGAATAAGAGCACAGAAATTCACACATGAATTTAACTTCATTTGTGTGAAAAGGATAGACAACTAACATGTGCAGCGTTATCTCGACAAAAAAATATTTGGAGTGGGTCTTCTGTTTATCTGAATAATGTTCTATAGTAGCCTGTCATCGTCAGGTCGGAGCCAACTATCGAGTTAGGTTTTTTTTTAATTAGATGTCAGAAAATTCATCATTACTGTAGCACTTGATTTGCCTGTCATCAGTTCTTGAACTTTAGTGCTAATTCTTAATTGACGATATAACTTGTCGATTTTGTTTCTGAGATTCCAAGTTTATTTAATATTAAGGATATTAGGGAACATACATAAAACGATATCCAGAGTGTCGTCATATAAATCATAAAGGTTTTGCCATACTTAACACATAATAGTGAGTCAACCAATTCATTTATCACAATTGTGCCAAAATATGCTAAAATTTATTAGTGTGCTAAAAATATTCCAAAGAGGCAAAAAATGCTAAACTAGCATCAAAAATGCTAAAAACGGTCACACTGCTTCCGACGACCGCAGACAGCGCCATAACGGGAGGGTCAATTGCGTTTCGTTATTGGAATATTAGTACGTTTTAACAAGATTTTTTTTATAAACGAAAAATTAATAGAATATAATTTATAACAAAATTTGATAGTAACGTTACTAGATAACACAAAAAAATTTAATTCAATCGTTTTAGTACTTTATATATTTTTTAAACGCGTATTTAGAACTATATTTTTAGAAGTTATGATCGTGACACGGAACGTTGAGTGACAATCAGTTGAGTTTTATCCATATTAACAGAGATGGCGCTGTCTTCACTCGAAAAACAAATACGTAAATGTGCTATTTATTTTAAATTGTAATATTTGATACCTCTTGAAACATCAAATTTTATTTTTAATGCTAAAAATTATTATTTAACACGTTCAATTTATTTTAGATCTTATCAGTAATTAAAATACTTTATAAGTTTGCAACTACACAGACTATAATAAGCGTCACTTCCGTCAGAAGAAAATCTGAGTTACTCCCTAGTCGCGCCTAAAGAAGTTTTACTTCAATAAAAAGTAAAAGATTTGCAGTCATAGTTTTAGAAAAATCATTACAGTTTCAGTTTTATCGATTTTTTGGTACCTACAATTTTAAAAGTGCTGTCACCACTTTCCTCATCGCCTGTTTTCGGCTTGACGTTGATTTCTGGGACAACCTGCATAAAGAGAAATAATTTAAACAATCCTATATCTTCGTTCCCTTTGCTGTGAGGTGACGGGCTTCCGACTTGGAAAAGAGGGGTTGTGACCCTAGATCTGGGTCGTTTCTGGCGCAGAGGCTCGGTAGCAATCCGACGCGGTAATGCCGCGAGCGTAATGGAGACCTTTCAGCTGGGTTTGACAGAGAATGGTTATTTTAAATCTTTTAATTGTATATATATCTTTTATTTCAATTTTATTACTGTCTTACATTTATTATATATAATACTTGCTACATGTACAATTTTATTTTTATTCAGATTTTTTCCTTTTAATAGTCATCTGATAGTCCACTCAATATTAAACATTAAGATGTATTTGAAGTACCCATACTACGTGACCTTTGGGGGGGGGGGAGGTTTAGGTCTTCGTCACGTAGTCAATATCCTCTAAGAAAAGACAAAAAGACTTGTTTGGTAAATAAAGCTCGTGTTAGAATATGTTTTCACATATATTTTTCACTTGTAGTTAAAGGCATGCACGCACTCTTGGCGTCACGTGACAAGTGCTGTATTAATAAAGAACAAGTATAAGCTAATTGATTTTTTTTAAACTATATGTTTGCAAAAAATTATTTAAAACCATATTGATGAATTACTAATGAAAAATATGAGGGGGGGAAGGGATCTTGGCATATACTACGGCAGGTCACCGACGGGAGGAGGGGTTAAAATTGTTAAAAATGGGTCACATACTATGGGTACGTTTCCTTACATAGAGCAAAGAGGGTTATTATCGGCCAATCGGCATCCTTCAAATTAGCTAATTTAAAACATGTTCACTAGCCGATAGGTTTTTAGTATATTTCATATATATTTCAATTACCAGTATATTCAGTATCCAGTTTATTGATGTGATGTATCAAGAAGAACATGTAGGTGGCTAAATTATGTTCTCTCTGGACGTGCGTGTCGAAACCGTGTGGAACCTGGAAATTAAACAAGTATAGTTTAATTTTATTTTAATAACTCAGCGGCGCTTTCCTGCCGAAGCAGGATCATTGAGATAGTAAGCAAAAAAATCTAAACAGCAAATTATATCAGGCTATTGTACCCCAATGCAGAGGGTAAGGAATAAGGGTGCTTAAAGCTTAATCCAGCACGATGCTCAAGTGCGCTTTGGTGGAGTTTAACGACTGCCATCACCAACAGGGACCGACAGCTTAACATGCTCTGAACTGACAATATATATATAATATACATATGTAATTCCAGAACAAAATGGCTGATGAAGGCGTTCTTCATGTGTATTGTAACACACACGTGTCAGATATAGTAATAAAGAACAAAACAAAAAAAAACCGGCCAAATGCGAGTCGGGCCACGCACAGTATAGGGTCCAATGGCTAATCGTCACTATATGCGTACTTAGAAAGAGGCTTTTTGATACTATACTCATATTGAATTTACGATATAACAGCTAATAACGACGAACGCTTATCAAAGCACTTTTTAAACTTTTTTGTACTGAATTTTTTAAAATTTTTTGTATTAAGTTTTTGTATCGAATTGTTTAGGTTTATCGATCGATTTGTGGGAATTTTGATTTTAATTCTCTTATCTTTTAGGTTGCTCTTTTTTTTACAATCTGATTTATATAGGTGTAAATCTGTTATTAGCTGTGTGTTTGTCTTTTTTACTAATTTTACTGTGTGTTTTTGTAAGCTGATAATTTACCGAATAAATAAATAAATAAACAAAAAAAGTTTAGCTTTTCGGAGTAGGAAGTAGGAGGTGGGAGAGGGGGGGGGGGAGCACGTGATTAAGTTAAATGATCACTATAAAGCTTGATGATTCGCAAATGGATCCCGTAACCGAAAAAAATGTTACACAAGTAGGTAAGAAGAACATTCCCGCTTTAAATGTGGTACCCAAAAACAAATATTGTTTTCAATATTCTCTTCACAACTTCGTAGACGTGATTAACATAATATGGAATTTCTGAGTTAAATCGCGGACAGACGGATGGACAGACAGACTTAGAGTAACTATAAGAGACAAGAACAAGATGGCATAGACTTTCTAAACCAATTAGCTCACTTCCAGTGGCACAGTTTTCGCCACTTTATACACATTCTACTCATTATAAGAATTTATTCCAAGAGCAGCAGTCCTATTTTCTGGCATTGATAAGTATAATTCACCAATCATCCACCAAACCGCACTGGAGCAGCGTGGTGGATTAAGCTCCAAGCACCCCTCACCCTGGGGTGAGGCCTAAACTCCTGCAGTGGGGTATAATGGGCTGATGAAATAGAATGGAAGTATAATTCCAGCCACTCGCCATGCCTTTCAATTTCAACAAATTGATGTGGTTTTTATATAAATAATTTTTATTCAAATTTCACCAAATATGGGGGCTGGCTACCACTAGATTAATAATAATAATAATAATAACACACACAAATACAACAACGTCTAGGTCCCAAACTAAGCATTAGCTTGTATTTTGGGTACCAAGCGAAGACACCACATACACATAACAACCAAGACCCAGTGCCAGTATTAATATTCATCATATAAATACTGACCCGACCTGGGATTCGAACCCGGGACCTCCAGCTTCGCAGGCAGGGTCGTTGCCCACTAGGCTAAGCGGTCGTCAATTGATGATATGAGATTGAAAAAGAAATGATGGATTAACGAATCCAAAATATGACAAATACATCACAAAATATATCACTAAGAATAAGTCATGTTTGGGCAGGGCCACACTAACGTTGCACGTCATTTTAAATTACCACAATAACGCGTCGCTACACTTGCTTTCGAGATTGTGTAACGACACAAGTAACGGGAAAATTAAAGGCGTTATACGTTATTATAACGAAATTATCAAGCACCTTATTTAAGTCTTGTATGCCAGTGCCGCATACAAAGCAGTTGGACTCCATGTCTTCTTTGACGGACTCCAACTGGTCACGCAGCTCACCGAACACCAACGAAGATCAAACCTAAAACATTGGTGTGTTATGAAGTGGACTTTCTTATAATATCGAGGACTGTTAAGAAAAACGTCAAATGGTAAAGGAAAGAATACGACCACGACTTTCGAATAATATGAAAATTTACATCTGACGCTATTTCTACTTGCAAGTAGTAAGTTCACTAATTCATTTGCTAACTCGATAACAGATAGAAAGTACAGCTCGCGCCAAACTTCTTTTATTATTTTTTATTTTCACAAACAGTCACTATTAAGTGACTAAGTCTATTAGTGACCCTGCCTATAAAGCTGGAGGTCCCGGGTTCGAATCCCAGGTCGGGTCAGTATTTATATGATGAATATTGATACTGGTACCGGGTCTTGGTTGTTATATGTATGTGTTGTTTTCGCTTGGTACCCAAAACACAAGCTAATGCTTAGTTTGGGGCCTAGACGTTGTTGTGATGTATACGTCATTATTATTATATTGTTGACCCGTTTCACATCAAAATCACTCCATCAGTACGTATTTCCTATGGCTGTACAAATCAGACACGAATTGTCTTCGTAACTAGCGAACTCCCGCGTCGTCAACTATCACTACAACATGTTTGTATATATTGTAATTAAATTTAAACACTTCTTACTAGGGTAAAGGGGAGATCCATTTTCTGTCGTCCTTTCGACGACACAATTATATTTTATTTATATGTATAGCTGCCTAAGCCAGATTAGGGTAACCTAGGTTGCTCTCCTAAAAGTCCTCTATCTGTCAATAAAGCCCTATCAAAACCGGTTCATCAGTTCCGGAGTTTAGCCTGAACAAATAGATAGACACGATAATATAATAGCCTACGTTTATCTTGAAGGTCCACTTTAAATAATGTATAGAGAACTTTTGAAATCGGATTACTAATTTCGGAGATTAGCTTCAACACCCAAATAAAAATAGACTACCTCTTTATAATATTAGTACAGATTATGGCTGGATTAGACACAACAACTGGCTATCATGGTCCAAGTCCTCTTCATTTTTTGTTTTGACACAACCAATCGACTGACCGATCGGCCGAGTGGTTAAAGACCCTAACTTCGGAGCCGAGGATCGCGGGTTCGATTCCCGACCGGGACAAATAATTGTGTGCATGAACATGTCTATTTGTTCCGTGTTTGGGTATTAAAAAAGTATCTATATGTGTATATATTACAAAAAAGAATATTTGAGTATGTATACCAGTTGACTAGTACCTCATAATACAAGCATAATATTTACTTACTTTGGGATTAAATGGCGCTGTGTGGGATGTCTCAGGTATTATTAATTACAACAAACATACGTTTTTATAGAAACATAGTTAAGATATCTCTTCATACACAGGTAGTTATGAATCGTGTAGTTTCTTACCGTAAGCATGTCGCGACAATTTTTATTGATTTCATCATCTTCTTCTTGTACTAGAACTTGTGGAAGAAGTTGAACGCTATCGTTGTGTAAATGTAGATAATGATTGTCAGCAACTTCACCGTCCAGACGAGCTGAAAAAGCATAAGAACCTCTGCATTATGTTGTTGGATGTGTGTCGCTGTGTAGATACTATTACAGAATGCGAACGCTATTACTAAGCCTTCGCTGTCCGTCCGTTTGTCACAGTGCTGTATCATCTGAACCGTAATAGTTAGACACTTGAAATTTACATAGAGTATGTATTAGTAGTAGCACCAATAAAAACAAGTAATAAACATTACATAATTAACTGCAAAATTAACAGATTATTTGTTAAGCCTAGATTACGCACAAACAGAGGATATTCTACACACATTCAAATAACACTCAAATCATTCTCTATTCCCATCTTGCAAGCACACGTACCCTTCTCACACCCTCATCATAGACCTCCATATCAGCACACACGGTTAAAAATTAAAGGGGGTCTCCATACAAAAATGTTTAAATATTGTAAGGTGGTACGTAACTCTTCGTGTGCAAGCTCGACTCGCGCTTGGCCGAATTTTAAGAATTACGATCCCTTCGGTCTCCGTCTTTTTGTGAAGACACTTTTTCTCAGGAAAGCGTGGAGGGAGGTATCAAGTTGAAATTAATATCTAGTAGGTACTTAGATCTACGGTCCCTTGGGAGTGTTGGGACTGTAAAAAAATTAAGCTTCCAAATTAACCCAATGTACATTAATTGTCACTGACTCCATGCCTCGGAGAGCACGTTAAGCATTCGGTCCCGGACGCTGTCAATAGATGGCGGTCGTTACAATCCCCAAGTAGCGTGGTGGATTTAAGCTCCAAACCCCCTCCTCACCCTGGGGTAGGCCTAAGCCCCTGCAGTGGGATAAAATGGGCTGATGATGATGATGATGATGATTAACCCAATACAAAGATATGGTAATTTATGCCGCATATTTTAACCCTCGTAAGGAAATAAAATTGAAATATTTATTTCAGACATAGTCCGTACATACGGTTAGCGACATTTCGAAGTTGAAAAAGCGCGGCGAGCACAACCCCCTTTTGTCGCACCCCACACCTCAACCTATAAATATATTGGTTTGGTTGCCGTACCAAAATCTGAACAATTTAGTGATTTCAGACGGCAGGGTGGTCTCACACTGCAGTTTACGCCACAATATCTCGTAGGTAGGCACAGACCAGTCAACCTATAGACCACGCTTTAATAAACGTTAGTACGAAAACGAAATCGCCAAAAAGTGGCGGGGTGCGGGGAGAGGTCGGCTAGTTTTCATTGGCTCGTTCAAAATTGACAATTTAATGGCTTCCGACGTGCTTCCAACTGACCGCTCACAAGAGACGTAGTTATGTAGTGTCACTACATAGCCTTGGCGAATGCTACTCCCTGTCAAAGCGTGGTCTATAAGGTTCATTTGTCTGTGCTCGTAGGACACCAAGTCGAGCGCCTTTGACAGATCCAAAAAACAGGCGAACAGGGCGTTTTTCTTGATATATAGTACTGCGCAGCCTGCTTACGGCATAAGATAGCACTCTCTGTAGATAACCCAGGCCTGAAATCGAAATGGGCATCATGCAGTTTGATGTGTTCAGCCAGATGTCTTGATAGACTGAACGCAGCGAACCTGGTTTTAAATCTATAAAGCCATGTTGTGGCCGTGGTTCGAATCCGGGCGTGTACCAATGAGTTTTTTCTGACTTAAGTACATTAACTATCACTGACTCCGTGTCTCGGAGAGGACGTTAAGCAGTCGGTCCCGGTTGCTGTCAATAGATGGTGGTCGTTACAATCCGCTAACCCGCATTAGAGTAGCGTGGTGGATTTAAGCTCCAAGCCCCCTCATCTTGAGGTGAGGCCTAAGCCTCTGCAGTGGGGTATAAAAAGGGCTGATGGAATGGAATGGAGCCAGGTGTCCATCCAACAAGCTGTAAGAATTCAAAAATGCCGTCGTGGATGTTAAAAACGTGTAAAATTCGATCAACTGCGAAGAAAAAAGAAAGTGGCATAACTTATCGTCGATAATTAAACAAGACAAAAAAAAAACATCCAAAACTAATTTTTGTACCTACATTATTTTCTACCGTTGCCGCCGTAACTTGGCACCCTACTTGTCTTAACTACAAGTAATATCAAGACATGTATAATACCTACTAAAGACTTGTATAATACCTGTAATTCTGTGTATTCTAGTGGAAACAAACCAAGCTTAACATGTATGAGACATGTATAATACAGTGTATTATACTTGCCAGAAAAATCAATGTGGTAGAAACAAGGTGACAGTGCCGCGCGCATAGATTTTGTTCGTGCCGTCTGTTCTGCTAGTATTTAGTTCAGTGAAGACGATGGCTATTTTTCTATTTTCAACTCAAGAGATAGATGTAATCCCTGTATCTAAAAGGTTTCGTAATCTATTAAACAAATGTGGACGACATTTATTTAATAACTTACGAAACTTAATATAAACAATAACAACAACAATAACATAAATAATACAATAACAGTATCAGAACGTGCCACCTTGTTACATTGAAAATAATTTTTTATTTCACATAAATACTAAAATTACAAAAACTACATGATTTTTCATATGGCATGCCCCTACCTTACTTAGCCTGGCTGAGGGCACCACAGTGGGTTTACAAGAAGCCACTGAGGGGTTCTGTGTTCTATCTTCCAGCCCCATCATCAGACCGTCACCGACGTGTGTCATGAAGTGTCATGAAAAGTGCTCGTGAAGACAAATCGAATAAGCCCGAACTCAGTGGTACCATAATTATCGATTGTCATCCAAATTATACATAATTGTAATTTTAGAATTCGATTAAATTAAACGCTGAGGAGTTCCCTCGTGAGGAGACTATTCTAGCTGCATCATCAGCTTACGGTGAAAATTATGGTTGACTGTGTAAATGCAATGTACCTATATACGAAGTTTCGTGTCCATGCTACCAATCGTTGAAGAGTTCCCCGTGAGAAGAAAATTCTGTCTGCAGCATCAGGTCATGCTCATCATTTTAATGTATTGGCATAAAAGTTTTATTACATACGTGTTCCAAATTTCAGCTCGATCGGAAACCGAGAAGGGGGTTTTAACTTGCAAGATTTGATTACATACAGATAGACACCGGGACAGGGTAGGTAAAAGCAATAAAAGCTTATAAAAGATCGTGAAGTACGACTCGTTTCGATGTGGTAACCTAGGCTGGCAGCACTGCCATGCCGCTTAGGGGTCTTGTAAAAACGTGCGTCTATGTGTACGTGTTTCCTAACTACTTTAGAGTTATATATATATATATAGATTTTAAGAGCTGTGGTTTTTGTCATTAAATAAATAAATAAATAAATAAATAAATATATATTAGTAGGATGCAATCTCTCGCAATGTGTTCGCTATCAGACCCGTCCATCTTACGAAACAATAAATACATTTTTAACCATTCATAGTAATTTTTCTAGTGTCGTGATAGCCCAGAGCACAACGAACCTGTCTTAAATTTATAAGGCCCCACAGGGCCATGGTTCGAATCCGGGCGTGTACCAATGAGTTTTTCTGACTTAAGTACACAATATCACTGACACCGTGCTTCGGAGGGCACGTTAAGCAGTCGGTCCCGGACGCTGTCAATAGATTGCGGTCGTTACAGTTCCCAACCCGCAGTGGAGCAGCGTGGTGGACTTAAGCTCCAAGCCCCCCTCCTCACCCTGGGGGAGGCCTAAGCTCCTGCAGTGGGGTACAAATGGGCTGATGATGATGATGATGAGTAATTTTTCTCATTCACTCCAAAAAGTGTTAGTGCGTCCCACATATGAAACTCGTTCAGAATGGAAACGTTAGTCATGGACGCTGTCCAAGGGATCCTGAGCATTCGTGTCCTTCCAGAACCACATTTGAAGGGCATCAATTTTGTGTCTGCCCTTTAGCTTTTGTTGTATACCACTTTGGTTAAAATATCCCTAGAGAATGTTGATATGTGTATATGGATTACCTAGACAAATATGAGCCATCGCTGTCAGCAACCGAGAAAGTGCGCATCGGGTTGAAATTGTTCACGGGCCTTGGTACCGGGTCACACCAATTGGTTCCTCCTAAAAAAAGTGAAAGGCCATAAAATTGCATTATAACTACGTAGAGGCGACATTCACGTCACATACCCGAACACCCAATAGTATTTAAATTACGGCTAAATCAGTAATGCTGTCGCGCTTGACACTTTTGTTTAATGTTCTCGTGACACGCTATCATGATGACGTGCGCAATAGAATATGTGACTAATATTGACAATAATGTATAGTTCGCCTCAAACTTTATGGCGGATCGGAATACAACTCTTTGCGTGCTTGCGCAGCGACAGTCTTAAACCTCTCGCTCCACTGCGTCCCGCTGCACCTAAAACTGGTTACTGCGACGCGACTTGTGCCTATGTTCACAAGTTGATTGGAACTGTATTTATCAAGAGAATATAAAAATAAACTTTACACGATAACAAAATTTATAAACAAATTTATATTCGGTTTAAGAATATGGAAATTTTAAGCTATTAAAATTATATCTCTGTCTCTTTCTAGCAAAATGTAATTTAACATTATTTTAATTAGTCTGATGTCACAGGTAAGTATGCCATAATATAGTATTGCTTTTTCTATCTAATAGGACATTTTAAACATTCATGACTTTGTTACATTTGATGTTTTTTTTTTAAATTATTTTATGCTATGATATAATTATTATCCTCCCTCCCTCCTCACCCTGGGGGAGGCCTAAGCCCCTGCAGTGGGGTAAAAATGGGCTGATGATGATGATGATGATATAATTAGAAAACTCTTTCATATAAAATAATAAAATGAAAATTGTCATCTACCTACTTTATTGAGTGAAACCGACAGACATGGAAACTTTGATTTATCCAAAAACACTTTTAAAAAAAATTGTATCAAGGGTTTTTCAAATACTTATTTCAAGCTTTTTGCACACATTTTAACAAACCAATCGAAAATAAACCGGTGACATATGTTTCAATACAATCACATATTCCATACAGCGTTATTCTCATAAAAGTTCGAATTTACTAGAAGCCCTCTTCTGCGTTTACCGTCTAACCACTCATACTATAACTAGTTGGTGTAAGATAGCGAGTTTTTGAACTGACATTTATGACTCTATTAAAACCAAACGCTGCTGTCAAAATAATTTACTCAATGTTTATTCTAAACGATTTTAAAATGAAAAAAAAAAGTTATCAGAAGCCGAAGTGCAAAACATAAGATTAGGCGGCAGTGGTTCGGTATATTCATCATACTCTACAGCAGTGGGTAAAGACGACGCTATGTCGTTGCTCCACGTGTCAATCTCAAAACCCTGGAATAAAGAAATAGTTAATACTAGTTTCCGACCGCGACTTGATCCGCGTGGTGTACTTTTCGCTTTGCTATTGAACCATGCACGATTTTATCTATTTAACAGATTGACTGACCGATTGGGCGAGTGGTTAGAGACCCTAGCTATAGAAATTTATAGCAAAATTAAGTTTTTGAGATATACATCAAAAATATACATGTGGCGCCATCTTTATATGATACACAGTTGCATTCGGATGTTTTCATTTCGAGTAACACGTGTTTTTCGGAAATAATAATACACGGGACATCCCACACAGCGCCATCTAATCCCAAAGTGAGCAAGTATTATGATTGTATTAGGGGGTACTAGATAACTGACATACATACTTACATATTCTTCTATAATATATACATATGCAGGCGGAATTTTTGTCATCACCCAAATTTTAATATATGAACTTTAATATGGCGAATTACTTTCTTATTCATATTTAAATTAGTAACCACGCTGTATCGATATTTTTAATGTGGAAGAATTTTACCTACTTTTTTTTTAAATGGAGTGTTAAGATGCTACCTAAAGCCTAGAAAGTTTTTAATTGGTGACAAAAAAATCACTTGATACACTTTTTTTACACCCAGGCACGAAACGAATAGACATGTTCATGCACACAAATATTTGTCTCGGGCGGGAATTGAACCCGCGACCCTTGGTTCCGCAGTTAGAGTCTCCAACCACTAGGCCAATCGTTGAGTCAACCGAATCGTAATTTATCTCGTATCTTTTAATTTCTTTCACTTACGCTTTTAGCATCTCCCTTCTCTTGCAGTTTATCATTTAACGTTTTTTTCTTCACCTCAACTGGCTCGATGTTTTCTTATTTTTTCAAATTTTCAACCTCTTTCTCTTTTATCGCTTGTCTGTCTTCTACCTCTTTCTTCTTCTCCGATTTTTCGCTATCATTGACGTTCAACACTTCGGCCAAACTCCATCCGAAATCTAAATGTGGCCATTCGAAACCCGGGCAAGTCACGTCGTCGATTTTCGGTATACCGAGGCCGATATCGATCTCAACCGAGCATCGTATCTTATTAGCTATTAGAAGCGCGTTCATTCTGTAATGTTATAATGACATCTTTGATTATTTATGCCTAGACAGAGCCACGCGAATGCAAGGCCAACAGAAAATGGGGGCAAATCTTATACGTGCGTAACTTTATTTATTTATATTAAAGAGAACCAACAGCTATTACAAATTAAAATAATTAGCAGTGAGTGGTTGACAGCCAACCATTTATAGGTTCCCACTGATATAAATAACACGGAAAACCTCCCCCCCCCTCACCCTCACACACACACACACACACACACACACACACACACACACACACACACACACACACACACACACACACACACACACACACACAAATTACATATGTGCTATACATACGCTTATCGGTCAAACCTCCAATCAATAATTTTCATCCACAAAGAATCCATTGCTGAGCAAACGCCTCATAACCCATAGAATTAGCGAAGCTCCGCCCGCCGCCGCCTCCCCGCTAGATACACGGTAAGACATTTACTGTATGAGATGAAGCGTTCCATTCAGCGGGGGCGTGAGACACGTTTGCCGGGGGGAAGCGTCCACATAATGTCATACACCTGAAAAGTTACATCACTTAACAATGTTTCTGAACGGTCACCTGTTTTTTTGGTAGAAATGGACATGTGGCTACAATGCCACCATAGAATCGTAAAGCGATTAATTCGGAATAGTACACGACCACGTGTTAGCCAGAAGTCTTTAAAGCAAGACGAAGGAACAACCGATAACGCGGAATAGTTCTTCATCATGACAATGCTAGCTGTCATATATCGGCCGAAAACGACTCAGTTTATGGAAGGTCAAAACATTGAATTGACGGGTCATCCACAGTACAGCCTCGATTCGGCACCCAACGATTTCTATTCCAAGCATGGAGAATAAACTACGTGGTCATTGATTTTCGTGCTGTCATTCGTTCAAAATGCACGTTTTGGAGATACCCCAATCAGAATGAAAAATGTGTTATGAAAAGTGCGTCGATCATCATGGCGAATATTTTAAAAAGCAATAAAACCATATTAAATGACAGATGTATGTTTCTTATTGTTTTTCCGGATCAATAAATAGCAGCTCTCATATAAGCATCAAATACTGATTAATTTGGTAATTGGCGAAATCGTGTAATGCAGGAAACGTCACCAAACAAGAAGAATGTCGAAAACTATGTGAAATGACAAGTGGATAATTGTCGAGTGTCAAAATGACGTGCGGATTTCAAGTCGGGGTCAGTGATTTAATTTCGTTGTTAACTGTTGGAAAGCGAAATAAACAATTTCGGTAGTGAAACTAGTTTAGTCTGCGTCCTTTATTTATTTAATATCTGGATGGAACATTGCAATACAAAGTTAAAAAAATGACGGGCAAACTTTTACATACATACTTGTGTGTGTGGCTCAACAGACTACAAACACTCGCTACGCCATACTAACCGTATACAGACGCCTGCGCTCTAATCTGAACACTTTGTATTTTGGTCATTTTCAAATATCAGCTAAAATTACGAAAAAGACATAAATCGCGCGTGCGGACCCCTACAGTTGGTTGAGGGACTCAGTCTGCTACAACTAGCGTGCATGGCGGGACTGTTGGTGAGATGCACTTCTCAGTTCACCCGTCGACCGTTTTGAACGGTGCTTAAATATAAGAGCAGACGTCTATACAATCTCTGCATACGTAAATTATAACCGAACAGTTAGGCAATAATTTTAGCTACGTCGTTTTGACGCCGACTTCCTATTCAGACGTTATACCTGGTGTTTGGCTGAACATAGTCCAAACTTATAGAGCGTATAGAGCGTACCGAACTAAACAAAGATATTTTAAAAAAATGATACATGTTTTCTCGGTAACCGTTAGTTTGCACCATCTACGCACTTGAAACTTTTTGTTTAGTTCGGTAAGCTCTACCCTATAAGTTTGAAATACGTCATATGCACATAATCAAACTACTTGTATAATACACACGGCAAACCAACCGTAGAGAACTATAACGGCGCCGCGAAAGGATGCACACGGCACAGCTCAGGCACTATATATACCTATAGTATTTGCTTTTGGTCGAGACGATCGCGTTTCGCTCGGCGCGTGCGCTCAGACGAAACCGGCAGCGCTACGCCTTTACGGTTCACGTACGTATCTGTAACAGGTATCACATATAACTTTGTTAATAATGATTTATTTTTTTAAATTATTTCACTGTTTTGATATATTTAGAAAACTCTTTTATAAGAATTTTTTTTTTAAGTTATCAACTAATAGCCTAGTGTTAGTCACGAGGTTAGTCACTTATTGGTGTCGTAATAGCCGTGGGGTGGCGAGCCAGATTCTTGTTTAGAAGGTTGTGGTTCAAATCCCAGATACCGACATCTACCAATGAGTTTTATGTGACATAAGTTAATACTAACTGCGACGACGACCGCTTAGCCTAGTGGGTAGCGACCCTGCCTGCGAAGCTGGAGGTCCCGGGTTCGAATCCCAGGTCGGGTCAGTACTTATATGATGAATATTAATACTGGCACCGGGTCTTGGTTGTTATATTATTACGTATGTGGTGTCTTCGCTTGGTACCCAAAATACAAGCTAATGCTTAGTTTGGGACCTAGACGTTGTTGTGATTGTGTGTGTTATTATTATTATTACTAATCTGTACAGACAGACATGTGTTGTTTACTTGATAGTGTAATATATGGCAACATCAACCATATGCGTAAATAACTGTTTTTGTATCATGTGTATGCGCATGTATGTATATGCATGTATTTGTATGTATATATCAATATGTATGCATTGTGTGTATTGTATGTGACTGAATATGTATTTTGGATCTGGTAGTCATATAGTATAATAATTATTAATTTAAAAAGTTCGACTAATTGTCATTAGGTAAGTTATATTGATATACCATATTAGGTCCTCACGATACAGGCATGCCGCCTAGTGTGAGGACTATAGATACATACTTTCTGTTGTTAAATTAACTTTTCTGCTATTAGCGAACCTATGGCTGATGTATTTTACTGCTCTTTTAAATAATTGTAGATCGTTAATCTGCTGTAAAATAAACTTTTTTCATTTTTTTTTAATAAATAAACTGCTAATAATAAACTTTTCATTTAAAACTTTTGTACAAAAATATTTTAGCTGTAAAGGGTTTATTGCACAGTAGACGATTGTTTAAGTGATCTAGAGGTCTGGACGTCAACCTAAGCAGTTGGTATGTTTTGATTCATTTTACTTTATGTATTTCTTCTTAATTTGTCAAAGTGTTAAAGTGTTTGTTATTTTTATATCCTTATTGCTGATACTTATAATATTTTGAAAAGAGTAACTGCTGAGTTTGTTGTCGGTTCTTCTGCTACATTCTGAACCCCTAGTAACTAAAAAATAAAATGACTGACTGATTGGCCAAATGTTTAGTGACCTTAATTGCAAAGCCAAAGGTTGCAGTTTAGATTCCAGCCCGGAACAAATATTTGTATGCATGAATATGTCTATTTGTTCCGTGTCTGGGTGTAAAAGTATCTATATATACATATATGATAAAAAATGTTATAACTACTTTATATCTGTTGTTTAGTACCCTATGATACAAGCATAATACTTGCAAACTTTGGGACTAGATGGCGCTGTGTGGGATGTCTCGGGTATTATTACTATTATTTTCATTAAAAAAATTAATTCCTGTAACTGTTAATCTTGACTCAATCAAAAGTACTTGAGTAATTTCACTTCAATATAAAATATTTGATTGATTAATTGGTAAAATGCAAACTCTCAACAAATTATTATGCATACTGGAATGTCGAGGGTATAAATCAAATATGTGGCGATAGACGACACCGCTCGAAAGTACCGCTGGTCGTATCTACAGCGACCAAACTGACCTTGGTGTTAGAAGATTCAACCTTGCGCTGGTGTGATCCACGTCCAGCAGAAGTTAGTTTGGCTGTGTCAACGTAACACCACATTACTCGCTGTACTAGCTTTTGAAAGTTGTATGTGACGCAGATTCCGGCGTTAGACTCCAGCATATTTCTGCCACCAGGAAGAACTGCAAGATTAAGGGTTGCTCATCATCAGACTTTAAGACTCCCCTACTGAAGTACTGCTCATTCTCGACATCAAGTTAAGTTTGTATTATACGACTTGAAAGAGTTGGGAGGAAGTGACAAGGTCGGCAGAGTTTGTGACATTTGACTTTAATTTTCGTAAAGTTGCTGTGTTCAAAAAGTTTAGACGATCTGGTTCGAATCCCAGAAACCGGCATATAGCAATGAGTTTTTTTCTGATTTAAGTACCAAACTTTCACCGATTTCGTGCCTCGGAGATCACGTTAAGTTGTAGGTCCCATTTGCCATCATTAAATCGCAGTCATTAAAATTCATCAACCCGCACTGGAGCAGCGTAGTGGTGTGGTGTATAGGTACCTACATCTACTTCTTTGACCGAAATATTGTTACATAACACATGCTCTCTGAGGCACAAAGTCAGTAATAGTTATGTACTTATTACAAAAAAGCTCATTAGTACATGCCGGTTTCAGGGATTCTAACCACAACCTTCTAAACTAGAAGCGGGTTCGCCACCACTTGGCTATCATGACACTCGCAATTTGACTGTATTCTTAGGAATAACTCTAGGGATGAAATTGCAATGGGATCTTAATATCATTAAATAGATTCCTGCAGTTTACATTGTAAAAAGATTTGCATCTTTTCAGACATAGAGACTATAAGATTAGTACATTTCAGTGATTTCCATTGTTTAATGACTTATGGCATTCTGCTGTAGAGACATACCTACTACTAGAGTTGATTTTATGCTACAGCTAGGAGTTTTAAAGACGTACAATTTGTTTGATCACTGAATCTGCCATTTTCACGTTTTCAATCTTTGTGAAATATGAGACGCTTCATCTTGATGAATATGCTATCTAAATTTAGAATGAATTTTCTGGAAAATAAGTAAAATCACACAAAAATTACCTCTGTATCCACGCCTGCAGGAGACAAACAAACTATAGTTGTTGCTATGCACAGGGGGAACATACAATTTTTATTATTGATGTTTACAAAATATGTGTATAAAATGAAGTTATTCAAATGTAAGGCTTATAAGAATCTACCTACGATGATAAAAAAATATAGTTAGTAATTAAAGATATCTTCAAGTTACTATTAACACATGAAAGTATGTCATTAACTTAATATTAAAACATACATACCTTCAATTTATAACCAACAAAAATATCGTAATTTTTTACACATTGAAATGAAATACATTTAAATAAAATAAGGTTATGTTTTGGCAAATTGTGTATAATAATTATGTCAATTGTAAGTTATAAAAGTACTCAGTCATTTAAATAAAGGAATAATAAATTTATAAATTCACCGAAATGTTTATAGCAATAATAATAATACAATCCAATTGTAAACAATACTTGATTGAACTCACTTAAACTTTGAAACAACCAGCCATCAACCAGCCACCAACGCGCGCTATTTGCAGAATAGAACCACAGAATAGAATGATCGGCCGTATGGGATGCGTACAGACAGATGCGTATGGGCGAGAGCTCCGCGGCCGCGGGCATCGATGAAAACTCTTCGTTAATATCTGATTCATCTAGTTTTATTTAAGTTAACAGAGATGGCGCTGCCTAACAAATGTTAATGTGTCATTTAAAAATGTTTTATTTTAAATTGTAATATTTGACTCTTCTTAAAATAATGAAGTATATTTTTAATACTTATAATTATTATTTAACACGTTCAATTTATTTTAGGTCACAAAAGTAATTAAAATACTCTAAAAGTTTATAAAAGTTATAAAAGTTGATACCAGAGTGCAACATAACAGAACAGTTTAATTACTATTTTTACAATTAACATTTCATTATTTATTTCAAATTCTCTGTAATTAGTTCTAATAATTAAGTTTAGAATTATTTCTTTTTTTTTTAATATTATTTTACCAAGCCAGTGTAACCAAATCAATAAATAAAAATGGAAAGACATTGAAATTACCACAACTTCCGCAAATCAGAGGTTAACCCAGGTTAACCAATAGGCATGCTCTCGTTGATCGCTGCCATTGGCTGCCATGCGTGATGATGAAACTCTCATACAAATGAAAAAAAAAAATATGTAAGCCCTGTCTTTTGATCTGATAAAGCCTCATATAGCTAAATGTGGATTATTCAAATGATTAGTCCCACTATCTGACTGAAGATGACACTATTATTCACTATCTAATATTAGTTATGCGCGTTAACTAATTTATTATTTTTTCTTTTTGATTTTTTTTTTGTAATACTGTATTAACCTTCTTTTAAAATTATTTTTACATTTATTTTCATCAGTACATTCAAATTCAATGCGGAAGAAAAATGTTAAAAACGTAATGAATTGATCATTGACAGGAAAAGAACGAAAAGTCATTGTTAATCATATTTCATACTAGCGACCCGCTCCGGCTTCGCACGGATAGCAGAGCAATATTTTAATATGCCGTAGTGTTTTTTCTGTCGTAGGCTTAGTGTTGTATTGCCGTATCAGCTTGTTCCGTCGAACATGTGGATTAGATTTAATTATATTTAAATGTAACATATGTTCATCCTGCTTGGAGTATTTTTAAAGTATTTTATTTCCAATTGTGTAAATATTTGAAAAAGTGAAGAATATATACGCAAAACAAAGTAAAACATTTCTTTGTACGTTACCTACACGTGTCGTGTCGCGTCACGCGTCGTCACCAAGCCGCCCGGCCGCTTACGCGCTTTTCGCGCGATAGTTTTAACTCCTAAGATATTAATTTAAATTGTATAGTGTAATGGGCAATCATAATGCGCATAAAATACTCAAGATAAATAACGTATTTAATTTGATAAGGATTAATACTGTATCCGTATAAATTGCTTTCAAATTACCTCATCACATGACACCATTTTTTTAAACATAAAAATAGGTATAGTAAGCTATCCATGAAAGATAGATATATGCCATCGCGGACTTTTCTTTAGTCCTATAAAAGAGACACAACTCCTCCATACATTATTTTGTTATATCTCAAAAGGATTAGGCAGCGTTTTCGATGAAAGCTCCCAGCCGAGCTGATTTTTTTCCGACTTCTTCAACAATAATCGTCATATTTCAACTAATTTGCACAAAACATTAATAAATTATACACGTAAACCTTCCTCTTGAATCACTCCGTCCAATAGGGTCACCCATATGCCAATCCGTTCGGTAGATTTTGTGTTTATCCGCGGCTACCTATTTCATAGATGTGCTCGCCCCTCTCCCGCACCGCTGCAATGCCTGGCTAGCCAAAACACGGCGCGGCGGCGCCTTTTCTGTATCTATGACATTTTAAATTCGTAATATGTTTTGAATGGTTTATACAATTTGAAAAATTCAAAAAGTAATGAACAGGTATTGGAACAATTTTGTACACAAAATAATTTATTTGGGTAAGGATTAATAAAATGGTATGAACAAAATGCACAACGCGACAGCGTTTATTTTTTCTATTTCTATGACTTATTAAATTCGTAATATCTATTGAATGGAATAGCCGATTTGAACAATTCAAAAAGTAATCTACATGAATTGAAACAGTCTTGAAAACAATATGATTTATTTGGATAAGGATTTAAACAGAAATATGAATAACATGGCCTAATTTTGATCGGTATTCCGATGGATTTTTAAAATGTAAAAAGTGGTTATTGTGACATAGGTAACGATAATAGTTAAACATACAGTATCACGAAGTTTTTTGTAGTTATAGATAATGTTCTTTAATATTGTAGAACATACTTTTGTTCTATCATCAATAGTTTCAACAGTGCATGCGACGAAAGATGTTATATGGCATTTTTTTACACCTTGGGTTACGTTACTAAAGTTTTAGTAAGGATCCCTAATCTTTTTTAGCTATAAATATAGCCTATGTTACTCAGGGTGAATGTAGCTTTCTAATGGTGAAAGAATTTTTTAAACTGCACAGTAGTTTTTGAGTTCATTCGTTACAAACATACACACACACACAAATACAAATCTTTCCTTTTTATAATATTAGTGTAGATTATTAAATGGACGTAATTGTACCTACTACAGCTACGTAGGTTAATGAACCTAATATTACGTCCATGTATTATTCATCATCATCAGCCCATTTTTACCCCACTGCAGGGGCTTAGGCCCCCCAGGGTGAGGAGGGGGGGGCTTGGAGCTTAAGTCCACCACGCTGCTCCACTGCGGGTTGGGAACTATAACGACCGCCATCTATTGACAGCGTCCGGGACCGACTGCTTAACGTGCCCTCCGAAGCACGGTGTCAGTGATATTGTGTACTTAAGCCAGAAAACTCATTGGTACACGCCCGGATTCGAACCATGGCCCTGTGGGGCCTTATAAATTTGAGACAGGTTCGTTGCGCTCTGGGCTATCACGACGACGTATTTATTATGTATTATTGATATTATCAAATATCAACACGTTCAATCGTTTGTAATTCAAAATTTTTAAAGTATTCCTTGTGGCTTATATTTACGTTTCGGACCATTTTTTTTTGGATTCTGTGATCCCTTTTGTGAACATCTAACCCAGGTTTTCAACAGCGGACTTCGTCTCTTGCGATAGGAATTGGATAGAAGAAACCATTATGGAAACAAAAATATTACCTACCTGGCTTTGATTTCTTTCGGTATTTCATTAATCAAATAAAGTATTTTATATTTTAGTGTGTTTTTGCCATACAAATTGTTATATTATGTTGTCGGTGTACCCGACTATCATTACAGGGAGTCAATATATTTTCCTTAAAAAATTGTTCACTTAAAAGAGAGTAATTAACCTTTTCGTGAAAAAGAAGTACCCTACGATATGAGAATTCGAGGCACAATCTTTTTTAGAATGCGCAGCTGGATTTCATGAATTCTATTAAGATGAGATTTATAGGGTCTTCCGTAGCTGCTGAGTCCATATGTAATTTTAGATTCCTCCAAAGATTTATATAATGATAATAAGATATTCTAGAGCGTATCACATAGTAACTGAAAAATGACACTATAACATGACTGAATATAAAATGATTTTGAATATTTTTAACATCATCATCATCAGTCCGTGTCTCTCCACTACATGATATAGGCCTCTCCCAAGGCTCGCCACTACACACGGTCCTCCGCCTTCCGCAGCCAATTACCCCCGGTATGGTCAGGTCATCAGTCCACCTGACCGGGGAGTGTCCAACGCTTCGCTTCCCGATACGTGGCCTCCATTCGAGAACCCGTCTACCCCATCGGTTGTCGGTTCTACGGCAAATGTGACCAGTCCATTGCCACTTCAGCTTGCTAATCACTTCGGTTATGTCGACAACTTTAGTTCTTCGACGGATTTCAGTATTCCTTATTTTGTCCATCAAGGAAATACCGAGCATAGCCCGCTCCATAGCGCGCTGAGCGACTTTAAATTTGTGGACCAGTCCTGCCGTGAGAGTCCATGTTTCGCCACCGTATGTCATTTAAGGCAGGACGCATTGGTTGAAGACCTTGGTCTTCAGACATTGTGGTAGTGGCAACGAGAACAGACATTTAACATGTATCATTTTAACTTCAACAGCAGACATCTGAAGCTGAAACATCGGCTCAAGGAAACAATATGAACATGAATGGTAAGTTATTATTATACACTGACAGTTCACCTAATAAAACTATCATATTTTGTGACACGCAAATTCCATGAAATTGAATGTGGTGTATATAAGTAGAAAACGCCATAATTAAGAATAATCTGCTGTCAATACAATAAGAGCTTCGTCCGCCGAAAGAGAGCCGTAGCCTCGCTCACCATAATTAAGAAGAATAATCTGCCGTCACACTTACACAATAAGAGCTTCGTCCGCGGCCCCGCTCAAGTGGACTACTCAGTTGTACTGGGACCACTTTTGTGTCATTAAATTGTAAATTTTATGTACAATGTATAATAAAAAAAATATTAATTTTATAATAATAATAATACCTGGGACATCCCACACAGCACCATCTAGTTCCAAACTAAGCAATCCTTGTATCACGGGTACCTGACAACTAATGTACGTACTTAAATATTCTTTATAATATATATATTTATTTACATTTACACGCATACATCTATTTCATTTATCCTATACATCCTGCCCTTTTCCTCCTACTGACAAGTGGTTGGCGAATACCTAGTGGCAGTATGAAAAAATTACTCGCTCGTGCTCCGACGAAGGAAGACGAAGAAATTACGCAAACCGCAAATTATACCTAAACTATCTTTGCAAGGTGAAACATATATATGTGAAGTGTCGTCCCATTTGAGTGGTGATCCGCCCCGCCCTGAACTATCGAAGGTCAGTTTCTTCCCTTGAAACTTTACTTAAGTTGGTCCTCCGATTCGGATATAATTCACTCAAATTACACTTATTACGTAATGTACTTTTAATTAAAAATATATAATTAATTTATTTGAATGATATATTATCTCCATTTATCTACCCCACATTAACCCGCGTACAAATTATTTTTTAATAGGTATTTGATATGCAAGTTTGTCTCGTATTAATACATTCATTAAGGTCGTTTATCTCACTGGCACATTTAATAACGGCTACTGGAAGTAAGACTAGTAAGCACAGACAAGTCAACCTTATAGACCACGCTTTGACAGGGAGTAGCATTCGCCAAGGCTATGTAGTGACACTACATAACTACGTCTCTTGTGAGCGGTCAGTTGGAAGCACGTCGGAAGCCATTAAATTGTCAATTTTGAACGAGCCAATGAAAACTAGCCGACCTCTCCCCGCACCCCGCCACTTTTTGGCGATTTCGTTTTCGTACTGACGTTTATTAAAGCGTGGTCTATAGGTTGACTGGTCTGTGCTAGTAAGTCAACAACTAGGTACTTTGAAAATTCAAGCCTTGCTCAATAAAAAGCAAGTACAAATTCGTATGAAACAAAAAACGTATGATTTGAGCCAAAAGGCTCACTAAACTAAATGTCTCGATTCATTTTGATCTTGACTGTTCGATTGGCCGAGTGGTTAGAGACCCTAACTGCGGAGCCAAGGATCGCGGGTTCGATTCCCGCCCGGGACAAATATTTGTGCGCATGAACATGTCTATTTGTTCCGTGTCTGGGTGTGAAATATCTAAATATGTGTATATTGTAAAGACTATTTAAGTATGTATATTAGTTGTCTGGTACCCATAATACAAGCTTTGCTTAGTTTGGGATTAGATGGCGTTGTATGGTATATCCCAAGTATTGTTATTGTTGTTGTTATTGTTATTTATCACTAGTCTAGAATCAGTAGACAATTTACAAGAAAAATTCTACAGCATTATTGATGGGCTGAATGACGAATACCTACATCAATAATGATCTCGAGGCAAATGTTGATTACCAGGCGTTAGAAACGTTTAATGATTTAACTGCGTGATTAAATGTCTTGGAAAAAAGTATCTACCTGTTCTCCGCTCCCATTGAAAAACCTGGCCGTTCCTATTAGAACCACACGATGCCTAAAGTTGATTTGCCCTCATTGAAAATTACTACATTTAATGGCGACTACAATAAGTGGACAGTGTTTTACGAAAATTTAAAGTCGCTTATCCACGATAATAAAAATTTCACAGACGCACAGAAGGTTCAATACCTCATAGGTAATCTCTCCGTTATGGCTTCGAATGTTTGTGCGGGCATTTCCCACTCCACTCCCACCGCGAATAATTATAATTTAATTTGGGACGCATTGGTTGATAGATATCAGAAGCGCCAGCTTGCCGCCATTTATATCGATCAGATTGTGCAATTCAAGGTGATATCACAACCAAACACCAACTCACTAAGCGCATTCAATGAAAAAGTATGCTCAGCCATCGCAGCATTAAAACACCTCGAAATAACAGATGTAGCTGATTTTATTACGAAGCTAGATTTAGACAGGTACCCTAAAGCCGTTCGAACAGACGTCCGAAGAAGGCATACCTACGTTCAAGTCGCTGCTACACATATTCATACTCGATCACATCTCGATCATACAAAATTACTCGCCCGAGCATCGAACAAACATACGCACAAACCTACCGCGCCCACAAGCAAATCCGTTACATTCTATGACAATAAAAACAAAATGCGCAAGGTCATTGCCCCGTATGCAAAATCGAGGCACATCACCTGTTATTTAGATGTGAGACGTTCATAAAACGCTGTTAAAATTCGTAAATCTTCGGTTATTCTCGCGAAACGAAACGCCCTGCCGCGCTACCGCGGCTTCGTCTTCCCCCCTGCGCCCGCGTCCAAAATCACGTTGACCCAATTAGAAATTAGAATCAGTGACAGACAAACTGAAGGGAGGTGAGGCGCAAAATTGATCGCGCTCCGTATTAATTACGTGTTACACGGTTTACATCTGATTATCATTGTGTATTAGCTTGATTTTGTGTTTATCTAATATGTAAACATAGTAAAGTACATTTTACAAAGTACGACCATCCAAGTGTTTTTATAATTGCTTTCCGCGCCAAAACTAACCCACGCTACAACTGGCTGCCCAACAGTAAGTAAGCGCCCGCGGACCGTGCTGTGTCGAAAAGTGATATTGACAATTGACATGACACCTTTACACCGTAATACAATCTGCGCTACATCTATATAGTATAGATAAATATAGTCAAGTCTAAAATGCCTAGGCGTCCTGCCGATCCCACGGAACGCAACGACGTCGACGACACACCTTCCGTCGACCGCTATGCCGCCGTCCTGTAGGTTAGGTACCTACTTATTACAAAATGTCGATTCGTTGAGGCGCTGCTGCAACGCCTGCAACGCAACGATCAAAAATCCTGAAAGATGTCAATTCTTGTTGGAATGACCAATTCGAGAATTCAACAGTTTTACACGGGTGAATCTTTAATGATACAATTTTGTTAATTTAAGTATAACTTGTAATTTATAATTAAGTAGTTAAAATTCTATTGTGAGCTGACTTGTGATGTGCTACGAAAGTATTGCTGCTGTTGCAGCGTTGGAATAGGTAATTTTATAATTCTATAACTACTTGTGAGAACCTCTACAAAAAGTAGCGTATGTTAGTTTTGACCACCTTTTTCGTAGGTACGAATTTTTGAGAAAAGTTGGTTCAGCTGTTTTGGAGATTAGCTCGAATGTGGCTCGAATAAACTCTTCAGCTTTATCATATTAGTATACAATGTCTTTTGTTCGTGTATCGTCAAACTTTAAGGCTAGAAACTATGGCTAATATTATCGGTAAAAACAATTAAAAAGCGAGGCCTAGTAGGTACACCGTTTTTTTCCTCCAACCCTTCCTTTGCGTAAGTATGTATCCAAACAATGAGAGCGTTTGAGGAGCTAACAAAGAAGTTTTTTTTGTTACCTTTTTTAGTAAGTAATTTGGAATACTGAAAAGTCTTGGAATATTTCATGAATTGTAGCTATGATATCTTAATTGAAAAATAAAATAAAACAACATAAGTGTGACGAACTAGTTTTCGAGAAATGGGACAAAAATAAAAAATTAAGAGCTTTTTTGAGGTTTTATTAAATTATTTGTTTTTATTTTTAATTAAAGTTACATGTTTGTAATATCTTCTTATTTTTATTAGAAAAGCTAGTAAACTATAGTTTATAAAAGTCGTTGGTTCAAATGTAATACGGGACCAAATCAGAATGGAGATTAATTTACAAATATTCTTAATATTTTTTTTAAATTACTTCATTGTAAATATGCCTTTATCTCAACATGTGCGTAACGTTTATTACATGTGCGTAACATACATACACGTTACGCCAAATTTACATGTGCATAACGGTACAATTATTTTGAGACAAACCCAGATAATGTACAAAATAAAATTTCGAAACCCCACAAAAAAAAAACCGGTGTACTGGACCTGGCTTTTTAATTATTTTTATCGATAATATTAGCAATAGTTTCTATCCTTAAAGTTTGACGATACACGAACAAAAGACATTGTATATAAGATAACATAATAACGTATTTAATTTGATAAGGATTAATATCTTGTTTAAAAAACATCTTCGCAAATAGTGCATTATATTAGAACATATTTCATTACGATAAAAAAGGTTGTACCTAGTAAGTCAACCTTAAAAGATACACATAAGCTGTCGTAGACTTTTGGTTAGAACTTTTAAAGGGGAACAATTACGTCGTACATGATTTTTGCTTAACATCAACGCAGTGAACGTAACGGAAGCTCTCTTATGGAGTAATTTTCTCGATTTTGCAACATTTTTCAATGATGGTATAGAAGATAAAATACGCTTTGAACGGCTGTATCTTTTTATTATATCAAGTTAGAAACTTGATATTTTTACAGTACTCATACCAAGTGGCTCTAATAGACTTTATCTGATTTAAACTTGTTACTTGAAGATGTTGCTCAGAAAACTGTTCTTGACGGACAGGCTTTTAAGGGTTCCGTACTTAGAAGGTCATCATCATCATCATCACTAAGGGTCTGCTGTTCGTCCGTCCGTCTGTCGCAGGGTTCGTCAGGAAGGTATTGTCAGAACCATAATAGGTAAACAAACAGTTGAAATTTTCACTGAGTATGTACCTATTACTAGAGTTACGCCATCGATGCCAACTTTTCTTTCAATGCCCACATTTGATTATTTCATACTAAAATTCCTGTTATGCCAACTTATTTAAATTTACTAGGATTTCGTTCCCTTATCTTTCATTTTAACTCTTATGAAAAGTAACACTATGCCAACTTTGAGAAAAGTAGATATAAGAAATCTTGTTTTTTCATCTATGGTACATACAAACTCAAAAACTCGTGGTGATAATGTTTTTCCAGATTAGTTTCGTTTTCCTCTAGCGTTCAGCTGCCCTGTCATTGTTTTAATGGAAACGATAGAAGCTGAAGAAAATAATACATGTAATTTTATATCAATTATTAATAAAATAAAAGTGGAATACATTTCCGTTTATTTAAAAAAAATATTATTAGGTATTAAAACGGATGGATGGATGAGTGAATTTTTAGACTAGTTTTTTTAGGTGCCCCGACTTTATAAGTATGTCAAATTTGTAAACAAGAAATTGAATTTATAGTAAAAATACAATCGTCTACACTGCATTACAATACGCGTATAGTTCCATTCAAACTTTATGGCGGATCGGAATACAACGCTTTATGCATGCTTGCACAGGTTCAGTCATATGCCCCTCGCTCCACCATGTCCCACTACACCTAAAATTGGTTACTGCGACGTGACTTGTGCCTATGTTCACATCCGGCATAAAGGTTGATTCGAACTGTAGAGTACAGTAAAAAATAAAAAATCGGCTTTTAAGTTAGGAAATCTTCACTCTAAACTACTGTGAGGGTAGAGGGGTGTTACACGCTCGATTCCTTATTAATTAATTAATAGGTTATTTTCATTTACATACGTTAGTTAGTAATGTAGCTTAAAAGTATGAATTCACTAGAAGCATTCTCCCGCTTACCGTCTTACCACTCTTTTTCTAGTTAACTAAGTAGGTGTGTATTTGACAAGTTTCAGTCCGATTCCAGTCCGCGAGGTACCCGCGCGCCAGCCTTCACCCCCGCAAAATTGCGTTTCGATACTGTGAAGTGACATTTCTGACCCTATTAAAACTTGAAATCAAACGCTGCTGTCAAATTTATGCACTCTATGATATTTATAGTGTTCGCCCAGTGGTCGAAATTCGACCGTTCTCACTTTTTTATAACCACCTATAATCATCATCATCATCATCAGCCCATTTTTACCCCACTGCAGGGGCTTAGGCCTCCCCCAGGGTGAGGAGGGGGGCTTGGAGCTTAAGTCCACCACGCTGCTCCACTGCGGGTTGGGAACTGTAACGACCGCCATCTATTGACAGCGTCCGGGACCGACTGCTTAACGTGCCCTCCGAAGCACGGTGTCAGTGATATTGTGTACTTAAGTCAGAAAAACTCATTGGTACACGCCCGGATTCGAACCATGGCCCTATGGGGCCTTATAAATTTAAGACAGGTTCGTTGCGCTCTGGGCTATCACGACAACCACTTATAATAATTAGACATTAAACGACAGACTATTATACTATTGTTATAAGATTTCAAGTTTTGGCACTCCTTTTCCATATAAACTTTAACTACATTTTCTCAAAGATGTTACGATATACTAGATGTGTCTTGCACAACCTTCTTTGGAATAAATCATACTTGCAGTGCCGGACCATAAAGTGTCCCACAATGTTTTAGCAGACATGCTCGTACGGTTGAATATGTAGTTTGAAAATGGAACGAACTCTTTTTACTCATCTAAGTTTTAATTAAACGAACTGGCATGACAAAAAGAATGCGCCATTAAATGAATTTAAAAAAGTAAAAATAAGGCTTCGACATTGGAACGTGGCGAATTGGCGGCAAAATTACTAATTTTATTATTATAATACAGTTGTCAATTTAATTAGTTTATGTTAACTTTACCTACTATAAATTATTCAAAATGAGTTTTACGAGTGATGAAGACATTTTAACACCACCTGAAGTACAAGAAGCCGCAAAAGCTATTGTTGAAAATTGTTTACCACCGAATCGATGGACAGATACCTACATGAAAACGTATAAAAAAAAAATTCAATGGAAAAAGGAAACGAAATCTAAATCGTTGTCTGAAAACGTTTTCGTAGCTTATTTTGGTGAAATGGCTACAAAAGTAAAACCATGTACATTTTGGGTAGGTACGTGTATTATATTCCATGTTAAAATGTACGATACTAATGAAACATAATATAAACTTCAAACAATCCCTGGAAATATCACAAACTAATGACATTTCTGGGAGATCCACTTTCAAGTTTCAAAAACTGTACCTTTACTAATTGTGTTTTTAAATAAAAATTTATGTTATTGTTTTAATTTACACGCATCTTTGAGAAAAGTACTATACAAGCCTTGTGCATAACCGGACTCACGATCTTTCGCTTATGCTGCACTTACAGGCCGCGGCAGTAATCTCCTATAACTAAAATGCCAAATCTCATAGGTACTCCTCCGTGCTCGCGATATGCTTTAAAAGGTGTACAAAATTTTTTCTTCACATATTAATATATACTTAGATTATCAAATTAAATGGTTTAAAACCCTGTTAAAATAACAGATTTTTCAAAAATGTAAATACGTATGCAGTTTTTGTTAGCTCAAAAATCGAGCTTATGACCCCTTTGCACACTTTTCCCTATTTCTCATAGTTTAGGATCGCTGCCAGAGACGCGCTCGACCCCGACGTCGCGTCACATTTCAGTTTTTTTTCCTACAAATTTTTGTTAATTAAGTGTAAACATATTATATATTTTTATAAACTAGAATAAATAAGGTAATATAAATAATTTTTTTATTACAAAATATTTACAATTCAAAAAGTAATAGAAAATTAAAGAAAAAAATCCAGACATGATTTTTACTAAAATGGTCTAAAAATGGTTTTATTTGCATAAAACCATTTTTTGTATGGGTGTATACTAAATTGCCATCAGAAATGAAATCCACGTCCTTATTTTATATCAAAACGATACCAAAAACTTTTTAATAGTAAAACTGCATCTGTGAGAATTTTTTGTTTGGAGCGCGGCGGATGCAAACTTCGCGTACCCCCCACTCCCACCTTGCGGGTGGAACTGCTGGGAACTGAGCTCAACCTAATTTGTTTTATACAGGGGACACATGTGCCAAGTTCCACGCTTGTGTCGCATTGTGAAGGGTTTCCACAAAAGAGGTGTCAATAGGCCCTCGGCTAATAAGGATATCACAAAATAAAAGTTACTCATAAGTACTGTGACCTAATGGAATTAGAAGTCGGTAGCTTAAATAATTGATTTTAAAACTTAAATACCTATGACGTAATACCTAGGGTTTATAGCTTCGATGTTTGATACCTGACATTATTTTGTATAACTTTAAATCACCGACCATTAATAATAATAATAATAATAACATACACAATCACAACAACGTCTTGGCCTCAAATTAAGCATTAGCTTGTATTTTGGGTACCAAGCGAAGACACCACATACATATAACAACCAAGACCCAGTGCCAGTATTAATATTCATCATATAAATACTGACCCGACCTGGGATTCGAACCCGGGACCTCCAGCTTCGCAGGCAGGGTCGCTGCCCACTAGGCTAAGCGGTCGTCTATTGTTATTGTGGTATTATTGATAGGTACACGTACGTCATTATACATTTCTGTTATTAGACCTCCAAAAAATATAACTGTCGTTTTACATAAAAATTTAGACCATGTTGCTAAATGTTAACCAAATTGTCATTTTTATGTATAAAGAATTAATCCAACCCTAAAAATTATGTTATCATTCTAGGCGTCCTTCTTCACTAAGACTATGCCACCCTGAAGGAGTTGTTCTTATTAAGACCGCAATGGTTGTGCGACATGTTAGTCCACGTGGTCACAATCAGAGAGATCAACCCCTTTGCTAGCAATGGTATGTGTTGCCTTTATTGTACTTACATTTCGAGACACAGATGTTGGAGTATGCGCGGCAATATAGAGTAAGGCATATACATTCTTGCGGCCAATGTGAATCGGCGATCCCTTCAAAATTGATTCAACCGTTTTAGATTAGCTCGAACCAACAGACAGACAAACATTTTAAAAACGCGTGTTTTGGTTATGTACAAAAATATATGAACACAACAAAAGTCTTTATTTCGTAACTGCAGAGAGACACTTCAATTTTATTTATTTGTATAGATGATAATTTCTTTGTTTTTTCACCAGATTTTTAATTTGATTTGTACCGAGTCATATTTTATACTTCCTTGACAAATATATTTTCAATATTAGCCTCCTATCGTATAGTGACGTCTATGAATAGAAGCACGTCGATGTATTATGGAAAAATACCTATTTGAAATGCCATGCGACTTCACAAACATGCCGACTAAGTAAGAAATTACTAGAAATTCCAGATAAAAATAAATTATAAATGAAATTATATTATAGAGACGGCGCGAATCAAAAGAATTGCGCCGCTCGAAATCGTATTTTTAATGCAGCGTCGCGTACGCTCAAAGCTGGCGCCCGGCGCTATTAATTATTCCAACGATAAAATGTAACTACAATTTCAAAATTGAAATGTTTGATGATGGAATCTTCGAGATGTTGCGGGTGATGATTTCGGCGTATTTATAAGGAGGCTGGCGTGGCGTCAACTAGTTGGTTTCTGGAAGAATCAAGAGCGAACATAACTGCAAAGTGCAATACAAGTATGATAACAGTTTTGCGATTTTGTTACTTAATAAAACATAAGTACAAGTTACGGTGGGACGACGCCTGTCTAGTATGGCTATTTAATAATAGATGGAGCCACCATATAAAAAAATAATTTTTATTTTTAGTAATCACATTCCTAGGTTTCAGATGATAAAACATAACATGCGAATATCAAAAATATTTCTATTTAAAGTTTTTAACTGACATTATCGATTGTTTCAACAGTTTCGAAGCATTTGTACAAGAACCTAAACTTTGTGAAAAACGAAAGTTTTTTTCAACTGATTTCTGTTATGGTTTTACCAATAGTTTCGAAGCGTTTGTCGAAAAACCTTATTTTCCAAAAATTTTAGGTTTTTGTACAAACGTTTCAAAACTGTTAAAACAATCAGTAAAGTCAGTTAAAAACATTATAGAGAAATATTTTTATGGTCGCATGTTATATTTTATCAACTGAAACCTATAAATGTGATTATAAAACAATAAAAATCATTTCTTTATGTGGTGGCTCCATCTATTATTAAATAGCCGTACTAGACAGGCGTCGTCCTACCTTCAATCGGTGTCCTAGTGCATCCTAAATATATGGACCTACTACTAGCCCATAACATTATTAACAGCACGGTTTCGTCAACAGGTATAATGAAGCTAGACGACCTAGCTAACGTTTTCAAGGCGAGTCCGTTGTTGGGAAGAGGTGAAGAGGCGCGCGCCCTCTGTGTCTCGAGTTGGCGCTGGCTTGGGATGACCGGGCATTACAGGTACCTCCTTTGTCACCCGCCCGCGAGTCCAATGCCCAGGTGTGTGTACATATTCATGCTCCTTACAGAGAAACCGCTCAAGTCATGCATAGTCTTATGTGCGGGGCTATGCGTCACGGGTGGCGGGCAGGTAGCAATATAATAATACCTGGGACATCCCACATAGTGCCATCTAGTCCCAAAGTATAGTTCCAATCAAACTTTATGGCGGATCGGAATACAACAGTATAAGCGTGCTTGTGCAGGTACAGTCATATGCCCCTTGCTCCACTGCGTCCCGCTACACCTAAAACTGGTTACTGCGACGCGGCTTGTGCCTATGTTCACATCTGCCATAAAGGCTGATTGGAACTATAATCTAGTACTATTATCCCATCAATACCCCACTGCAGGGGCTTAGGCGTCCCCTTGGGGTGTGGGGCTTGGAGCTTAATCCACCACGCCGCTCTCGTACGGGTTAGTGGATTTTAACGACTGCAATCTATTGATGGCAACCGGGACCGACGGATTGAAGTGCTCTCCGAGGCACAAAGTTAGTGATAGTTATGTGACATAAGATAGAAAAAGCTTATTACTACATGCCCTGAAGAATTCGAACTACGGCCTTACAAACAAGAAACGGGTTCGCTACCACTCGGCTATCACGACAAAGAAAGTAAGCAAGTTATATGTTTGTGTTATGGGTACTAGACAACCGATATAAATACTTAAATATGTATATCAATTGTCTAGTAAATCCAGGCACGGAACAAATAGAGATGTTCATGCACACAAATATTTGTCTCAGGCGGAAGTCGAACCCGCGACCTTTGGTTCTGCAATTACGGTCTGTAACGTGCACACCTGGATCCCGTCCAATTTATCATCAGCACCAACGGAGCCTAGTTCGTCCGGCACAGATTCCCCGACACTTGTCAGTGAGTACACCAACTTGCAAACTAATGATACGCAAACACCTGTCTCGGTATGCCCCGTGGTTATAGAGTCAAACTTAATTTTCAATTAGTTTCATCATCATCATCATCAGCCCATTTTTACCCCACTGCAGGGGCTTAGGCCTCCCACAGGGTGAGAAGGGGGGCTTAGAGCTTAAGTCCACCACGCTGCTCCACTGCGGGTTGGGGACTGTAACGACCGCCATCTATTGACAGCGTCCGGGACCGACTGCTTAACGTGCCCTCCGAAGCACGGTGTCAGTGATATTGTGTACTTAAGTCATTGGTACACGCCCGGATTCGAACCATGGCCCTATGGGGTCTTATAAATTTGAGACAGGTTCGTTGCGCTTTGGGCTATCACGACATTAGTTTCATCAACAAAAGTTAAATGAAAGAACGTTCTAATGGCTCTATTTTGTATATGTTGCGCTCAAAGTTCGAAGATGCTCACCGAGCGAAAAATTGCTCAAAATGCGTAGTGGTCACTGTAAAACATCCACATCGCGAAATTCGTGTAATGGTTCTCATGAAAACGCTCCCGATGCGTTGTGGTAATCACAGAAAGGCCACATAGCGAAGTTCGTGTCGAGGCTATTATGTTATACGACCACAACGCATTGTGGCATTGAAATAAAGCTTTATCGCTAATTGATTTAAATTACATTGTGTCGTGATAGCCCGAGCCGCAGCGAACCTGTTCCAAATCTATAGGGCCATGTTTTAGTGGTTCGAATCTGGGCGTGTACCAATGAGTTTGTTTTGACTTAAGTACATTAACTGTCGTGTACATTAAGTGTCGTGATAGCCCAGAGCACAACAAACCTGTCTTAAATTTATAAGGCCCCACAGGGCCATGGTTCGAATCCGGGCGTGTACTAATGAGTTTTTCTGACTTAAGTACACAATATCACTGACACCGTGCTTCGGAGGGCACGTTAAGCAGTCAGTCCCGGACGCTGTCAATAGATGGCGGTCGTTACAGTTCCCAACCCGCAGTGGAGCAGCGTGGTGGACTTAAGCTCCAAGCCCCCCTCCTCACCCTGGGGGAGGCCTAAGTCCCTGCAGTGGGGTAGAAATGGGCTGATGATGATGATCATGACATTAACTGTCACTGACTCCGTGCCTCAGAGAGCACGTTAAGGAGTCGGTCCCGGTTGCTGTCAATAGATGGCGTCGTTACAATCCGCCAACCCGCATTTGAGCAGCGTGGTGGACTTAAGCTCCAAGCCCCCCCTCACCCTGGGGGAGGCCTAAGCCCCTGCAGTGGGGTAGAAATGGGCTGATGATGATGATCATGACATTAACTGTCACTGACTCCGTGCCTCAGAGAGCACGTTAAGGAGTGTCGGTCCCGGTTGCTGTTAATAGATGGCGTCGTTACAATCCGCCAACCCGCATTTGAGCAGCGTGGTGGATTTAAGCTCCAAGCCCCCTCATCTTGAGGGGAGGCCTAAGCCCCTACAGTGGGGTATAGAAACGGCTGATGGAATGGAATCGAACTTTGTTGATTTTGAGTTGAACTCTTATTGAACTTTTTATGAACTCATTTAGTTGAAAACCATGGATTTGTGGAATAATGCCCGGAGCGGATTCTCAGAAGTTGAGATTATTCTAGAAGTGAGCGAACGAATGATTGAAGGTGCGGAATGAAAGCAAATGGAAGCCTATGTTCCGATTAACACCATGAGGTTTGAATGAAGTGATTCGCCCAACGTTAATTGAATTAACAATTTTATTAATCAAATTTTGAAAAAAAAAATACACCTAATTTTTGTTATTTATGAACCATGTGATATGTTAAGAATTTAGGTACAGACCCATTGTCATCGGAATGTCATTCCAATACACACTTCATTGTTTTGGTTTGCCGTATCCAGTAGCAGGGTCGGGGACCCATCCGCGCCTTTTCCGTTGATTTATGGTTTAAGACATTCAATATTTTTTATTTAATCCGCAGGTGATACGTAAAACGGTATAAAGATAACAGCGCGCGCGCATTACGCCGTCTGCTACTTTTGTCGTACGTGCTAGCTAGCCGACGAGGCCTTCGCCGAATGCGCTCCGCCATTTTACAAGCCTTCGCAAGAGGTGAGAATTATAACAGTAGGCAATATCCCAGTAGAGGCGACACGCAGCAAAACCTGACAACTAAGCTACGATGTCTGGCTAAGCATCCCGTCTTTCATACATACAAAGGTTGAGGATTCCATTCTCACCATTAGTTTTATATTTTAAAAACTTAAATATCAAGTATTCCGCTGGACGTTATGGCTGTATGTATAGGTTGAAAATCTTTTCAAAAATCGAATCCGAATCTCCAATAGATCGGATAAGGCAGAGCTTTTTTCAGGTGGCACTGTAATTGCTGGTACCTTGTCATTATTTGCAAAGTGGTCATTCTCAACACTAACTTATCGCGTAGTTATTGGAATCGGACGAATTAAATAAACACTAAATATTTAAAAATAAATAAAAAGGAATGTCGTGATAGCCCAGAGCGCAACGAACCTGTCTCAAATTTATATGGCCCCATAGGGCCATGGTTCGAATCCGGGCGTGTACCAATGAGTTTTTGTGACTTAAGTACACAATATCACTGACACCGTGCTTCGGAGGGCACGTTAAGCAGCCGGTCCCGGACGCTGTCAATAGATGGCGGTCGTTACAGTTCCCAACCCGCAGTGGAGCAGCGTGGTGGACTTAAGCTCCAAGCCCCCCTCCTCACCCTGGGGGAGGCCTAAACCCCTGCAGTGGGGTAAAAATGGGCTGATGATGATAATGATAATGAAAAAGGAATCACAAAAAATAAAAGCTTTGACATTTATAATAATAACCGGACATCTCACATACGACCACATAGTCCCACACTAGGTTGGGCCTGTATTATGGAAATTTGTTGAAAAATTTGATTTCGTCGTTAAATTTTACGATAAAGTCCGGAAAAAGCTATTAAGCTACGAAATAGACAGATATTTGGGTACCAGCGACGAAACGCCACCTAGCGGGAGCGATTTGCAGTTTTCCTCCCCATTCGATATCCGACAACTATGAACTCTTTAGGGCGTAATCAGATCTAGCTGACAATGTGTTTCCTCTCTGCTGGCGTTAGACGAACGCATAAATATACATAAAAATATTTATTACATATACATACTTTGACTGGTCAGACAGCGGTTTGCTTACTAAACTATCCGCGAGGCGAAATGAAAATCTGCTTCGGATATTAACAAGTTTTTTTTTTATTTTAAGCCTTTTTTGCGACTATATTAGCCTTATTTATTACACAAAAATATAATTAGCCCAACTGAATAATAAAACAAAATACCAACTAGAATTTAATAGTACGGTGTAAAGTAAAAAGACCTAGTACTGTATAATACAATATTTCGGTGAAGTTTCGATGCAATAAAGACCGTATCAATAATGAATGTATTAAAATACTAATTAATGCACCTAATGGTTTCTCGCCTTTCCTCAATCGATGTTTAGACGAATCTATACAGCATCCCGGCCTCTGAAGAATACGGAGAAGTCAGGATGCTGTTATAGATGCCAATCTGGTGACCTTGAACCCCCAACCGAATCTTGAGTTGTCTTCTTTGAGGTTCATTCCGAACAAATTCCGCCAGCAAGTGATGAAGTTTAGAATAAAGTTAACGATAACACAGTAGCTTAAAAGCATACGACACCACAATACACATCGCCAAGCTTCTTTTGTTCAACTTTTATGATTAAACTTATTAGTAATATGTAACAAAAAGTATACAATAACATACGCATATTGATATATTAAATTACTCTCAAATAGAGTATTAAATACTTACCTTATAAACACATTATATATACTTGAAATATTACACCTGTTATGGACAAAAAATACTCAAATTACAATACATAATGAGTATACGTGATTCAGCATCACCGACCCAAGCGTGTCGCGTGACGGTTCAGTTTCGTTCACTGTTCAGTACGATCGAAATCCGACTGCGTGGCGAGATTTTTAACAGTTTAACGCATCCGACAGATCGAAATCGACGAAATGACGTCAAAGGCTTTAGACTTCAATTGGGCATGGAAGTTATGGAAGACGGGCTTGAAGTTGGCATGCGGCGAGCTGGTGCTGCTGGTCGTGAGGGAGGTGACGTCGCGATGTGATCAACTCTTGGGCTCCTCATTGCCGCTTAGTGACGATGAAGAAATCATCGACGAAGAAGGCTTTGGAAACTTGAGGTGATTAAAAAAAATTAAGTAATTACATGTGTGTCGTGATAGTTGTGTGGCGGTGAAAAAGTTCGTGATTCGAATCCCAGGGCACGTACCAATGAGATTTTTAACTTAAGTAGATATATAACTATCACTGACTCCCGTCGGTCTTGTTATTAAAATGTACCAACCCGCACTGGAGTAGCATGGTGAATTATGCTTCAAGCGCCCCCTCCCAGGGGAGGCCTAAGCCCCTGCAGTGGGATATGAGCCTGAGTGTGAGATATGAGATATTGCCATATTGATGTTATATATATATATATATATATATATATATATATATATATATATATATATATATATATATGGACGATATTGAACATCCATTACATTCGATACTCTGATGCCGTATATCACAAATTAATATCTCGATATCTTTAATTAGCAGAGTTAATATTTTCAGTGGTGGAATCATATTACAAATGAACTAATTATCATTTATACTAAATTCGTATATCAATCAATGCTTCTCGAGAATTTTGATTTCATTATACGAGTTTAAAAAAATATTATATACACAATAGATACATCAACTGGGATCGTTTTGTTCGTTTCAAAAATTATATTTGATTGTCACATGATAAATAAATCAAACATTACAAGATATTTAGATTGATGATGAACTCAATAACGTCAAAACCATTAATTTACAAAGTTGTTTTGAAATATATATTTGTATTTACCCAGCAAATAAAGAAAGAAATTATAAATGGTGGCGTTTTGACTTATCTTGAACGTATGAGTTGTAATCAAAACATTTGGGCTGTTAGTATCTGCCTTAATTTAATGCTATCATGTTAAATTTTTTAATAATAATAATGATAATAATAATAATAACAACGTATACATTACAACAACGTCTAGGCCCCAAACTAAGCATTAGCTTGTGTTTTGGATACCAATCGAAGACACCACATACATATAACAACCAAGACCCGGTACCAGTATCAATATTCGTCGTATAAATACTGACCCGACAATGGGATTCGAACCCGGGACCTCCAGCTTCGTAGGCAGGGTCGCTACCCACTAGGGTAAGCGGTCGTCATCTCGTCATTTTATATACTAAAAAAACAATTAAAATTAAATGAAAAATAACCGGCCAAGTGCGAGTTGGACTCGCACACGAAAGGTTCCGTTCCGCAGTACAATATTTAAAAAACACGTTCCTTTTCTTTTTATCATTATTTTATTTTTATTGATTATTGTTATAGCGGCTATATACTTTCGTACACATTATGAAAATTTCAAGTATTTATCCATTACGGTTCAGACAAGACAACCCTGTGACGGACGGACGGACAGTGGAGCTTTAGTAATTTCCCCGGGTTCCCGTTGGTACCCTTTGGGCACGAAACCTTAAAAATATTTTTCCCCAATTTGTATTTTGTTTTCCAGAAAAAGTTGAAGGAACTTTCGTTCAAGTCGTTATAGATACAGATCACTCAGATCGTCCTGTTACCGGTTGGCCTTTAATATCTGAGATGTGTGTTGTTTCGTTTAAAACGCATTTAATCTTCACAGATTCAGACTCCGTCAGGAGGGTGTGTGGCGCGACTTGGACGCGTAGTCGTCTAGCTGTGTGGAAATATTGCTGCCCGCGCAAGTTTGTGTCCTGAGACGAGAGGACGGCATGTCTATGGTAGGCTATCAGGTTTGTACACCACTCCTATTGTAAATAATCCAGTTCAGCAAACTTCGTATTCGGAAGAAATGTGAGCGATATAAATATAGGTGTTGGTGAGGGCAAGCGTGCGGGTGACAAGTGGATGTTAAGAAGGGGTGGGACGCGTTCACGCCCATACAAACGCTCTTAAACTATTACGACGTTAATACGTATTTTATTCTTGTTTTTCTTTATTACCAAAATTCTATAACTAGAAACTTTATACGAATTTCGAATTTTTGGGCCGACACAAACCTAGTTCTAACTCAAGTGAAACTATGGTTTAAAAAATTAATATTAAAAAGCGTATTGACGACGCGACATAATCGTCCCACTCCTTCTTAAAAAATTAAACAATGATTTTTATCAATTAAACAAATTATGTAATGTGTAATACTTTGTAACATTTGTACCTACTTTATATTTTTTGTCTGTAGTACGACATCCGGTTTTGTAATGTTCCCTTCTTGTGCATCTCTTGTTCCTTGCCGTTTGCTTTTGTCATACACATATTGTTGTGGATATAATTAAATATTCATACAGATTGTATATAAGTAGTGCATTTATTTATCACAAGTGACCTCGTCAGCCGCGTTGCTAGGCAACCATTTATGAGGATCTGATTATTCAGTGTCGAAGAGTTGTTATTATTCTATATCTGGTTGTGCAAATTAAAAGCGCACGCGCATTTTAAAATTTATTATATATTTTATTTTTCAATGGTTTTCGTAATCGCGTCTGCATTCAAACATGGACACGTCGAAAATTCGAATAATTTTGGAATAAGGAAGTATTATGCCTTGGCAGATAGGGGTCAAAATATATTCTTTATTTGGAGGAAACATGACTAATGAAAGCATGGTGAGTTTTAGTTCAGCCAGCCAGCGCCATCCTAATTTAATGGTTGACACTTTTTTAGGTTGACCCTCATATAATAGTCTCCTACCCTCCATAGCCCGTTCATTTGACTCGTTGTGTGCTATTGACGCTTGTTGACCACATTCTATATATTTTTGTCTTCTTTACTTTCAGAGCATAAGTTTGGAACCGAACCCTGAAGCGTTAGCGCGGTTGCTGCCTCTGATTTCGGACCATATGGATTTGCTGCTCGAAGATTGTTAACCCGCTTTGGGTAAATTTTTCTACTAATATTTTAAAGAGGCAAGATTTGATTTTTTGTTTGTTACGAATAATTTCGAAAACTACTCGACTGATTTAAAAAATTCTTTCACCTATAGAAAGCTACGTTATCGGCGAGTAACATAGAGTATATTTTACTTTTAAACTAGCATTCCGCCCGCGGCTCCGCTCGCGTGGACTATACAGATGTTCCCGGGCCGCTATTTAAAAAAAGTAAAGTTTCAAATTAAAAATGGTTCAAGAGAACATGTTTTTTATATTATACGATGGTACGGAACCCTTGACTCGCACCGACTCGCACTTGACCGGTTTTTTATGTACACACAAAAATAATACAAGACGTTTTTTCCGCTTCTACCAAATTTAGGCTTGAAAAAGTCCAAAAGGAGAACACACGTATAACCCTTGTCAATTGCTAATGTGCTCGGACTTTGTCAAAGTAAATCGAAATTACGTTCGTAGAGGTATAGTCAGAAAAAAAACGTTCAAATATTAAAATATTTATTGTAATATTTCAACTCCACAATTCTTATGAACAACAAAAAACAATAAAAATAAAACACAATAACAAAAATAAAACAAATGAACGTGTGTACTTGAAAGCGTTGCATTCATTCTCGGACCCGAGCGCATTAACATTTGACGCGGGTAATAAGACAGCATTTTCCAATCATATGTATGAAAACCTTATAACATATATAATTTTTAATGATTTTATGTGGCGGCGTTTGTGTTGGCGGGCGAGTAATGATTTTAATAAACTACTAACAAAGAATACAATTTTCTACCGCCACCGGGAAGCTTGCCGTAAGAGGCGACTAACCCTGGTTAGCAGAAGATGGGCAGCAGCATCTCTCTGTGAAACTATTTACTGCGATCACCAACCCGCCTGCCAAGCGTGGTGATTATTGGCAAACCCTCCCAATGCAGCACACAAACACACAATGGCCCCTAGTCTCCGGCGGCCCTTCTATTCCTGGCCACGGCAGCGGTCATGGTAACGGAAGGACAGATGACCTGAAGCACCATACCGGGGGTAGTTTGATGCGAAAGGCGGAGGACCGTGTGTGGTGGCGAGCCTTGGGAGAAGCCTATATCCTGCAGTGAAGAGACACGGGCTGATGATGATGATGATGATGACGAAAACATGATTTTAAAATTGACCTTTTTTAATACTAGCGCAGATACAGCGATTCTTTTATTGAACTTACTAAATTTTATTGTACATGTATAGCGATTTGCCATCTCTTACTTAGTGTTTTAGTTTGTAGTCTATCTATTTCTATAAAGTTTTTTTTACACGTGAGAACCTTTTTTTGGCTATTTGATATTTAAATTCGTTGTTACTCATAAATAATACAGTAGTTGGTTTTCCTAACAAATAATATATTTTATTCAATGTCCAAATTTTCCATTTCATCCCATGCAATGGCTTCATACATACGTGTCACTGACCTCTAAACGCATTCGATAACATCTTGAATGGCGGTGAACATGCGTTAATTGTACAAAAATAAAATTTGTTTTATTTTGGATTATTATGTATTTCAATGTTTTATTTAGGCTTAGAAGCTTAAGCTGACAGGAGGTTTCGAACGTGTGATTGCAGGTGGGGACAAACCAATTAACCAAAATATCTTTTGTGGTGGTCTCTATGTGAAAATAAAGATTTTTTTTTAGTTTTGTAGTTTTTGGTTGTTTCCGCCTGCAATACCTTATACCATTCAAGTCATATTTATATAGGTATCGGACAAATGAACATGTCATGGTGCATCCTACTTTGTACAAACCAAAATTTATAGAATATAGCTTGTTTTCTTTATAGATACTTTATTTGCTTTTCTTTTTGTTTTTAAGAATCCGTATCCAAAGGGTACCATTGGGTACCCTGTTACTAAGTCTCCGTTGCCCATCTGTCCGGCTCTCATAGGGCTATATTGTCTAAACCGTAATAGATAGACACTTGTATTTTTGTGTATTAATTACTGCAATAACAAATTATAAAAACTAAATTAAAAATTAACGCAAGTCCTCATACAAGGAACGTGCCTTTTTATATTGTACGGAACCTTTCGTGTGAGAGGCGGTCTGACACTTTGCCGATTTCTTTAAAATAATTTTAGTTGTTTTCAAAAGTATTGAATTTTTACTTACAGTCCAGTGGTACTTACTAAATTTGAATAGGTTAATTTATTTGTTTCACAGTCAGGGCGATAAAATAGCAGCCAAAATATCGTGCATAGAGTCCAATCCCTAGGTTTTGACAAAGTGTCACGTTCTCGTAGGCACCCGTTTCGTCCACACGTCGTCCGGCCGGTGCCTGATAACACGCATCGTGCCGTGTCCCGCTTGTCTACGTGAACCCTCACCGTCGCCTGTCCATCATCACGACAACGGATTCTTGCAAGTGAGTTCTTTCAGTGCTCCTGGACTCTAGATGGAAAATGAGACTGCGGTTTAATGTAATCATCATCATCATCAGCCCATTTTTACCCCACTGCAGGGGCTTAGGCCTCCCCCAGGGTGAGGAGGGGGGCTTGGAGGTTAAGTCCACCACGCTGCTCCACTGCAGGTTGGGAACTGTAACGACCGCCATCTATTGACAGCGTCCGGGACCGACTGCTTAACGTGCCCTCCGAAGCACGGTGTCAGTGATATTGTGTACTTAAGTCAGAAAAACTCATTGGTGCACGCCCGGATTTGAACCATGGCCTTATAAATTTGAGACAGGTTCGTTGCGCTCTGGGCTATCACGACTTTTAATGTCAAGCTATATTTATGTATGTTAAAAAATTGATATATACTAGGCGTTCAAAAGACTGGAGATGAACAACGGACATAAGGCACGGCGCGTCCGTCTCTCGCAGGAGTCTCGCGCGTCGGATGGTGACAGCGGCGTTGGCGCTGATTCCAACGGTAACGTCCATTTTTTAATGTTGCAAATGTTTACTATGAAAAAGCAAGAAAAAAAAAGACGCCACTAACGTCATGCAAAGGCTATAATTTGATGTTATTCGAAAAGAAACTCTTTTTTTCGAATATTAAAATTACTTTATTCCATCAGAAATGGCACTACGTCGCTCAGTAATGGATTATTCCAAAAATAAATGAACACATTTGATAACAGTACCTATTTCATTTTACCTAATAAAGTTGTTTCAACTGTTATTAGTTAGTGAACTGACTTTCAACTGAATTATCAAAAATCGACTGTTCGATTAGCCGAGTGGATAGATGCCTTAACTGCGGAGCCAAGGGTCGCGGGTTCGATTCCCACCCGGTACAAATATTTCTATGCATGAATATGTCATGTATATGTCATGAAAATAATATTCAAGTATGTATACCAGTTGTCTAGTACCCCATAATACAGGTATAATAGGTATTATTATTCTTTACTTTCAGCATCATCGAGACTGGGTTCGGTAGAGGGCGCTCTGAGCGTTCGTGTAAACGCGGGATACGAACCTGAGACGGCATCGATAGCTTATGGGTGGACTGTCGAAGAGTGTATTCTTGAGGCATGCAGCAACGGTGGATTGCAGTGTCAAACACACGGCGAGCTGAGGCTGGCCGATTTGGCACCAGATACGGTACGAAATGACACGACGACGACACCTTTTTAGTATTACAGCCTGGTTTATATATAATAGGTTTTTACAGAAGTCACAACTATAAATCGCGATAGTAATAACTAGGCTGCAGCTTCTGATAAAAAATAAATACCACTATACGATAACTATGTCAATTGCGTAAACTAGCGACACCCCATGGCCTAACTTAACCAGGGCCGATTCTGGCCCACTTTGAAATTGTCAAACTTTTAGCAAATATCTGTTTAAAAAAATGTTTTTAAATAGCAAATGAAATTATTGAAAAATTACCCCGCTCCCACACATGTGGGCAAATATGCCGAATATTGACCATCATGCATGTGTGGGAGGTCATTCGTATTCGGGAATGCCTTGTGCGGCAAACATTTGTTATTAGTGATAGCCTGTCGGTTTTCTTGCGCACTTCAAAGTGGCCGCACGGAAAACATTCGTGTACTTCCCACATATGCCCGAATGGCCAGTGGCGCGTGCGCTGCAACAAAGACAAAACATTACGTGACATTATCTCTGAATTAAAAAAAATTAACACGAGCATTTGCGAAGTAAGTGTAGGAAGTGCAATTTCGACAAACATTAGTCAATTGATTTCAAGGAAACATTTGCTGAACAAGTTGCTGAATGAAGTTACAATGACATACGGTGCCGAAACATGGACTCTCACGGCAGGACTGGTCCACAAATTTAAAGTCGCTCAGCGCGCTATGGAGCGGGCTATGCTCGGTATTTCCTTGATGGACAAAATAAGGAATACTGAAATCCGTCGAAGAACTAAAGTTGTCGACATAACCGAAGTGATTAGCAAGCTGAAGTGGCAATGGACTGGTCACATTTGCCGTAGAACCGACAACCGATGGGGTAGACGGGTTCTCGAGGGGAGGCAACGTATTGGGAAGCGAAGTGTTGGACGCTCTCCGGTCAGGTGGACTGATGACCTGAAGCACCGTACCGGGGGTAATTGGATGCGGAAGGCGGAGGACCGTGTGTGGTGGCGAGCCTTGGGAGAGGCCTATATCCTGCAGTGGAGAGGCACGGGCTGATGATGATGATGATGATGATGATGATGATTTGCTGAAGCAGTTCCGTAGTTTAGATGTCAAAAAATAATCATAGAGATGTATTTCCACGGTAGAAGTCGCATATGTTAGTCTTTAGAATGCAAGCTATCTTGTTACCAAGTTTTATAAGAATTGGTTCTGCGGCTTAGCTGTGAAAGGTAACAAACATTTGAACACTTTTCCGCAGTAAATAGTAGCCGTAACGGACAGACAAACACACAGAGACACTTTCGCATTTATAATATCTGTATGGATACATTAATACGTGGCTACTTGATGTTATCATTTCAATACTTATCCAGTTATTTTTTTATCAGCTTCTACTAGATGTAGAAGAGAACCGTCTATCGCGCTGGGACAGCATCACACGCGGAAGGTTACTCGGCCGAGGTGCTTTCCGGGTAGTGCTGTGCGCCGAATGGAGACGATCAGGGTCGGTGGAATCTGTCGCTCTCAGCGACTTCCTACTTTCAGGCCTTGGACCTTAATCATGGTCAAAGTTCATTGTAAGTCATTCAGCCGCTGCCTCCTGGAGCACACGCTGGTGTATTCAGCCAGGCAGTCTTAGAAGGTAAGAATAGGTATTTTTGAGGTTATACAGCATATAATGTCAATATGTTTCATAATCTTTAGGGAACAATATAGGTTATCTCAAAGGCTATGATGCAGATGAAATCATAGAGTAAATTAATTTGACAGCAGCGTTTGGTTTTAATGTATATTTAATTTACGTAATTTTGCGGGGTTGAAGACTGGCGCGCGGGGACCTTGCGCACTGAAACTCCGACTAAAACTCGCCATCTTACACGAGTATGAGTGGTTAGACGGTATATATGCATCTATAGATACTGTTATTAAGGGATAATATTAATCCCGATGATAAAGTATTTGCTATTAAATAAAAAAATAGAAGAATAAAAATAAAAAGAATATTTAAATGAAAAACACTAAAAATACACGCTTGTATAAGTGTACGTAAAAGCAATAAATAAATTATAATCATTCAAGTTATCTGTGTGTGTCTCGGTGTCTGTGTGTGTGTGTGTGTGTGGAGTGTAAGTCATGTAGGTATAATATTGATTGCAAAAGCGTGGGGCGCTTTTTTCATAACATCTCAAAAAAGCAGGGTATTAACAATCTTATTTTGCGTCAAATCTAATTATTATTCTGCTATCTATGGTCAAACTGTTGACACTCAGGCGCACTCGATCAGAATGTAAATATAATTCTTAATGCGGTGTTTTAATGGTAATAGGGGTTTAAGTATGAAACTGCCGTTCTAGCTCTAGCTACGGGCCATTTTGAATGAAAATTAAACCTCGTGGCAACGTATATGAAGCACACGGCCGAGTAAGTAAGTCATCTTCGATACTGACGCCGGTTTACGAATATTTAGCGCGAGACACATGTGTAGGGATGTCGACATTGCATGGTATATACATATCAAATCTATTAGACACACGTAAACTTCTGCGACATGTTAATACCTTTTTTTTAAATTAACTAAACTTTTTTTGTCCATTCTCCCGACGCTCGCGGTAGTAATCTTCGGGAAGTGTCGTCTTCCCTACCCCACCGCTTCTTCCCACTTGTGTCGCTTATTTATCGCGAAGCTGTTCTACTCATAGAATCTCAAACTGATTTGGTACAATAAAGATTAGAATCGTGTTTGATTTTTAATTACAGGTGGTTTGTTTTTCGTACGGAATATTGCTCTATGAAATAATGTCTTTGAGACAAACGTTCGAGGGGCACGAGGCGGTGAAGGAAGCTGTGTTAGACGGTTGCAGGCCTACTTTGTCGCCTAGGGTAAGTATCTAGCTTGGATATAACACCTTGTAAAAGTCAATTTCTTATATACGGAGTGTTCGGATGAACTTGGTTGAACAAAAAGGTTCAAAAAAAGATAAGGAATGAAAAATGGAAATTTAAACACGTTTTTCTCGGTAACCGTTAGTTTGCACCATCTGCTCGCTTGAAACTTTTTCTTTAGTTAGATAAGCTCTTCCCGCTCTGTAAGTTCGGTACGTTCAGCCGAACAAGCGTATATAATATGTTCGGTTGAACGTAGTCCAAAATTATAGAGCTTGTAGAGTTTACCTAAACAAAAAGTTTTTAAAAAATTGTGTAAAGACTTTCAATATATATTTTTTTGGGTAACCGTTAGTTTGCGTTCTCTGCTCACTTAAAGCTTATTGTTCAGTTTGCTAAACTCTATACGCTGTATAAGTTTGGACTACGCCAATCACCAAAAAAGGCGCCACCCACACAGTGAGGGCCCTTGTGAAAAGTTATTTGTCAATATTTATTGTTGTTTTAATTTTTTTTATATGGCGCGGAAGAAGTTTTTGGGTTTTGAATGTTGAATATTTTACTTAGCCAATTGCGATTCGGACTCACACACAAAGGGTTCTATACCACCGTACAATTTAAAACGACACGTTTCTTGTATGGGGACCCTCTTTAATTTCTACCTTTATTTTATTTTTATTATTTATTGTTGAAGCGGCTATAGAAAAATGCGGTTCAGACGATACAGCCGTGTGACAGACCGACAGACAGACAGCGGAGCTTTAGTAATAGAATTTCCTTTGGTGTCCAAAGGACACGGAACCCTAAAAACTACTTTTGACAGTAGAAAACAGCTTAACATGTAAGCTCACATTTTAAACAGCTGTTATAAATACAAACTTTTAAATAACTACTGTAAGATAATAATGAACCAGTAGGAAGTATCCGTTATTGCATCAGAAAAAAAATGTGGTCAATGAATCCACTTCCACCAGCCCATTATGCCCCACTGCGAAGGCTTAGGTCTCCCCCCAATGAGAGGGTGGATGAGGTCGAAAAAGAGCGAAAAACTAATATCTTTATAAATTGTAGCCTATTTGTTATTCTGATGTTTAAGCTATATTATTGTAAAGTTTTATTAAAATCCATTCAGTAGTTTTAGCGCGAAAGAGTAACAAACATCCATAATTACAAACTTTCGCGTTTATAATATTAGTAATGTATACATATGCATATAAAATTGTACATCCAGATATGACACAATGTGTTGCACAGAAATATTTGTCTCGGGCGGGAATCGACCCCGCGTAATTATATTTAATTCTGCCTGCTTTATGTATTTGTAGTGTATTTACTGTTGCTTTGTGTAGTTTTTTGTTTTTATTGTGTTATGATATTATCTGGTAAAGTTTGTTTTAATTTTAATTGACTTTTACGTCTGTCTGTCTGCTAACAAAAGAAAATTTAAAAATGTGAAATTCCATATAAGTGAATGTTGTGTGAAGTACATTACTATCACTGAATCCGTGCCTCGTAGAGTACGTTAAGCCGTCGGTCCCGGGCGCTATCAACAGATGGCAGTCGTTAAAATGCACCACCCGCACTGCAGCAGCGTGGTGGATTAAGCTCCAAAACCCCTCATTTTGAAGGGAGGCGTAAGCCCCTACAGTGGGGTATAAAAAGGGCTGATGGAATGGAATGAAAATTGTATTATCCTGCCTCTATAAAATATTTAACCTATTAATAGTCATCCACATAGCGGTTACAAATATGTATAACTAAACCAACTTTCACGTTTAAAGCAGTAATAGATTACGAGTAAACTGGCTATGACATACGGACAGACAGACAGACGAACATAAAAGAAGTCCGAATCTGTCACAGGTAAAGCGTCAAAGTGTGTACCATTAGGTAATTAACAGCCGATGGATATTCTGTGGAAGGCTGTAAGTCAAATATGGCTTCGAGGAAATATAAACCAAGTAGACGTTATAATACTAGTGCGAATTGACTAGAAGCCCTCTTCTGCGTTTACCGTATAACCAGTCATACTATAGCTAGCAGGTGTAAGATGTCGAGTTTTAGTCCAAGTTTCAGTGCGCAAAGTCCCCGCGCGGCGTTCTTCACCCCGAGAATTCCCCGCATACCGGTTTCAACCTCCGGAAATGCGAAATGTCTGTCACTTCGATACTTGACATTTATGACTATTAAAATCAAACGCTGCTGTCGAATTAATTTACTCTATGGAATTTAAGGAATTTCAGTTTATTTTACGTCGTGATAGCCGAGTGATAGCGAGCCCGTTTCTTGTTTAGAAGACCGTGGTTCAAATCTCAAGGCATGTACCAATGAGTTTTTTCTGACTTATGTACATAACTATCACTGAACTATCCCGCTTGCATAATAGATTGCAGACGTTGAATTCCACCAACACGCACTGGAGCAGCGTGGTGGATTAAGCTCCAAGCGTCCTCACCTCTAGAGGAGGCCTAAGCCCCTGCAGTGGGGCATTAATGGGCCAATGAAATGATATAAATATACTTTCTTATTTTATTTGTTTACAATAGATTCAGATGAAAATTACACGCTGGATGATTGTCCCTATATTCTTCGTTCAAGAGTTGCAGTTTCAAGCTGCATGTTGGAGCTGATGCGCCGTTGCTGATCCACCGCACCGGAACACAGGCCCTGTTCTTCGGCGCTGGTCTCTCTGACTGTCGCCCCGGAGTACCTAAATCGCACTCTAAGACGCGTGCAGCGCCAGGACTGCGGTGTGCGCACATGCTGTGCCGATCGCTACAGTGACCGGTAAGTGAAATATTTAGTTGATATAAAGCATATTCCTGTTGAATGATTATTTGAGTAGGAAAGGAATGACAGTGAAGTTAGTAATCTGCGATTACGTACGTGAAGTATTTCCAATATATTTTTTTCCTAAATCATGGGTTATTTTAAATTATATTCAAATTTCCTATTTAATGAATATGAGTAGGTACCTAGGTAGAGCAATTTTCTTAGCATATTATAGGCAACTTTTTATTCCTAATATTTTTAAGGTTCCCTCGTGAACTGAAAAAACTAGAAATTATGAACACTATGCGTATGAAGACGCAGGCATGTGCTAGTCTATATTAATAAAATAGAAGCGTCTGTGATTTCAAAATAAACGTTTTTTTTTCATTATATTAGCATATTTATCGCAGGTTTCTCACTGTAGTTAAATTGTGCTTCAGTTTTGAAATAACAAACAAAAGGTAGAGATGAAAAATTGATTCGTCCCTTACCCTATTAAAAAGTTTTAAAGTTTGATCACGATAGGTATATACAAACATTAGTCCACGCGAGCGAAGCAGCGGGCGGTCGCTAGTTTCTTAATGAAATTTATTATCTGGACAGACGATAGTTGTAGCGGCTGGGAGGTGTGGTGTGGCGGGGAAGGGGAGCGTGTGCACACGCTGCTGGCCACGCCCACTGCCTTCACCTACCAACACTCGCCCAAAATACCACCAGGTCAGTACAACTATAAGGTTAATGGGATCTGTCCATAAACTAGGTGATGGACAACAAGAACGTTGACCCTCTACCACTCTACCCTTCCTTGCACCATTAATGGTTTCAGTGAGCTTTCGTTACGGATTATATGTCAAAACATCTTAAAGATAGATGGTACAAACCACAAAAAGGCGACGCTGACGTCACATAGTCCGAGCGTCCGATCCTATGTCAAAAAACTGAGCATCCTGGGCCCGAATTCTAACTGCATGCATAATTTCATAAACGTACGAATTGACTAGAAGCCCTTTTCTGCTCTTACCGTCTAACCACTAATACTCTCGCTAGCTGGTGTAACCGTTTGACGACATGGCGAGTTTCAGTCCGCGAGGTCCCCGCTCGCCAGCCTTCACCACCGCGGAATTGTGTCTGACAGTTTCAATACTGTGAAGTGACATTTCTGACTCTATTAAAACCAAACGCTGCTGTCGAATTTATTTACTCTATGCATAATTTTTAATTTATTCAAATTAAAATTATTTTAAATCGAGCGCTTGGCTTACAACGAACCAGCTCCACACTACTCTATATTATGTAAAAAGACGCTTCGTTTCGTTGCTCTGTTACAACATGAAGAAAGGACAAACAAACGAACACACTTTTACATTTACTATGGTCGCTCAGTGGTTGAAATTCCGTATTCACTTTGTTGAAACCACTAATAGGTAATTAAGCAAGAACTGAGGACAAAAGTAAGTCAATTCAAACCACCACAAACGATAGACTATCACGTTAAGAATTTTATGCCATAGATAGTATTTGTAAGAGACTTTATGTACGGGTCGGACCGGCCAGGATAGCTCGGTGGACGACATTGTACCGGTGCTGGTTACGGCTGGATACGATTCAAAACACCAGTACCACTTTTCATGCATAGCCTCCCGCCAACTAGCTAGTACTTCCCTTCATGACCTGTTTCAGAGGTCTGACTATGTAGGGCTTGAAATTAGAAGTGCCGGCATGGCGGATCGTTCGCCCTTTTATACTCTATTTTCAGATAATTTCTATTTACTCTATGTACAATTTTCCCGCGTTTTTAGCGACTTTTCGCGCCATTTTCAGTGAACCAATTAGGGCTTTTCAGGCAAAATTTGGCACCTTCTGAATACAGTATTCTAAAGAAAGTCTTTCTTGGCCCGCTAGGCACGTCTCCGCGACAGGACTGTATAGAGACGCGGTTTATCGAAAGGGCGAACTTTCCCCATTTTCTCTATTTTGTAGCAAGTAGCCACTAGTACGAGGGAAGGAAAACGATCAGAAAGCCCATCTTTATTCATCTATAACAAATTGGATTTTATATTCTATTGGAATAAAACGATTTACAAATTTCAATATGCTAACACAATTTCTATAATTCTATTTCACTCTATGAGTTCCAACACTGAGTACATAAGCACTTAACACTCGCAGCTCGGCCTTAAGCTCGCTGTTGTGAGTATTTTATGTATATTTTGACTTTCTGCACTCCTCCAACATATAAACTTGAACTATGCCAAACCTCACTCTTCTTGCGTGCAATATGCTTAAAAGAGGGTATAAAGTTTTCTCTTCACGTATTAATATATAGATTAGATTAGATACCTACTCCACGTGTCAGTATATTTTTCTTTCAGACAACGGTGTTCCTGTTCACGTGACCTTATATGCTGAGTGGGTGCGAGAGTGTGGATAGGCGATTCGGTCGGCCGTGTCTCAGTCTATTCGTGAGTACCATAAATTATGTATGATTTTCTAGCCTTTGTAGGTAAACAATCCTGTTGAAACTATTTCTGAACTCATTGATTTATATCAGCCACAACGGTTCGACCAGACGTATAAACCAGTACGCGAGTTTGATTACCAAGTTTACCTTTATAAGACCACGGCGCGCGTGATGCGCGTCACTTCATGCGCAGAAATGCGTTTGATGATGATGGTTCGAATGGTTACATTCCCTAACTGCGAAGCCAAGGGTCGCGCTTTTGATTCCCGCCCGGGACAAATATTTGTGTGCATGATCATGTCTATTTGTTTCATGTCGGGGTACGTATATCAGTTGTCTAGTACTCCATAATACAAGCATATTACTTGCGTACTTGGGACTAGATGGCGCTGTGTGGGATGTACCAGGTATTATAATTATTGTTGGTTGGTGTCATACGTCGCGTTTGAAACTCCGCGCAAGGCGGCACAACGCCACAGACCGTATGATAGTAAACGCCCACGCACACAGCCGCTAAACGTAAATAAGTCTTGTATTTTTGGTACGTCCGATAATCTAACTTCAACTATCTACAACATAAGCTAGCCTCGAGAACTGATCACGCGAAACTATGAATGAATTTGTTTTATTTGTGTATTTGGTGCGCATATAGAGTTAATGAACAATTGTTATTATTTTGTTAAAATTATATTTTGGTCCTCTCACTTTAATTCGCACACGTAATTTAACCACGAATAATTTTCATATTGCTGGTATTACTTTATAATCTATTTGTTGGGGAATTGACCCTTTAAGGCCACGTCGTCGTCGGTTACTATATTTTTGAAACGATGGCTTGGTTCGTTTCAACCTCGACCGAAAGCGATGTGAGAAAAACGCTAAAACAAATAGCAGAAAAAAGGGAAAAGAGAAAGGACTTACCACGGGAGGAGCTGCCAGGTCTCACTCTACTGCGGGCGCGCCCTGCCTTTTCTTTCTTTAATTTTCTCACTTAGTTGTTCGCTTGTGCTAATTTTAATAAATTTTGTATCAGAAGACTTAATGCACGGAAGCCATTTTTTGCTGTTCTGTTACGTCCACACGTAGCGAGTGACGAGGGCGTTCTTGTTTCTTATTGAGTGTGCCGATAGATGGCGCTCGTTGTTATTTTGGAAGGTAATACGGAACGATTATATGGCTGGGATATTACTTTATGCTGGAGAGCTATGATGTCGTAACATTTTCTTCCCACTTGAAATCGTCCAAGATTTCACGATAACAAGCTCATCAGTGAAAACAAATCACAAAAATTAATAAAAAGAACGTTTTTATTTTGTACTCGGAATGTTGAGTGAATTTTTAGTATAGATAAATAATGTATTTATAACATAAACTTATGAACTATGCGTAGCCTAACAATATTTGAGTTTAAAAATAAATATTAAGGTTAGGGTTGTAGTAATTTTAAGAATGTACAAAGAAAAATTAAATATTTATCTATAGGAAGTGGACAGGTCTTAACAACAGGTCGTCGCAGATAATGACCATTGACCGTTCGAAGAGTCACTACTCTGACTACACCATCTTTGCCGAGGTGTAACTGTTCGACTTTGGCTAACTTCCACTGCATGGGCGGTATATTAGGCTCCACGATAACGACTACGTCATTCAATTTGATGTTAGATTTCGGTGTAAACCATTTGCTTTTCTGTTGCAACGTGTGAAGATAATCTCTATGCCAGGTGCGCCAGAAACATTGAGTTAATTTCTGTAGCATCCGCCAGCGAGATCGTGGATGAGAGGCTTCGTCAAATTCGGGCTCTGGTAGCGCGACTAGTGGTCCACCAACTAAGAAGTGTCCGGGGGTGAGGACATCTATTTCACCTGGTTCTGAAGACAAAACGCAGAGCGGGCGCGAATTTAGAATCGCCTCTACTTTAGCTAACACTGTGAACATTTCTTCTAATGTCAAGGTTTGAAGACCTACTATTCTTTTTAAATGGTATTTGGTGGATTTGATTCCACTTTCAAAAATTCCACCGAAATGTGGAGCGCCTGGAGGATTGAACTGCCAGGATATTTTTCGTGATGTCAAGCCATTAATTACATCCGTTTGATGTATATTGGGTAGCTCATTCAGGTAACGGTTCGCGCCTACGAAATTTGTACCGCAGTCAGTTACAATTTTACGGCATAGCCCACGACGGCTCACAAAACGATCCAGGGCTGCGAGAAACGCTTCTGATGTGAGTTCTGTCACCGCCTCAAGATGCACGGCCTTGGTAGTGAGACAGACAAAGAGGCATAGATATGCTTTATAAGTACGCGCATTTCGACGTCTACTTTCTTTTACCGTAAACGGACCGCCAAAATCGATACCTACATTTTGAAAAAGTTTTCCTGGTTGAAGCCTGGCAACCGGGAGATCACCCATTACCGGTTGGCACGGAACTGGTTTTGCTCTAAAGCAAGTGACACATTTGGCTATTCGAGAACGAATTAATAATCGAATGCCTAAAATCCAAAATCTTCGTTGAATAAGTGATTGTAGCATGCGTGGGCCACAATGTAAGTAAACTATATGAAAATGGTCTATAATTAGTTTTGATAAAGGACTAGATTTTGGTAAAAGAAATGGATGTATGGCTATATTTGAAAGTTTTGCACTGCTAAGACGTCCCCCCACTCGAATAATACCCTCTTCATCTATAAAAGGTGATAGTTTTTGAATCGACTTTATGCAGACGGACTTCTTTTGAATAGAAATTATTTCGTTTTCAAAATATAATGACTGAGTGTGTTTGATTAAAACATGAAGCGATTTATTTATTTCTAGATAGGATAATGGAGTAAAAATTCGAGCATTAGCCTGTGATTTACAATTTTTAATGAACCGCAAACACCACGCCAGCACTCGCTGTAATTTAGAAAAAGAAGAATATTTTTCTACAAAATTTGACAGTAAATTTTCGATTACTGTAAGAAGTGTATGTGAAATCTCGTCTTTCAGTTCAGGTATTTGTTCACGTGGAAGAATGTTTTCATGTAAGCGGTCCGGCCATAATGAAGGAGAGCCAGAAAGCCAAGTGGGCCCATTCCACCACAAGTGATGGTTAGCAAGTTCCAAACTGGTCAATCCGCGACTGCAACAATCCGCGGGATTTTCATGCGTAGACACATGACGCCAAGAACTTATTTCAACATGGTCTGTTATTTGTACGACGCGATGTGCAACAAATATTTTTAAATTGTGGGGCGGCGTTTTAAGCCAAGACAGTACCGTACCACTGTCAGTGAATGCCGTTACGGTTTTGATATTAATTTTTGATTTTAACAGTTGATAAACATGATTTAATACGTTAGCGAGCAAAACGGCAGCACATAACTCCAATCTATTGACTGTGAGCGTTTTAAGCGGAGCTACTCTCGATTTACCGACCAAGAGGCTGACTTTAAATTCAGTTCCTGTACTTGCACATAAATAAACACAGCAGCCGTACCCTTTTGATGAACCATCACAAAATCCGACTAAGTGAATTTCTGACGAATTTATAGGCAAAATTAAACGCGGTAATTTAATTTCCGAGATGTAACTTAGGTTCGATGCAATATCGTGCCACAGCTGGGCAAGATCATTAGGTATAGATTCATCCCAAGATAAATTTACACGCCATAAATTTTGTAATAATAATTTTGCTGAAAACACTACTGGAGCTATCCACCCTAGTGGATCGAAAATTCTAGATACGGTAGATAAAATTGAGCGTTTCGTGTTTTCTACGTTTAAATTGACAACAGAGTAGGAAAAACAATCTGAGAGTGGATCCCATTTTATTCCTAATATTTTTAAATTCAATTCAACTTCGTCTTCACAAAATGATTTGAATGATTGACAATGATCTGGAGGAATATCTTGTAAGACTTGTGGATTATTACTACTCCATTTCCTCAGTTCGAATTTTCCTAAGCTCAACAATGATATTAAGTCGTTTCTAAGTTTTACAGCTTGTTTTACAGAGGAACAACCTGTAGTTATATCATCCATGAAGGTTTCATCACGCAGTACTTCAGCTGCGCGTGGAAATTGCTCACAATGTTCGGCCGCGAGTTGCCGCAGTGTCCGTATAGCTAAATACGGTGAGCTACTCACACCATATGTCACGGTGTTAAGTTCGTACTCTTGCAGGGGAGCGTGGGGAGAATCACGCCACAGAATATGTTGGTATGGCCTATCCTCCGGTCTGATAAGAATTTGCCTGTACATTTTACTAATATCGGCGGTAAAAACGACTGAATGAATACGAAATTTGGTAATCAAATCTAAAATGTCGTTTTGTAACTTTGGTCCGATATGAACAATATCATTGAGTGACTTTTTATTTGTAGTCTGACAACTTGCATCAAACACTACACGTAAACGTGTCGTTGTACTACTGGGGCGTACAATACAGTGATGAGGTATAACGTAAATGTTATGTCGAGCGAGTGACCCTCCTACAGGTTGCATGTGACCTAAGTCCTCGTACTCGCGCATAAATTGCGTATATTCCGTCTTTAAATAAGTGTCGCGGGCGAGGTGCTTTTCTAAGTTCAAAAAACGGTTAAAACTGTGACGGTATGAGTCACCTAAAGAACAATCGTTTTTTAACATAATCGGGACGACAAATCGACCATCCCGTTCTCGATATGTATTTTTTATATATATTTCTTCACATAACGTCTCCTCTGGAGAAGATGGAATCGTGCACGGCGGTTCTTCTACCTCCCAGAAACGCTTCAATGTGTTATCGATGTTACAAGTCGATGTCACTAAGGACATCATAGTTTGGTTTGAAAGGGGTAAATCACATTTAAATTGTCCTGTGATTACCCAACCAAACACACTAGATAGGGCACACGGTAAGCCTGGACCGGGCGCGAAGCGTTGACCATTATACTATACTTGGTCGAATAATTCTACTCCTAATAAAAAGTCAATAGAAGACGGAATATCAAAATGTTCATCCGCTAAATTAAGGTGCGCGAAATGCTTTCGTACAGAAGAAGGTAAATGTATGGAAGGCAATTTTGACGTTATTTTTGGTAGAACAATACAAGATATATCAAACTGAGGATCAACCCTATCTCTAGGCATTATAGAACAAAATGCAACACCTTTAATATCATGTACAATATTACGCCCAAGACCAGCCACAGATACATTACAACGGCGCATCGGCAAGCCGAGCCGACGCGCGCACCCTAATGTAACGAATGAATCATGTGAACCACTATCGATTAATACACGCGCAACCTGCAGTGAGCCGAGAGCGTCGCGTACGCACACCACAGCAGTACCTAAAATTTTTACTGGCGGGGCGCTAGGCGACGGCGGCGCGTCCGACACTAGCGCCGACGACGGTGGCGTCGTCGTGGCGGCACACGCGAAACTCGGTGATCCATTGTTTGGGAGTACTTTAGATGTGGAGGCTTCATTGCTCGGTTGGAAAGATTGCGCTTCAGAGGGCGCGGCATTGATATGGAGCAATGTATTATGTCTCGCTCCGCAAACCAAACAACCGGTTTTTGATGGACACGATTTCGAAGTATGAGTAGAACGTAAACAATTAAAACATAACTTTCGATCTGTAATTAATTGTCGGCGAGATACTGAATCTAAATTTTGTAATTTTAAACATTTATAAATACTATGGGGTAAGTTACAGCAAGGGCAACTAAATTGTTTTTCAAGTTGTGTTGATGTAACGAAGGACCTTTTGGCTGGTTGCCTATTGTTATAATTATTTATTTTATTTTGTGAATTTGACGGCGCGGGTCTATAGCTGCTTAATTTACTTACTGAAGTGGAAGTGCTCGTGTTGCTCACTTCTAGTATTTTTATATAATTTTGCAGAAATTTAAGCAGTTCATTAAAAGTGGGAGTGTCGCTTTTATTTTGAACTTCGAATCTTTTGCGGGTATCGGGATCGAGCGCGCGCGCCGCTAAATAAAACAGAATAAATTCGCCCAATGAAGCGATATTTAACGCTCGCAGCGCGTTAATACTTTCATAAAAAGTATTTGTTAATTTTGTTAATCCTTCAAATGTTGATGAATTCAAAGGAGTAACTTTACAAATTTTATCTAAGTAGGCCGTGGCTAGAATACGATTGTTCTGATATCTTTCTATAAGGGCATCGAAAACTACTTGATAATTTTTTGACGTTAACGGTAGACCTTTTGCTATACCTAGTGCCGGGCCTGACAGACTCGAAATTAGATAATGAAATTTTTCCACGTCTGAAAGAGATTCATTTCTATGAATCAATGGAAATTATGAATCAATAAAAGTTTGCTAGTTTTCGACTTGTCCGTCGAACTTTGGAGTTTCTAATTTTGGCAATCGGATCTGAACCTTATGTTCAGGTATAATGGGGGTGGAAATAGTGGGATCCATTTCTAATGATTCTGCGACACTTTCTATATGATAATATAATTCATCAAACGAATCTAGTTGCTGAGTATTAGGTTCGTATTCCGGTTTTTCTGCTAATGATTTTAAATTAATTTGATCTTGAATTTCATAATATTCCTCCCGAATACGGCTAAGTTTTTTATATCTGCTTCGAAATTGAGGTAAAACGGTTTTATCTTTGTGCAATTCCTTTGCTAAATCATAAAGAATTTGTACAGCACGAAAACCGTGTTCACGTCGCGCGATTAGGACCTTAAGTTCGGCACTAGTAGGCATATTTTACTGTAAGATAATAAATTCAATAAACCACCCGAATCCGCAACGTGACGAAATCACTCGCAACAATAAATTGAAATTTTTTAAATAAAATATTACCTGAATAAATAATTGGATTATTCAGTATTTTATGTAGGTAGTAAGTAAATTAACAACAAAAAAAATAATCATGAAATTTCTTCGATCACCTTAAAATTACGTCTACCTACGTCAGCGTGAGAAAAAGTGAAATTATGAATAAATTGTTTGTATAACAATTTTAAATATAATAATAATATGGAATGTATGTGGAATGTAGTACAAATAATGTGGAATATATGTTGTTCCGAGTACAAAATTAAATAGATTCGCCGACGACGACGATAGGCGTTTAGGTATATTTTTCGATGAAGTGGTAACTGTATTTCCTGGTAATCAATCCGGCTCGATTTGGATCACTTTTTAATGTTGGGGAATTGACCCTTTAAAGCCACGTCGTCGTCGGTTACTATATTTTTGAAACGATGGCTTGGTTCGTTTCAACCTCGACCGAAAGCGATGTGAGAAAAACGCTAAAACAAATAGCAGAAAAAAGGGAAAAGAGAAAGGACTTACCACGGGAGGAGCTGCCAGGTCTCACTCTACTGCGGGCGCGCCCTGCCTTTTCTTTCTTTAATTTTCTCACTTAGTTGTTCGCTTGTGCTAATTTTAATAAATTTTGTATCAGAAGGCTTAATGCACGGAAGCCATTTTTTGCTGTTCTGTTACGTCCACACGTAGCGAGTGACGAGGGCGTTCTTGTTTCTTATTGAGTGTGCCGATAGATGGCGCTCGTTGTTATTTTGGAAGATAATATGGAACGATTATATGGCTGGGATATTATTTTATGCTGGAGAGCTATGATGTCGTAACACATAATGACATAGGCTACTTTTTAATGTGAAAAAAGAAGTCCCATTACAACTGTGTAGTCCATGCGAGCGGAGCCGCAAGCGAAAAGCTATTCCTCATTAAATTAGGGCGCCAGGGTCTACCAGAATCACTCAAAAATTGTATTTTTGCACAAACTCTACGAAACTGTTGAAACAATCAATAATGTCAGTTAAATGCATTAAAGAGAAATATTTTTGATAGTCGCATGTTATGTTTTATCAACTGAAACGTAGAAATGTGGTCAAGAAAAATATAAATCATTTCTTTGTATGGTGGCTCCATCTATTATTAAACAGCCGTACTAAACAGGGAGCATCCAACTGTAATAACGTGTTCCATAGTTTAGCCACTGCCATCAGCAACAATTATTAAAATTTTGGGTTGGGGAATACAAGCGATTCCGATGCGCCTAATCAATGTCGTTCAAGTAGGTATATCTATTATGAAATCTCATTTAACGTTTAGGTACAATTTTAAGATTACATATGAACCCGATATGATTCTGCCCATGATAAAGATGAAATACAAAAAACAAATTACCTACACTAGCAACAAGCACCTTTTAGTTTAATAGAAAAATTATAAAAAATAAGATTATTTGTTTCTCAAATTTAAGATAAATGAACTTGTAGACAAACACTGCCAACTATTGTTTTCTATTTGTACCTATGTCGTCTACTTTGGTCAACAAACGTATTTATATAATTGTTAATTATATTCAAAAATTAAATCATAAATTCACACTTTAGTTTGAAATATAAACAAAATTATAAATCAATAAGTAATGTTTGTTGTTGAATTTTTACAATGGAGGCAATAATGTATTGTTGAATGATCTCTCGAAATATGACTTTATAACTTTAGGATGTAAAAATGTTATGAATAACGCCTTTGTAACGCCGTAGTTAATAAATTGTGATTAAGGATTTGAATTTAGAAAGCAAAGATATTTCTAAGTGAAATAAATGTATTTTAGCACGTTTTATGTGTTTCATTTGTTCAGTCGACTGACCTGAACCAAACAGGTCAGGTACAAATTTTTCGATGAAAGGTATTAAATCTACAGCATAATCACAATCCTAAACCTTGTACCACTTTGTACCGCCACCCTGACGCACACTTCGTTGATATTCACTTTTTTATTTCAGTTTTATACCCACTCTTTACTTTCCCGTTCTTGACCTCGCTCCCGTCTCGTTTCCGGTTCCATTCTCATCAAGCAAAGTGGGCGGGGATGGGGGCATGGGGCAATTCTATGATGTTCGCATATCAAATAAGATATATGTCCTTAATAAAATCATATGTCCTTACTATACACAAATCATTCTACTGTCAAAAAATTACTTAAATCTTAGACGTATTGACAAATATGCTTTATTTCTTTTAAGTACGTATACACAAATTTTCTGTAGCGTCGTTGTGTATACAAATGAGAATGGTCGTGTTTATATATAACATGAATATATTGTATGTTATTATTAAGCACAAATAGTGAGGAAGGAACGATCGTTTAAAAAAAAAATATAGAGCTACGAGGGCTGTTATTTTTGAATTCGTAACTGGCCACTTACAAAAAAATTATTTAAAAAGTAACTAGGTACGACATTTAAAAATGGAACTCTTTGGCTGTAGAATACAGATTGTTTCATATAACTGACAAGTGTTATTTACTTAAAATAAATAAATAATTCAGACTACTTTTTGAAATGGCTTCGCATCAAATCAATTAGAAGACTGAATTATTAAATTTTTTTTTTTCAATTGAGATGAACGGTAATACAAATGCGGAATGGGATTGTCGGGATATGGCGGTGGTTCGATGAATCTGGTTGACTCATAGTAGAACAGCTGACCCTACCGCCTAATGCCTTACCATTTCTAAATACTGACCAATTGTTACGTCACCCATTTGAAGTTTTAGTTAAGCATCTTGAATTAATTTGTCAGTCAGTACGAACTTCTTCAATAGTTGTATAAGAGAGTTCGCTTCAATTCTGTGACGAACGTCAAATAGGTTTTTCCATTTCATTCTATCAGCCATTTTTATGCCCCATTGCAGGGGCTTAGACCTCCCCTCAAGATGAGAGGGCTTGCAGCTTAAATCCACCACCCTGCTCTACTGCGGGTTGACGGATTGTAACCACCGCCATCTATTAACAGCAACCGGGACCGACTGCTTAACGTGTTCTCCGAGGCCCGGAGTCAGTGATAGTTTATGTATTTATGTCAGAAAAAAACTCATTGATACACGCCCGGATACGAAGCACGGCTATATTGCCTTATAGGTTTGAAACAGGTTTGCTGCATTCGGGCTATCACAACATCACATATGTTATAGTAGGAGGCATCTTCTTGTAAAACTTTAAGAAAGTGCATGATATTTTGGGGCTTTTTTACCGACTGCCTGGTTTAATTTAGAGTGCCATGAGTTTTTCTCCATAAGCACACTATATAAGGCACGAAATCTTTGATACATCTTTCATGACAATTTCAAGTGTAAGTAACGATCCTGCAACCAGCAATCACCAAAAATGTCGGAAAAATTACGTTCCTTGTATGGGAACCACCTTGAATTTTTAACTTCATTTTATTATTATTATTTGTTATTATAGCGCTTATAATGACACATCTTTCAAGAAAAGTTCAAGTGTAAATAATGATCTTACATTCACAAATCACCAAAAACGTCGGAACAATTACGTTCTTTGTATGGGAACCCCCTTTAATTTTTAACTTTATTTTATTATTATTGTTTGTTATTATAGCGCTTATAATGACACATCTTTCAAGAAAAGTTCAAGTGTAAATAATGATCTTACATTCACAAATCACCAAAAACGTCGGAACAATTACGTTCCTTGTATGGGAACCCCCTTTAATTTTTAACTTTATTTTATTATTATTATTTGTTATTGTAGCGCTTATAATGACACATCTTTCAAGAAAAGTTCAAGTGTAAATAATGATCTTACATTCACAAATCACCAAAAACGTCGGAAAAATTACGTTCTTTGTATGGGAACCCCCTTTAATTTTTAACTTTATTTTATTATTATTGTTTGTTAATATAGCGCTTATAATGACACATCTTTCAAGAAAAGTTCAAGTGTAAATAATGATCTTACATTCACAAATCACCAAAAACGTCGGAAAAATTACGTTCCTTGTATGGGAACCCCCTTAAATTTTTAACTTTATTTTATTATTATTATTTGTTATTGTAGCGCTTTTAATGACACATATTTCAAGAAAATTTCAATTGTAAATAATTATCCTACAACCACCAATCACTGAAAACGTCGGAAAAATTACGTTCCTTGTATGGGAACCACCTTGAATTTTTAACTTTATTTTATTATTATTGTTTGTTATTATAGCGCTTATAATGACACATCTTTCAAGAAAAGTTCAAGTGTAAATAATGATCTTACATTCACAAATCACCAAAAACGTCGGAACAATTACGTTCTTTGTATGGGAACCCCCTTTAATTTTTAACTTTATTTTATTATTATTGTTTGTTATTATAGCGCTTATAATGACACATCTTTCAAGAAAAGTTCAAGTGTAAATAATGATCTTACATTCACAAATCACCAAAAACGTCGGAACAATTACGTTCCTTGTATGGGAACCCCCTTTAATTTTTAACTTTATTTTATTATTATTATTTGTTATTGTAGCGCTTATAATGACACATCTTTCAAGAAAAGTTCAAGTGTAAATAATGATCTTACATTCACAAATCACCAAAAACGTCGGAAAAATTACGTTCTTTGTATGGGAACCCCCTTTAATTTTTAACTTTATTTTATTATTATTGTTTGTTAATATAGCGCTTATAATGACACATCTTTCAAGAAAAGTTCAAGTGTAAATAATGATCTTACATTCACAAATCACCAAAAACGTCGGAAAAATTACGTTCCTTGTATGGGAACCCCCTTAAATTTTTAACTTTATTTTATTATTATTATTTTTTGTTATAGCGCTTATAATGACACATCTTTCGTGAAAATGTGAAATATAAGTAATGATCTTACATTCACAAATCACCAAAAACGTCGGAAAAATTACGTTCCTTGTATGGGAACCCCCTTAAATTTTTAACTTTATTTTATTATTATTATTTTTTGTTATAGCGCTTATAATGACACATCTTTCGTGAAAATTTGAAATATAAGTAATGATCGTACAACCACCAATCACCAAAAACGTCAAAAAAATTAAGTTTCTTGTATGGGAATTCGTTAATTTTTAACTTTATTTTATTATTATTATTTTTTATTATAGCGATCGCAGTGATACATCTTTCATGAAAATTTCAAATATAAGTAATGATCGTACAACCACCAATCACCAAAAACGTCGGAAAAATTACGTTCCTTGTATGGGAACCCCCTTAAATTTTTAACTTTATTTTATTATTATTATTTTTTGTTATAGCGCTTATAATGACACATCTTTCAAGAAAATTTCAAGTGTAAGTAATGATCCTACAACCACCAATCACCAAAAACGTCGCAATCACGTTTCTTGAATGAGAACCCCTTTTAATTGACGACTGCTTAGCCTAGTGGGTAGCGACCCTGCCTACGAAGCGGGAGGTCCCGGGTTCGAATCCCAGGTCGGGTCAGTATTTATATGATGAATATCGATACTGGTACCGGGTCTTGGTTGTTATATGTATGTGGTGTCTTCGCTTGGTACCCAAAACACAAGCTAATGCGGCCTAGACGTTGTTGTCATGTATACGTTATTATTATTATTTTTGATGTTTACTTGAAGGTTCCTTAGTATCTAAGGATCTGACCTGAGATGATATCTATGTAATTTAATCTGCCGAGATAGTGTTATTGCTGATCACACCTCTCTCGTATTTAATACAATAGAAATGAGGAGGAATTTTCAGTAGTAAACTCTTTGCTCTCGCAGGTCTTGAATTGGTTCAACGCTAACAACCTATTATTAAACGAAAATAAAACAAAATGTTTAAAATTTACATTGCCCAATGTTCGACAAGTTGATGTGAATTTGAGACTTGGTGGAGATTCATTGGGTTTAGTTGATGAAACTGTGTTCTTGGGCATTAGTATCGATGCAAGTTTACAATGGGGTCCTCATGTTATGAGGGTGGCTGGTAAACTGAGCTCTGCTGTTTTTGCAATCAGGCAAATAAGAAGACTAACAGATGTGCCTACAGCGAGGCTGGTTTATTTTAGCTACTTTCATAGCACAATGTCATATGGCATTCTGCTCTGGGGAAAGGCCGCTGACATTCAAACAATATTTGTTCTGCAGAAAAGGGCTATTCGAGCTATACATAAATTAAAATCTAGAGATAGTGTGAAGGCTCACTTTAGAGAAAGTAACAGTTTGACAGTCCCTTGTCAGTACATTTATGAAAATATAATTTATGTACATAAATGCTTTCTCTAGGGTGGGTGATGGCCACAACTTAAATGCAAGACATAAGCATATGTTATCGATTTACAGGTTCAGACTTTCAAAAGTTAATAATTCTTTCATGGGAAATTGTATCCGTTTTTATAATAAAATTCCTAAAGAAATGTTGAACTTAAATTCAAATCAATTTTTAAAGCGAGTTAAAGTCCAACTTATGAAAAAAGCTTACTATTGTATCAGCGAGTATTTAAATGATAAGTGCGCATGGACATCATTGTAATAGTTGTAAGCATATTTTTATTTTTTTATTTTATTTAAAAAAAAAATTAAGAATTTAAGAGAAACATATATTTAAATAAAATAAACAAGGAGGAGTTTCTTGCCGGTACTTCTTCTTCTAGTTTTGGAACCGGTACCTAATCCATTTATTTTGACTTTCAATAAGTGTGTGTAATCATCTTATATTGAATATAAACTTTTTGACTTTGAATTTGAATTTGTAACGCTAAAAACTTCAACAAACTAAGCCCGCAGTTTCTTTTCTAGAAACAAGCCGAATGCAGCACCTCCTGGTGATCGATCTAATCTGAAATGATTATTATGTAATGCAAAAAACCTCATCAAAATCAACTTAATTTTTTCAGAGAAGCACGCTTATGTAGTACCTACTAGTTGTCCTCAACTGTAAAGCCTATCTAAGAATCTGTGATCAAATTTATGCAACGCCAAAAAACCTCATAAAAATCAGTTCATTTTTTTAATAAAAACACGTTTAATGCACACCTCCTGGTGGTTTACAATCGTAAACCCAATTCAAGAATATGACCTGAGATCATACCCATGCAACGCAAAAAACCTCATCAAATTCAACCTAGTTTTTTCATAGATGCACGCCTGATCCACCACCCCCAAGTGGCTGTTATGTTTACCCTACTTGGAGTATTTTTAATGTATTTTATTTTCAATTTTGCAAATATTTGACAAAGTGGAGAATACGTTATGAAACATAAAAACAAACTAAAATATTTAAATATTTCTTTGTGTACAACAATGATAATTTCTGCCTACGCGTGTCACGTCGGTTGTAGGACCACTGAATTTATTTTATCGCGCGATGGTTTTAATTTAACTTAATATCTTAAAATTATAACTCCGAAGATATTAATTTAAATTGTATGGCGTATAAAGGACAATTATATAGTGTATGAAATGCTTAAGGTACTTGATGTATTTAATTTGATAAGGATTAACAGAGTATCCTTGTAAATAGCTTTCCAATTATCACATCATATGTGACATTTTTTTTTTTAATAAAATAGGCATAGTAAGCTATCCTTAAAAGATAGACATGCCATAGCGAACTTTTCTATAGACCTGTAATACAGAGAAGATTCCTTAATTCAAAACTTCAAAGGGGTTAAACAGCGTTTTCGATGAAAGCTCCCAATCGGCTTGTTTTTTTCCGAGATCTTCAACAAACATCGTCATATTTCAAGCAATTTAATTAAGCAAGACATTAATAAATTATATACACAAACCTTACTCTTGAATCACTCCGTCCATTGGGGAAAATCGTATGAAAATCCGGTGGGTAGTTTTTGAGTTTACATTCAGACAGACAAACTTTACACGTGTAGTTCTTTTTGTGAGATATCGGAGAATATAATTGAAATTTAAAATTATATAAAAAAAGTTTGGTGTTTGCCAAAATGAATTATAATTGTTATATTCCATACGCGTATTTGCATCACAGAAATGTAATGCTTATGAGATTTTTGTACTATATTAATAATTTTTAGGTTTAAACATAACAGTACTAATCGACTAGAAGCCCTGTTCTGCGTTTACCGTCTAACCACTCATAGAGTTTCAGTGCGCGAGACCCCCACTCGCCGGTCTTCACCCTGAGAAATCCCCGCGTGCCGGTCTTCGCCCCCGTGAATTAACGGTTGACATTTTCGGTACTGTGAAGTGACATTTACGACTCTATTAAAAACTCAACGCTGCTGTCAAATTTTTTTACTCTATGGATTTAACAAAGTGATCATTGTTAAATTACATTAAAACGATAAATAAAAACAAATGTGAGCCATCACGGGACGCTTGGCAGATATGCAACTTCGGGTTTGTACAAGTAATATGCATAAAAGACAAGATTACGCCAGAAACTAAATATGGTATAATGAAAAATTATTTACGAGTTTTTTACAGAAAAATATGACTATTTATGAATATGAATAAACAGTTATTTTTATTAAATACAAAAATAAAAAAAATTATTTGAAGTTGCGATAACTCAATTCTTTTGATCTGTGACTTCAGTAACAGTTATAGTCTATTTCACAACGGCGAGCCCCACTATAGCTCCGCGTGAGGTGCGCGGCGTAAGAGGGGCATATGCTAACATTTAGTTACTGGCCGGTGCACGGTCAGTTGATTCGATATTAAAGCGAATTTAAAAAACAAACAAAACTTAATATTTGATAACTTACATAATAAAACATACTTAAATAAATAAAAAATATTAATAAAAGGAACTTAGGAATTGGTACCCCACTTTAAAGACGTGGTTCTTTTACTTCTAAATAAATAGCGTGGCGACACGTCGTCGCCACGGCATGCATCGCCATGCCAGCAATCAGTTATATAGGTGTCCTCGCCAATACAGATGTTTCACATTAAAACTAAATTTATTGACTTAAAAGTGTTTTATTTAATATTTTCTAGGGTTAGAACATGGCTAATCTTAAAATATAATAAAGAGGTGCTTGTGAGTTTCGTTTATCGAAGGTGACCTCTGGAACAATTATTGAATTGATTGAATTCAAAAATTTGTCATTCGTATAAAGCTACAATATTCCAAACGAATAAAGGCACTGGTGTCAGATGAGAGGATTCCCTGCAAATGCGAACATGTTTTTTTACCTCGGAAGGAAATTTGGAGGGAAGCGTCCTTTTGGGTATTTTCGGAGGAAAAGAAGTTTAAGGAATTTCGTTACATATTTAACTGGAACTGCAACTGATACTGATATATAATAGTAACACAAATTAAATGAAATTCTAGAAGAGATGATGGAAATACCGACACACGAGTATATATTTTAATAAAATTTTTGTTCTTGATTCGTATTTCGAATATGTCTTCACATATTATTCAAGCAAAATGAGCACAACATAAATGTACCTATAGGTATTTTATGGTGCAAAAAAAACGATTTTTGGTTACGAGTATTAAAATAATCAAAAGAAAAATTCAAATAATCTAACAAACTCCAATTGTTAAAAGATTTACAAACAACATTCAACATGGCAAACAAAAAATCTAATACAACACCATAAAATGCTGGCCAGTGTTTATTTACATAGAAAAATTTAAAATATATAGCAATTTGAAAATTGATTGAATATCGTGTACCGCAGAGACCATAGAAAATACTGGATAGATTTATAACTACCATATCGATACCCACAACGAACCTAAGTCAAAAAAGTCAACTTTGCAGGGGAGCATAAAAACAAAATTACCTACTATTTAAGTTAACACTCTCTTTGATGAAACTGTGTCTTTACGTAAAATTTTATATCTGTTTTTACGTATGCTATGGTCTATTATATTAAACTTTTTTCAGTTTCAAAATGTACTTTGTTTTCTAGAATTATGAGTTACTTCCGGAAAAAAAAATTGGTCTTGACAGGAAAATTAACGTAACTCAATAAATGTCTGGTAAATCTTATTATTTTTAACCAGAAATCTGGCGTAAATTTATATGTTTATTCTGAAAGAAATAAGTTTGACAAGAAAAGAAAAAAACTTTTTTAAACAAAAATCCTGTCATTTAGTTGAATACATGGATTATAAGAACACGAAATAAAAAACGTTATTTTTTAGGATAGGTACTTTATTGAAAGAAATCAAGTTTTTTTAAACAAGTCCTTAATCAGAGTCTGAATTCGCAGCTTCATCTGTAAAGGGAAGATTTTGGTAATATTCATGGTAATTTTGAGGGATAACTTTTGAAATACATATAAGGGTAAGAAAGTAAATGGAGATGACTTCCTAGGAAATTTGACCTCTGTCTGATTCTGTTACTTGTTGAAAGAAGGGAAGGTTGTCGTGTTTTCAGCCGCGCCTCGCCGACCAGTAGATGTTGTAGTAAAACCAAAATGAATATACTAATAAAATAAACTAAATACTATTTACAATATTATCGAACACAAGTCTGGACAAGGGCTTGCGTATCTGAGTGCGGTGGTCTTTCTACTGGTAAGAATTCAGGTTGTTGCTAGGTATTTTATACGTTTTATGAACTTGCGTTTCGTTCTTTGATTGGCCTGACGTGTTTATCTAGCAATTTGAAAATTGTTGAAATATCGTGTAGACTATAGAAAATACTGGATAGATTCTATTAGTATTTTTGAGGTTTATAACCTCGATATAAAATAAATTCTTTCATACCGAATTGTTTAATTTTTTGAAAGCCGATCCGATACTACTTCCAGTAGCATAGAAATGCAAGAACGGCATGTTTTGGCTTTTTAATACCGCTATTTATTTATTGTTATACAATTTAGAAAGAGTTACTTCTTTAATATATTCACCCTGTTGCCTTTTACTTGCGTTTTTACGTATTTAAAAGCAATTGAACTCGTGTTATTAACACATAGAGATATTTTTTACTTAACACATAACGATAAAATTGTGTTTTCTATTACAGATGATTTGATTGAGTAATTTTACTTTTAAATCAAAACTATACCTTCTGATATATTGCAAGTTTTATTGCGGATTACTCGATAAATTCACTAGCGGTGCCGGAAAGACAGTATCTGTGAGTTCGGGCTAAAAATATTTAATAATTCTTTACGAATATTTTCAAAATTCGAGGAAGTTTTTGACTTCATACTAAAATTGTTTTTATCCGTAGTTTCATATGTTAAAATATCATCATTCAAACTATTCCTATCAGTACAATAACTTAATTATAGTCTAATTGAGTTGAAATAACAGATTTTTGAAATGTTTTAGAATTTTCCTCGTGGTCTATTCATTCAGAACTTGAATATTCGTTATTTTTCCTTGATTTTTTAAATTTACATATTTAATCTTTTTTCTATTGGTAAAAGTATTCAAAATAATAATTTTTTACAGAAAGTTTCATAAAATGTATTGTTTTGTATTAATGTTAAAGATATCGCCTGAAATTTTATCATTAATAATAGTTGATTCTACAATATCATAGTGAATTTCATTTGTTGATGTTAATACCTAAATCCACAAGAATCATTAATCAGCCTTACGAATTGACTAGAAGTCCTCTTCTGCGTTTACCGTCTAACCACTCATACTCTGTAAGCTCACCACGACCACGCACGTCGGTCTTCAACCCCGCAAAATTCTGTAATGTCACTTCGAGATTGTGAAGTACATTTATGACTATTAAAAGCAAACGCTGCTGTCAAATTAATTTACTCTATTAATAAAACGATACTGGGATTATCATACTGAAACCTTTATACATAAACATACTGGAACAAAAAATATAACTTATGGATAAATTCACGTCTGATTTTTATATCACAAGCTTAAAGACATTTAATTTATGAAATGGCAGTCGTTAACGTCCACCAAACCGCAACTGGAGCAGCACGGTGAATTAAGCTCCAAGTCAAGTCTAGCATCCCGAGAAGTCTAAGCCCCTGTAGTAGGGCGAAATTGCTTGGGATACTTGACGATGCCAACAAAGCTACAGCTTATATATTTTATAGACGTCTATTTTTCTATTCAAGCTAATCTTCAAAACGGCTGATCTGATTTTAATGAAACTTCACAGGTATGAAAAGGTGGTGTTCAGAAATGACACACTGCTTTGTGTCTATTTATCTGTACGTCTATTTGTCTATTCGAGCTTATCTCCGAAGCGGCTGATCTGATTGTAATGAAACTTCACAGCTATATGAAAAGGAGGTGTTTAGAAATGACACACCACTTTGTGTCTATTTATCTGTACGTCGATCTGTCTATTCGAGCTAATCTCCATAACGTTTGCAGTATTACTGCGTTGGATCGCTATGTCGAGCCTCTGTGCCAGCATGAGCGGTCACACCCTTCTTCTATCTATGTCGGCAACCGATGCCTAATCACATTTTTGGTCTCGAAACTCCAACAGCCTGTCGTCTTTACAGTAAAGGTAACGAAGATATCTTCGCAGCCCGTATATACACAGCAAATACACAGTTTCCTATTATATCTATAGAATAGAAAATTGTGTATTTGCTGTATTTAGACGGGCCGCGGACTCGTAGTTGAGTTGTTAAATTGATTTTTAGTATTTAGCCATCTTGTACGCATTAAATGTGTTAGGCCTTTCCAACGGTACCTACCCTAAACAATTTTTTTCCTTAGCGCCATATACTCGTGTCGAATATTTGTGGTGTCGATACTCGAGAAGTGTATGTCGTAAGAAATCTTTGACGAATGTGTTTAACTTGTTCTTGACTGTATAAAGAGTATTATAGTTCAGAAATGCTAACAAACGTCATATTTTATAAATATATATAGAGTATAGATATTCAAGTGTTTGCATTTTGCTATTATCGAATTACGAGCTAACCTAGTATTTTTCACATACGGTCGTTGAAAAATAGTTCGAAAATAAAAATAAATGCGTTCAGTATAAGTATTTTATTAGTTTAATAGATTAATGTCATATTAAAATACAATACGAATTATTTATAGTACCACGTTAAGTTTGTGAAAATTGATTTTCTTTTTTAATTGAATAGAAATGAAATATAAGCAATAATATATTTTTGTAATAGAAAACATACAGCCGTACGTTTTAAATACAGACATTTTTATTAGTTTTTCTGTTACATGGATTTTTGTATTTTTAGCTATTGTTAACTATCTGAGGATGTTTCGACATCTTCCGAGCTGATGCCTAAGTAATGAAATCTATGAGAGTTTACAAACCACACGTGGTTCAAACTAATTTTTGAGTTGTGTATTTTGCTCGGATGATCATAGAATTGTGTTTACAATGAAAATTAATATTAATAAGATCTAGTCACTTAAGTACACTTTTCAAAGATGATCTACCTTGATAGTTCGCTATCACTAATTCATGGGAACCGGCGAGGGAAACGGCAATAGTTTGACAGAACCTTTAGATAAAAGAGCTATTTTTGACGACATTTTTTTACACCCACGATGCTTCTAGGGAATCAATATGTCCTGATTCATATTATCACCGGCCGTGGCGGACGAAGGCGGACTAAAAGACTCTCGCCCATGCGATCGACAGTTGTTACTAACGAGGCAACTGGGGCCACCCTACAAGCAGCAAGCATACAGATGGTACAGATGTATGTTTTATTCAGAAACAAAGGTTGTTGTAAATGTGATAAATTCATAAAACTTAATCATTTGATTCATTATGACAATTACAGTAATAAAAAACCTTCGAATATTATAACTGACGGAAATATAATAATAATAATAATAATAATAATAATAATAATAATAATAATAATAATAATAATAGCGTATACATGACAACAACGTCTAGGCCCCAAACTAAGCATTAGCTTGTGTTTTGGATACCAAGCGAAGACACCACATACATATAACAACCAAGACCCGGTACCAGTATCGATATTCATCATATGAATATTGACCCGACCTGGAATTCGAACCCGGGACCTCCAGCTTCGCAGGCAGGGTCGCTACCCACTAGGGTAAGCGGTCGTCATATATTAATATTAAATATAAATATTAATGTTACACGGGCGGATCAAACTGATATTCTTGGCGAAGTTGGCCAGAAAATAGTTTTAAACACGAGTAACATAAATAATTCATTTTCGTAGTTAAATTCGGTTTATGTTTTGCCAACGGTACAATCAGATGTTTTAGACAATACCGGTAAAAACACTTATGTCGCGCATCGTTAGACCCTGGTAGTGAAATAAACTGAAAAACGTGTACAATCTTTGCGTTTAATATATGTCTATATTATTATTTCATTATAAAAACGGATACGATTCCCCATAAAAAAGTTATATACACAGGCACAAGCCACGGTTTGTAACGAGTTTCTGATTTGAATACGTATACGTTATCGTCATCATTCGAGTGACATAAAAATTGTGTAGGTACAAAAACACGGCGATTTCTCGGAAACTATAATTGATAGTAGAAAAGTAAAGTCACTATCGTGAAGTTCGTTTTGGTGACTCTTCCAAATGGTATACGTCATGCGTCCGTGGCTTAAAAATTATTACATTTATAATTAAGTGAAAAAAAGACTGACTAAAAATTCTAAAATTTTGCAGCTCGCAAAGTTAGTTTCACTTCCTCGGAACGATCTGACGTTTTTCATTCGGTAGCTGTCAAACAGCTTTAAATATTTATCCAGATAAAACATGAAGGTTTCAGAAATTAACATAGGGAAGTGTAGATCGAAAGAAGGGCACATCCGAAAGTCAGAAAACGGCGTCAAACCAAGCCTAATCGCGACATAACTTTAAAAAACGCACGCACCTCAATTTTCGTTTTGCTAGAATTTATATCTTACGGCAGTAACCTGATACTGACTTATTTATTCACCTTATTTTTTACGAATTTACATGTTTAGGAGTTCTAAATATTAATTATAGTTTTTTTGTTTAAAGGATTGTGTTATAATCAAGTGAGTTCCCACTCTTTGCTCAGATTATCTATATTTAAAATATAAGTAGACTTTTCTACGCTTATTAATTGTGTTCAAGCTTAAAATTTTATATTTCAAGCGAACATTATCCTTCTTTTGGGCACAAAGTTTTATCAATCGGTTATATGGAGAGAGCGTACTTTTTAGTTTCATTTTATTAAAAGCCTTTAGTTAAAAAACATACTGTTATTATTCACCAGTCATATTGTGGTACTGGATATTTTGATTGCCTTGACACTTTTGTATTCTGGACGATATGGATCTAATGGAATTTATAAAGTGTATACAAAGCTTGTTAAATATTCTCGATTAGTTAAAGAATAAAAACCTTAGAATAAAAGTTCTTTAAATGAAATCACCTGTTCCAGTTTGCTAACCACGTACCTACCCTCGTCGTCTTGACTTTACACCGCTGTAATACTTACAACGGATCTTGTACCAAGTTGTTATTAAATAAATTTCAACTTGCGTTGTTTATATTATGATCCTTTTGTTTTGTGGCGTGGAGATTCTTATAACATAGAGAGCGACAAAAATCACAAATTAATTCTTTCTCGCCCTTTTCACTGTTGGCACAAACTTGTTGAATCCATTTGCAACTTTTATCGCACTGAACCCATGATATTATCAAGTTTCCTTGGTTAGAGTCAAATCCTCAATAGAAACAGTTTGTTATTTCGCTATCATAAATATCGTCTTTCAAAGTGTGAAAATTTCGCTTTCGGGCGTTTATTTGAAACTAGCGACCGCCCGCAGCTTCGCTTGCGTAGACTACAAATTCCTGTTATAGGTACTATTAACGTTCGAGATGGTTATACGTAGGTACTTTTTGCTGGAACCAATTTTGGTCACACCCATTCAAACTTTCAATCTTCATTCCCCTTCCACCCTTTAAAAAACCGATACAATTTTTCATCTCCCGTTTCCCACTCTTAAAATGTGAAAATCTAAAAACCCTGAAACACGTCATTATTTAAGTCCCTCCATTCCCATCCTTAAGTTTGAAATTTCTAAAAAAGCCTTTCTTAACTTTATAATGCTCACGTTATAAAATAAACTTATGTTCCAAATTTAAGCTTCCTAGACTTAGTACTTTCGGCTGTACGTTGCTAGATCAGTGAGGATAAACGACAGACAGATAGACAGACAGACAAACACAAAAAGTAGCTTATGACAGACACTCTTGACAACCTTCTTTCACGTCTGCAAAGTTTCATTAAAATCTGTTCAGCCGTATTGGAAATTAGCTCGAATAGATAAAATTGAATTGAATAGACGTACAGACAAACAGACGGACAAAAAGTAGCTAATGTTAAATATCTTGACAACCTTCTTTCCCGTCTGCAAAGTTTCCTTAAAATCTGTTTAGCCGTTTTGGAGGTTAGCTCAAATAGACAGATACACGTACACACAGACAGACGGACAAAAAGCAACATTTGTTAGTTTTAACGACCTTCTTTTCATATTCATTGATGTTTCATTTAATTAGGTTTAGACATATGGACGTACAGACAGACATACAAAAAGTTCTGTATGTCACATATGGAAAGGGTGTAGTCAAAAGATTACATCCTGTTATATGTGTAAAGTTTCATCAAAATCGGTTAAGCCGTTTTGGCCGAAGCCGATTTGCTCGAATAGACAGACAGTTCGTTTTCATGTATATAGTCTATAACTCTCCGCTAGAATGAGGCTATCAAAGGCAAAAAAAATTTTCAAATCCGACTGGTAGTTTCAGAGATTAACAAATTCAAACAAACAAACAAACGAACGAACGAACCAACCAACCAACCAACCAACAAACAAACAAACAATCAATCAATCAATCAATCAATTAATCATCAAATCAATCAGCGCGCGCGACGGAAGCTCTCAAAAGGAATATTTTTTCCCGTTTTTGCAACATTTTTCATTGATGCTCCACTCCTATTGGTCGGTCGTAGCGTGATGTAGTATAGCCTATAGCCTTCCTCGATAAATGGACTATCCAACACAAAAATAATTTTTCAATTCGAACCAGTAGTTCCTGAGATTTGCGCGTTTAAACAAACAAACGAACGAACGAACAAACGAACGAACCAACCAACCAACCAACCAACCAACCAACAAACAAACAAACAAACAATCAATCAATCAATCAACCAATCAATCAATCAATAAATCATTCAATCAATCAATCATCAAATTAATCAGCGCGCGCAACGGAAGCTCTCAAAAGGAATATTTTTTCCCGTTTTTGCAACATTTTTCATTGATGCTCCACTCCTATTGGTCGTAGCGTGATGTAGTATAGCCTATAGCCTTCCTCGATAAATGGACTATCCAACACAAAAATAATTTTTCAATTTGAACCAGTAGTTCCTGAGATTTGCGCGTTTAAACAAACAAACGAACGAACAAACGAACGAACGTACGAACGAACCAACCAACCAACCAACCAACCAACAAACAAACAAACAAACAAACAAACGAACAAACAAACAAACAAACAAACAAACAATCAATCTATCTATCTATCAAACAAACAAACAAACTCTTTAGCTTTATAATAAGTATTTCTATTATATAGATTAATAGAATATAAGATAATAAGAAAATAAGATATTACTAAAAACCGTATCAAAGTCTATTGCGTGGTTTGGAAGTAAAAAGTTAACGAACAGAGGCAGACAGCGAATTTATTTTCTCCCGCTATAGTTTTTAAATTTCAATAAAAACTGTTAAGATTTAATTTAAATTGTATGATGTAAAGGGAATTTATAATATGCATGAAATGCTTAAGACAACTAACGTATTTAATTTTATAAGGATTAATATCACGTTTAAAAAACATCTTCACAAATAGTACATTATGTTGAACAAATTTGATTGTCATAAAAAAGGTTATAGTAAGTTAACCTTAAAAGATACACATATGCTGTTGCGGACTTTTGGTTAGAACTTTTAAAGGGGAACAATTCCGTAATACATGATTTTTGGTTAACATCAACCGTTTACGCAGCGCGCGCGACGGAAGCTCTCAAAAGGAATAATTTTTCCCGTTTTTGCAACATTTTTCATTGATGCTCCACTCCTATTGGTCGTAGCGTGATGTAGTATAGCCTATAGCCTTCCTCAATAAATGGACTATCCAACAAAAAAATAATTTTTCAATTCGAACCAGTAGTTCCTGAGATTTGCGCGTTCAAACAAACAAACAAACAAACAAACTCTTCAGCTTTATAATATTAGTATAGATTTCTGCATATATTTTTGTCATTGAAAATGACTGTCAAATCCATTTCACGGGGGACGCATTTTTAGCCATAACTCCGAGGGTATGGAGTCTAGCTAAAATTTTAAGGTCTTAAAAGATTAATAATTTAGTTGCGCATTGTATGACATCAAAGTTTTGGAAATCGGTTCAGCAGTTTTTGAAAAAAATTGGAAAATGTAAAAAAATCGGGATTTTTTCGGATTTTTTTTTACTAAATCCAAAATATTTCGAGAACGGGGACCGGTATCGAAAATAAAAAGAAAATAGTATCTCAGCCATTAATGTAGCTACGGTTTGAAACCAAGTTTTTGGAAATCAGTTGGTAATTGTAAGAGAAATTATTTCCGAAAGATGAGATTTTTTGGTCGATGGCTGGTGTTTGCGGATATAAGTTACTATATTTCAGAGATTATTCGTCGAATTGCTTCGAAATGTTATACAACAGGTTAGAGGGCGTCGGTAGCTACAGTTTGAGACCAAAATTTTGGAAATCGGTTGGAAATCGAACAAGAAATTTGACATCACATGTTAGATTTTGTGAGCGATCGGGAACTTGTTAACATTACGGTCATCGCCTTTCGGCCTGTATTCGTTCGAATGCTTCATTATCGAGTTCAAAACGTTTAAGGATATCAGAGGCTGCAGTTTAAATCGTGGCAATGCCACGATTTCGTGGCAATAAAACGAAATAATCTGTGAAAATCGGATTTGAGTAGGTTCATTTTCAATTAAACCGATGGTTGCGGGGACTGCAAGATCTGTGGATTTTTATAAACAAATTCTATTTTGTTAATATGTAACCCTCTGCGCGTTTCATCATTATTGATTTCAAATTTTTTTTCAGGTATAACTGTGCAGCCGAGTCGAATAAACAATTTCATTGTTTTACTAGCCTTCCGGCCTCGCTCGCGTTGACTACACAGTTGTACTGGGACAGTTAAAAGAACGCGACGCTCCAGAACATTGTAACACTTTCTAGAACATTCTGAAACGTATCTACTTAATAAATCTGTAAGAATAGCTATCCCACAAGTCGGTCCCAAAATCAGTCAGCCGTTTTGTTGATTAACCGGAACAGACAGACAGACTAACAGACACAACGTTTTTTTACATGTATATAAAGAAAATAGCTTTTCACTTCTGACATCGCCCTCTTCATGTTTGCAAAATTTCAGTAAAATCAGATCAGCCGTTTCGACGACTAGCCCTAACAAATAGACAGACAAACATACAGACAAAACCTACATATGTGATTCCTGATAACCTTTTTTTTTATGTCTGTGAAGATTCAGAGATATAGTTTAGTCGCCTTGGAGATTAGCCGGAACAAAAAGACAGACAGACAACCACACTGGCAAATAGTTACCTATATCGCTTTTGACAACCTATTTTAATGTCTGCATAGCTTTATTAAAATTTTGAAAAGTTTAGTTCGAACATACATATAGATAGACAGACAAAGAAAAAGTAGCGTATGTATGCGTAGCGTATTCACGTCTGCGAATTTTCATTAAAATTGGTTTAAATGTTTTAGGGTATAGCTCGAACGGACAGAGAAATGGCCAGACAGACAAACAAAAAGTATTGAATGTCACTCGTGACAATCTTTTAATCACATCTGTGAAGTTCCATTGAAATTAGTTCATGTTTTTCGAAGATCAGTTCAAACAAACAGACGGACGGACAGACAGACAGATAAACAAAAAGTCTTTTATGCCTTGTCCTGAAAATCTGTTTATCATATCTGTGAAGTTTCATTGAAATTGGTTCAGCCGTTTCGGAGATCAGCTCAAACATACAGACGGACAGACAGACAAAAAGTAGCCTGTATCACCCATGATGATGCCCTCTGCACGTCTGCAAAGTTTCATTAAAATTGTTCAGTTTTTTCGGAGATTAGCCAGAACAGACAGACAGTTAAACAGACAGACAAAAAGTAGACTTTGTCACCCCCGATAATGTCCTCTGCACGTCTGCCAATATTCATTGGAATCGGTTCGGCCGTTTCGGAGATCAGCTCAAACATGCAGACAGACAGACAGACGGACACTTCAATTTTATTAATACAGATTATATGCTTTTTATTTTATTTTTGTGAGTAAATAAACAACTTCAAAGTGTACTTCAATTTATTTGGTGCTGTATGGCATGTCCGAAATATTATTATTACCTATACGTAAACTTTTAAAAGTGCAAGTTACGGACGCTGCAGTGCAATTCAGACGGTAAATCGAACGCCGGCTTTGCCCGCGACTGGTTTTAGCTCTAGGATGTTTTTGACTATGCAGAAGCAAAAAAAATTGCAAAAAAAATTACACACAATCTTCCTTACATGGATGAGGTTTGCCTTGAAATAAAAGCGATTTCATTCTTATTTGACTAGATTAGACAAATTTTGATAAAATTGTGGCAAATCCCACGCAGTGAGATCTAGTCCCAAACTAAGCAAGCTTTTATTATGTGTACCAGACAACTGATAAACATATTTAAATATTCTTTATTACATGTGCCCAGATACACCCAGAGACGGAATAAATAGACATGTTCATGCACAAGATGTTTATAGGAATTTCGACATTTTGATCCATCAAAAATCATCTAAGTAAATACAGAATTTTGTCTAATATTATTGATTTTGTCCAAAACGTTAGAGCCGTTGCCGAAATAAGCGATTTAAAACCTGTAGGTAGGTATATTGTACAAAAATAGGGTACCTATTTGACTACTATTAAATATATTATAATTATCAAAATAATACAAAAATAGGCTTTATATGATAACAAAATGTAAATATAAAATGTAATTTTACATTTGGTTGGAGAATATGGAAATTGTAAGATTGCAGTATTGCCTTCTCTGTCTAACAGGACATTTTAAACATTCATGACTTTGTTAATAATGATTATTTTTTTTAATTTCTTTCATTGTTATATATGTAAAAAACTCTTTCATATAAAAAAAAATATTTAAATAGTAAACTAGCCCATTGCTCGTTTAAAGTACATAATTAGATATTATGAATACTATTTATTTTGAATCATTCTATAATACAATATGATTTAAAATAAATCACATCGTCTTTCGGCGTCAAACAAACGCGACGCCAGCGCCGCCGCCGCGCCACCGCTCGCTACAATTCGTAAATCTTCGGTTGTCCCCGCAAAACGCAAAACGGCGGCAACGGCTTCGTCTCCTCCCCCTCACCCCTGCACCTGCGTCCAAAATCGCGTTGATTTGACCCAATTAGAAATTAGAATCAGGAATCAGAGGGCCAAGTGCGAGTTCTTTTACTATTAACTGTGTAGTTTGCGTTTTCCGTAATTTGTATGGAAACTCGTAGTTACCTAAAACGACCGCTAGATGTGCTGTACGAGTTTCCATACAAATTATAAAAAACGCAAACTACATAGTTAATAGTAAAAAACTCACACTTGGCCCTCAGTAGTGTGATGTCGGACATCGCACAATATTGATTGCGCTCCGTATTAATTAAGTGTTATACGATTTACATCTGATTATCAATGTGTGTTAGCTTGATTTTGTGTTCATCTAATATGTAAACATATTAAAGTACATTTTCACGACCATATTGCATTTACTGTAAAATCTACGGCCATGGACGCGATGAATGTAAAAAATTATTACAAAAATCTAACACAACAGTGCCGTTTCCTAGTCCTAGTGATCCTAATCTGATACCTAGAATAAATTGATATGGTTGCGGCGCAGAGTGAAGTGAAGTAGCTTTTTACGCAATGGATATACCTATCATACCGCGAGTTCGTCGACCCCTACAAATCAAACAGCTGATGTAACGTCCAGTGGGCCTAGAGCATAGACATAGCCTAGAGTAAAGGTAAGTCCATTTTATTTCAATAATAACGTAAATGAGATACCTACTTCTCATTCTTACTTTATAAAGGCCACTATGCCATCCGATTTAAATTTAGACAATAATAATACTGTAGCGGACGGTGCTGAGACATTTCCTTCCGAGTTGATTTCTGGCCGTAGTCATGTGAGTAGTAGGTACTTAGTGACAGACATACCGTATCGAGTTTCGATTCTCCGATTAACCCACCCGTTAACGTGATGTATACCAACAACATTAGTCCACCTCTTAAGGCGATGCATACCGACAACATAGGTTTATTTTATAACGTTATCTGTTAAGAAGGGATTGTTTTTGATAATTTAAAATTTAAGGAGGATGGAATGGAGGAATTTTGTTCTTTAAAGTTACATAAAAATTTTAATTACAGCTACTGAGCATAAATAAATAATGAAGTGTAGAAACGGGGAGCAAAAATTTGTATGGGAGTATCTTTTTAAACTAGGAACTTGAAAATTGGAATTGTAGCTACAAACTCATTATAAATAAATAATGACGGATTTTAGGGTTTCACATTTTAAGGGGTATGGCGGATGGGAGATTGAAAGTTTGAATGGAAGTAAATAAAATTGGTTCCAGCAAAAAGTACGTATACCATCTCGAACTTTAATAGTACCTACCTATAACAGGAATGTGACGAATTTCGGATCTCCGTGCAGTACTTACAAACACCACTCTAAAGTCTATTATATATTCTGTGAAACAGTATAGGCTCGAGGGCAATGTATTTTAAGCTCTATGTCATTACTTTCTCAAAGTAAACCAATTTTATTGGGAAAAAGTTAATAAATAATTTGAATCATACATTGAAATATTTATTTCCATATAAAAACAAAATAAATTCCGATAGGTACGTAATAAAACAATATATTTCTTTATTCAATTCGGCTGCAAAGGGACGGCTTATACCTGAAAAAAAAGAAATCAATTATGGAAAAAAACTAATAAGTGCGAGTTGGATAGGCGCAGAGGGTTTCGTTCATGGATATTCGTAGAGACACCGTCTTGTGACAACAACAATGTGATCAAAAATATACGCCATGTAGACTAAATATACACCACTTGAAGTTTTGAAATATTTGCAGTAGAATTCGCGTGACCCACATGTGAACTTCGTACTGGAAAAAGAAATAAAGATTTTGATTAATAACACTTGGGACATTCCACAGAGTGCCGTCTAGTCCTAAACTAAGCAAAGCTTGTATTATGGGTACCAGACAGTTGATATACTCAAATATTTTACACTCAGAAATGGGACAAATAGACATGTTCATGCTCCAAAATATTTAACATCGGGAGCCACCGCTTTGGTGGCGGGGGAGAGGGAGGAAGAGCGTTTCTGCCACGCTTCACTTTGAAGCATATTCCTTCAAAACTACAAGTACTGGGTCAAGTGAGATATCATTTTCGGATTACTCAAGGACGAGGAATTCATTTTTAAAACAAATATTTAGCCCTTCCATATACAAAAATAAAATGTTCAAGCAAAATTCACAAAATGTTTATAAGTTTTTTTTTTAAACAAGCGTGGTTTATTTTTAAATTACAAAAGATAAGCAAACCCAAAAAATATGCAAAATAGATGGCGGTCGTTACAGTTCCCCACCCGCAGTGGAGCAGCGTGGTGGACTTAAGCTCCAAGCCCCCCTCCTCACCCTGGGGGAGGCCTAAGCCCTTGCAGTGGGGTAAAAATGGGCTGATGATGATGATGATGAAAAAATATGTTCTGAAAGCTGTATTTACCAGGATAACAAATATATATTTTTATTGGAATATTATGTTAAAAAAAAGATGAAAAAAAAATCTATAGACACACGGGGCGAAGTTTGCCGTGGACGCGAAGTACTTAAATATTTATTTTTAATTTAGTCGAAAAGCGAGTAGTGTTACCATAAGATGTTACGTATTTTGTACCTACTAACGAGTACATTTTGCATATCTAGATGTAAAGTATTTTGTTTAGTTCCTTAATTAAGATATACCTACTCAAAATTAAGTTAAGTAAAAGACTGTTTGTCTCTAATAAATAAAAATAAAATAATAAGAGGAAGTTGAATTGTGCACAGGCACAATTGAACATCTCAGGTGCTTTTTTGACAATTGCACCTTGTGCTACATTTTTATTTGCACTTACAGCTAACCGTTTCTAAGCAAGCTGCAGCAGCTACAAGCAATTTTGTCCATGTAGGCTCCCAGTTGCCTTTGACTTTAGTCCACCCCCAACTAATCGGACAGAGAAGACTTTAAGTCGGTTGTAACTGATCCCATACGTAAACCCCTTGATAGATTGCCCGTAGAAAATGCAGGCATAAAGCGACTCGTGTTTGTGGAATGTGCTCAAGTTGTCAGTATTTTTTTGTAAATATATATTTGCGACACTCGTTCCCAGTCGAGCATGTACTTGATCTGAAACACGATTTGTGCCAGATATATAACCGCAAGTTATGCAATTCCTAGGTTATTTCTTAAGTATGCCACTTCACTTAAAAAACTAAAAATTTTGAACAGAGAGGCATCGCGAACATAGAAGTATCCACTGCAAGAAATTATTAGTAGCTGCAAGATAGGAGCAGCAGTCTCCATGTGTTTGTTATGCCTTCGTACATCACCTCTCTTTTTGTATTTAATCGCATGGTATGCTGTAGGAGCTCACACATAAAAACACAAACATTGTCATCACTGTCAGCAGTACTAGAATCGGGCCCAAAAATAATCATGGTTACGATGTAGCCACACTATTTTCATTTTTGGAATGATTAAATAAGTCACACCTCACTATTTTGGATGCTTCTGAGAAGATACTTGTCTCATTTTTAGGCGCAATACTGCGTACCGCCAAATCTACATCATCGTTCTTAAAACTAACAAGAATTTGAATTCCTGATCTGTCACTTGAAATGAAGTAAGGAGTGCTTTGAAGGCAGTCAGGCAGAAGGCAGTGGCCTTCTATAGTTTACAAGCCATGCTACTGAAATCTGGCAACGTTGCGAGTAATCCGAGCCTTATTTTCAATCAAGTCATTAATTCGCGTTTTCTTCCATTTAAACGTTATGTAAACAGAGATATTGATTTAAAATAAAAAATCAGTGTTAAAAATTACATTTTGCATCGTGTTTATTTGTAATTAGTACGGTAAGTTGATATTTTCACCATAATCGTTTTTCGTTTCACGTCACATTCTTGATACGTTTGGGTGGAAATTACAGTAAATTTTTATCATTTTTCGAATAGGTTCGAGGATATGGAATCTGGAGGATCCCGGAGAACTATACTTATACCTTTAATGGTCACTTTAACCGCATGCTAGCCACCAGCAGGTCCAGCGAGATTGATAACGTAGAACCCAGGAAGAGGAATAAACTGCAAGGGAACCGTACATTCCCATAGAACATTATACAATAAAACTAGTTTTTAAGATATAGCCTGGGATAAACGCACAAAATCATAGTAACACTAACCGAAATGAGATATACTAACCATTCTTTTTATTCTATTGATGATTCTATTCTATTAATAAAATCCACTTTTGACACGCAAACGAAGTCGCGGGTGGGTGCTAATATAATTTAATAGATACTCCTATTTCTATTTTCTGTTAAATGCTATCGATAATTTCATATTTAGTTATTTAAATCCCATATTTTCAATTATTAAATCATGACATCTTGTCAGCTGACGAAATAAATCAGACTACAAGTGACAGTTAATGCGACGTTGCCAAATCTAATAGCATGGCTTGTAACTATAGAAGGCAGTGGGTAAAGACATTCATCGAGTTGTTTTTGTTTTAGCCTAGTGTTATGTACATTATATTCAAATCTTACATCTTTCATAGGCTTTTCTTGAAATTCAGCAAGCTCTGAGATGCTGAAAGTTGGATTTTCATCACTTTTGTTTCGAGTCTTATTAATATACAATTAGTGCTCTAAATGTAATGCCGAGAGTTTTTTTTTTATAATAATACTGCTTTTTCTCTTAGTTGTGACTGTGACATGTATCGTCGTATGGCAAGAAAATTCGTAATATAAAAACACGTTTCTTGTATGGGGACCCCCTTTATTTTTTTAGTATATTTTATTTTTATTGTTTTTTCTGTTTTTTTTTGTTAAATTCGCCATAATAATAATACACATTGTGTGAAAATTTTAAGTGTCTACCTATTACGGTTCAGACGATCGAGCCCTGTGAAGTTCGGACAGACGAATCTACAAATTAATAGAATTTAACTTTATGACGAAACGGTAATAATATAAAGCGTTTACATTAATTAGGTATTTAGCAATCATTGACGCGGGTAAGGCGTGTATAAGGGTGGGTGTGCAATATGCATCTTTTAATGATGGAATGGTAAATTAACTACAATTTTAGAAATTCATCATAATAAAAATTATCATATACCACTTAGGTACTGTTTTCAGTCACTAGTCAACTAAGCAATATTTGGTTCAAAATATAAATACACCGCTCTGTTTCAAAATTTTTTTTCACTTACTTTTTATAATTTTTCTCAATAAAAATACATATTTGTAATCCTGGTAAATGCAGCTTTAAGAACATATTTTTTACATAAGCTTATCTTTTTTTGTTTAAAAATAAACGAAGTTTGATTTATTCTTTTACTTTTTGTGATTTTTGTTTAATATTTTAATTTTTTTACATTGAAAGCAAAATATTTGCTTCAAAAATGAATTCCTCGTTCTTGAGTTATCCTAAAATGACATCTCACTTGCCCTAGTACTTATAGTTTCGAAGAAATAGTCCTCAAAATGAAGCCATCCGTGTGCATCTGCCGCGCATTCCTCTTCTGGTCTGTATTAACAAATCAAATTCTATTAAATTAAATAAAATAATTAAAAAAAAAAACATTCATACGTCACACTAACAAAAACCTTCCCAGTTCGCTTTTACGTTTAGAAGGTCGCCCACGTATATGCATCATAACCTTGCTAACCTTAAAATTTAAAATGGAGAAAGTATTTTTATTGAAAACAATATATTTTGTTAATAACTTATATTAATTAATTCACCTAAATTAAATATCTGTGCGTCACTAACATAAATATGTCGGCCGCATTCAGTGCAAACAAGACTGCTGGTGACGTGAGAAAAATAATTTACAATGCATACTAGAATAATCTGCCTATGCGTAGTTACAGAAAGCCTTTGCCCGAAAAACAACTTAGTTACTTTGCGAGTACAGTACTCGGTGGTAAATATTATGCATCGACCTTTATAAAAAGACAATCGGCTAATTTTGGCTTCTATAGAGCATTACCTCTATTGCGCACTAAACAACAATAAAGTATTTAGTTCTGAATTCAAATTCTGATAAACGATAAATCTAATAATTGATGGACATGGATATTGCCATTCGTTTGTATTCGGAAATGCGATTATTGCCGATGTGCAATATTTATTGCCGGGTACCTGTACTGAACTGCGCGCGCAAGTGGCTCTGATTGGTCGAATTGACGTCATCTAGAAAAACCCGCCAATTCATTTGTATCTGAATTAGTTTTGTGCGCTTACGTAAATGCGAAATAAAAAACAACTGTTTTGAGTTTTATAAGTGAAAATAATAAAATGTCTAGTAAAAGTGATGAGTTATTAGATTTAACGCCGGATGACATTCTTCAAGAAGGACAATTTGCAAATGACAGCCACTTGGCATCTAAATCGAAACAAAAGCTCATTTAGGTACATATTTATTACAAAAATTGTCTTCAATAGAAGTAAAATTAAAATTTATTTTATTTATTTCCTCGCATAGTGCATTGTAATACGTATGATGTACGCGCGGAAAGACGATTCTCAACTCGTGGCGTAAAAACACTCGTTTCGTTCGTTTCGTTTCGTACTCGACGTCATAACAGGGGAGGGGAGGAAGTCAAAAAACCATAAAACTTGTGTAAGTTAATTTATTTATATGTGACAGCCCCATTATACTCGCACATTTTCTTCAGGCTCAGTTCCAATCTAAAGAAGGAGGCCGCCATTTGGTGGACGTGGAACGTCTGCTGCAAACTCACGCCCTCCAAGAATTGCAGTTGGGGGCTTTGGACGAGAGCATCAGAAGGCTGGTCAGACAGGGTGCCAGTACGCAGGGTCCGCCAGCTCCTACCCAGCAGTTGCAGTGCAAGCTCAAGCATCTGGAAAATGCTTATGACAGGTGGGGATAGATAAAGAATAGGGATATATCATTTTCCAATAGTTTTTTTAACACCTTTCAAATATGTTGCAGGCATTACTAGATTATATTCGAGAACTGAATTTCTTTTGGAAAATAAATAGGTAGATAAAATTTTCATAATAAAATATTATTCAAAAGACATCGGTACAGCTTGGTTAGTGAATCAAACTTAAATTCTACGCACGAGAATTGGGCGACCGACTGACACATTCATTAGTCGCCCGCGTATTCAACGCTAAGACAACTTGGTGACGCTATATCGCAATAAATTCATACTGAGTAATACTGTAAGAAAAAAAGATTGCTTTCGCACTTCAAAGCCGCACATATACGTACCTATATAGGGCACTAAATTGATCGGGAACACAAAAATTAAAATGTAGTATATAAATATACTATTTATCAATTTTGTTTCCAAAGTATTTTCTGTTATAATTTAGGCAATTTTGAATAAGATAAAATCAGTTATTGAAACAGAGTTGCAGTTATCAATAGAACCAAATGATATATTCTTTTAAAGTCTCGTAGCGGCTGGTAAGGACAGGTAAGCTAGATTGGAGGATGCTACAAAACTTTATCAGTTCTTAGAAGACCATGATGAAGAAGAATGATAGTTCTAACCTATGCAAGCTAGTCGTGTATGGTAGACAGAAATGGTGCCTTTTTTAAAAGAGTTTTTTACCTCAAAAGAAAAAGCAGTAATATTATGGAATCACTTTCTTGTCTGTACGTCTGTCAAGATGTTTTTTTCTGAGAAACATCTAAGGGCTATGAAGTTGACATCAATATCAAATACTAATGTCTGCGGTTCCTCGGAGACGCAATAAATTCGAGCTTCTAAGTCAATGCCGTTAATAAATACTGTTGCGGCACCGGGTTCGAGACACCCATGGCGAGTTCTTTCCGCGTTTATTTCGCTCGCCGCGTAAGAAAAAAGCTAATTAGTCTAAGTAAAATATTTATGAAATGTACACATCACCTTTACTCTGCCAATAACTACAATTCTGTCATTTTTCTTCTCCATGACAAATTTTTACCTTAGCTTGTCACCACCGATTCTCATCAGCTGTCAAACGCGCGTATATTAGAAGGTTTAAACATTCTGGTGCTTACCAGCAAATTGTTACAAAGTCTAATTCGTCTTCGCCTATTGTCGATCGTTCTGTTCGGAGCAAAACTAGTGATGATGAAACGCCGAGAACGCGCACGTAATATTATTCTCATATTGCAGGTTGGCTGACAGAAAAACAACGCATCTGTCAGACTGGTGTTGCGGCAAAAAATCTAAGGGCGGTATTAGATCTCCGCAAGAAGCACACGGCGGCGTTGATGCATGAACTGCAGCGTCAGAGTCAGAGTCAGGAATAATGGGCAAAGGTGAGTTCCTGTCATTCGCTCATACCTCTCTCGCGAATGTCAGGGTCTAAAGGCATTCACATACCTTGTTCATTTCATTTTTACAGTAATCCCTATAGTGGCATGTAGATTTGCATTAAAATTATTATTACCACTCAATACGATGAAACATAAGTGTATATGTTTTGTGATTATATTTAAAAAAATATATGAATAAAAAGTCACCCATTACTTAATTTTTATTTTACGTATAATGATAAACATTATAAATACACTGCGTTCAGCTGAATGTAGTCCAAACTTAAAGAACCTGTACAGGTTAACAAACTAAACTAAGAGTTTCAAGGAAGCAGGGGGCGCAAAGTAACGGTTACCGAGGAAAAAAACCACAACGCGGGCAACCCAAATGCTTGGTCCTTGGCCTTCCTGTTAAGATATGTAATACTATTCTAAGACTGCTGGTCTACCGGCAACCACCAGTTTAAAAATGTTTTACATTTCATTCCATCAGCACATTATACCCCACTGCAGGGGCGTAGACCTTTGTTTTTGTTTGTTGTAAAGATGTGTACATAACAATTCAATTTGTATATTGCTTACTAATTTATTTATGTATATAATTTATTATGGAGCCAAAAGGCGAAAGATCGACTGTTACCAAGTTACCAAGTGGACATCTACTTTCTCTGCCCACTCCTTAAGGGTCGTTCATAACTTACGTGAAGCTCAAACACGAGGGTAGGGGGTTGAAATATAATCATGATCGGTCATAAAAGGGAAGGGGTTCTATAACATATCACGTGTAATTATTTTCGCGAAATTCTTGGCTAGATATGTGTGGTTACAATTTCCGCAGTAAAACACACGCAATATTTGGTGGGGCCGGGGAGTAGCTTTGAACCTCACTACGTATCACAGGGGGGAAACGAAATGTGGCCAAAAAAACCTCACATGTTTAATGGGCGACCCCTTATGGTAAAATGACGTAAGCTTATATTGATGGTATAGTGCACAGAGCATTATAGTTATATATCTATACTAATATTATAAAGCTGAAGAGTTTGTTTGTTTGTTTGTTTGTTTGTTTGTTTGTTTGTTTGTTTGTTTGTTTGTTTGTTTGTTTGTTTGTTTGTTTGTTTGTTTGAACGCGCAAATCTCAAGAACTATTGCTTCGAATTGAAAAATTCTTTTTGTGTTGGATAGTCTATTGAAGAAGGTTATAGGTTATACGTATGTATAAAATAATACTATCTGTCTGTCTGTCTATTTGAGCAAATCTCCAAAACGGCTTAACTGATTTTGATGAAACTTCACAGATATGGAAAGAAAGTAGTCAAAAGTGACATACATTACTTTTTGTATGTCTGTATGTACGTCCATTTGTCTATTCTCCAAAACGGCTAAACCGATTTTAATGAAATTTCAAAGATATGAAAATAAGGTGGTCAAAAGTGACATACGCTACTTTTTGTCCGTCTGTCTGTCTGTACGTCTATGTGTATATTCGAGCTAATCTCCAAAACGGCTGAACAGATTTTAATGAAACTTTGCAGACGTGAAAGAAGGATGTCAAGAGTGACATCAGCTACTTTTGTGTCTGCCTGTCGTTTGTCCTCACTGATCTATCAGCGTAGATAAAGCCGAAACTACTAAGTCTAGGAAGTCGAAATTTGGAACAGTTGTTTATTTTATAACGTGAATATTATTTTTTTAAGAAAGGTATATTTGGAAATTTCAAATTTAAGGAGGGAGGGATGGAAGGTCTTTGTACGTTTCTACGTTTCTTTAAAGTTACAAACATAAAAATTTTAACATAAATAAATAATGACGTGTTTCAGGGTTTTTGGATTTCCACATTTTAAGGGTAGGAAACGGGAGGTGAAAAGTATGGGAGTATCGGTTTTCTTAAAGGAGTGGGGAGAATGAAGATTGAAAGTTTGAATGGGTGTACCCAATATTAGTTTCAGCAAAAAGTACTTGAAGTTGTGATAGACCAAAGCGCAACGAACCTGTCTCAAATTTATAAGGCCCCATAGGGCCATGGTTCGAATCCGGGCGTGTACCAATGAGTTTTTCTGACTTAAGTACATAACTATCACTGATTCCGTGCCTCGGAGAGCACGTTAAGCAGTCGGTCCTGGACGCTGTCAATAGATGGCAGTCGTTACAATCCCCAACCCGCAGTGGAGCAGCGTGGCCAAGCCAAGCCCGCCCCTCCTCACCCTGGGGGAGGCCTAAGCCCCTGCAGTGGGGTAAAATAGGGCTGATGAAGTGAAATGAAGAAGTGAAGAAAAAGTACGTATAAACCATTTCGAATGTTAATACTACTTGAAACAGGAATGTGTAGTCTACGCAAGCGAAGCTGCGGGCGGTCGCTAGTGTATGTAATATAATTAATACTACTATTAATACAAGCAAGCTCTAGCCTAATTGTTACAGGCAAAAGCATCAATAATAAACAGATACAGAATTTTATTGGTAGCAATTGTCAAAATCTGTACAGTACTTCTTTTTTAATGCTACGTTAGATTACTTATATGCATCTACTTGTGTTTTTAGCTTAATCAACCCGAAACACCCGAAGAGCTATGAAATCGAGCGTCGCTTGAATAGCTTGAACAAGCAGTGAGATGTGCTTAGAGAATTAGCTGTCGCCAGGGAGAAATAGCTAGCCGACGCCGCCGCTGAGGCTTACCAGGTAACTTGAAGCATTAATGTGCTTGGAAATATATCTTATGATTATTTTACGCAAAAGCATCGTCAATGCCCACCTACTATGAACTATAGAGCGCATCCCCACCGTAACATGCCAGAATATATTTACGATTAATTACTAACATTATACACAGTAACTTTACAATACAAATAAATACAGATACATAGTAGGTTTTTGTTTTTAGTTTCATATTACCTCTTATCGCTTTATTATGTACATCGCTATTTACTGAGTGGTTGAGTGGTTAGAGATCCTAACCGCAGAACCAAAGGTTGCGGGTCTGTTCCCGTCCAAGACAAAAATGTGTTTGCATGAATTTGTCTATCAGTTTCATGTCTGGGTGTGAATATGCTCCGGTGGTATACAAAATATTGGTCAGAAGTTCATGGTGTACTAACTAACGTGTCGTACTGTACGATACCTTGTTAACCAGAGCGACATTATTGTTTATTATTCGGCTCCTCTGCACTACGAAAAGTGGAAATTGTTAAATTAACTTTTTTCTTTTATATACATATCAAACAATGAACGACAGAAAAAATATTTTAAATTTGTATAGCATTTATAAAAAGCTATGCATAAAATCCCTCGGGTACCTCCGGGGTGCCTAGTATATTGTATGTATTATAAAAAATATACATATCAAGTTCTGTCTAGTTGAGACGAGGTGTCGTGATAGCCCGAATGCAGCGAACCTGTTTCAAATCTATAAGGCCATATATGGCCGTGGTTCGAATCCGGGCGTGTACCAATGAGTTTTTTCTGACTTAAGTACATTAACCATCAGTAACTCCGTACCTCGGAGAGCACGTTAAACAGTCGGTCCCGGTTGCTGTCAATAGATGGCGGTCATTACAATTCGCCAGTTCGTATTGGTGCAGCGTGGTGGATTTAAGCTCCAAGCCCCCTCATCTCTATAAAAAGGGCTGATGGATGGATGGATGGGACGAGGTGTTCATCTGTGAAATGTCCCAAATATTATTATTATTACACGAGAATGGATTATGTCAAGTATCTGAAGAAATAATCTATGTATAACATAACATTCATAAATAGTCATATATTTAAAATTATTTTATTCCAGTTTTATAGAGACACAAACGAAGCTGAATCGAGGATGAAAGAAAAGCGCCCCCTAGTGGCGACAGATGTCGGACGCGACATGCCAGCAGTTGCCGCTTTGTTGGCGTGACATCGCGCTTTGCACGAAGAAATAGCCGCATACAGAGCCAAACTAGATGCATTAAGGTCTCAAGCTGAGACTCTAACAGGCATTCAGGCAGTGATTGTCTGCAGGTAGACTATAGTAGCTATTTAGAGCCTAGTCTAAGGGATCACTTTAAAGAAAGTTAAATTCTTACGGTCCCATATTAGTACTTTTGCGAAAATGTTATGTATGTAACATAAAAACAGTAAAGCTTTCTCTAAGGTGGGTGACGAATGAGGAACTGTGTTACTTTTTATAATAAACTTCCAAACTATTACGGTTAAATACAGCTCATCAAAGAAGTTTCTTGTTCTGTCAAGGTACATTTAAATTTTTATAAGCCATGGCCATTATTGTAATAGTGTTTAGTATTTCATACTGAAAAATTAAAACATGTATAGTAGAAAATACTGAAAAGTGTTCCTTGCCAGTTGTCCCTTTAGTATGTGTGAACCGGCAGTAAATACATCTTGACTTTCAATTAGAGTGTGTGTAATGAATCTTTCAAAATCAAAAGAATTTAATTTTGAATCAGGTAAACTAAGAAATGCCATACGTGCCGATCTCGCCATACTTTATAGTCGGTCTGAACATAGGCTTACACCTTAGGTGTAAATAGGTAAGCTACTGTACCGCTGCAAACTCGCAGTCGCCTCGTGTTCACGTCGGCCACAATGTTGTGTAGCAATCTATGAATAGTTCATTGATGACATTTGTACGAAGATACGGGAGCACAGTGCATATGTGCGTGAGTCCACGTGGACATACACGTCGATGTTAAGTAATTAACTATTCCTATCCCTTGTACAACTGTTGCTCCTTTCTAAAAAATCTCCTAGAAATTGATATTCCTTTTTCTACTAGCATTTCTACCCTTCTTTCTTACTCCTCTAAATCCGTCCTAATATAGTTTTCCTATTCATTATCTAAAATAAAATAAAATTGAAAATTGTTTTGTATAATGTATCATTGTTATCAATTATTAATTTTGTTGTTATTTTCACATTTTTCGAATTAAATTTAATCTTTTTTTGTGTTGTTCAACTTATAATGATTCTTTCGTTGCTTTATTTTTTGTTTAGCCGAGCAGGTTCTTTATTCATACATTGGGCGCCGGCTCCAGATATTAATATAAATAAAGTAATAACTAGACTATGGCGAAATTGCCACAGGCAGAAAACGCCTTTAATTAAGAAGGAGTACTTTGATAGCATAACTGTTAGTAATTCTTATTTCTTTAATTGACATAATTCAGATGTCAACAAACCGTTAATCTAGTTGTATTTTAGTATATCAATGTGTACGTCACAGTTACCAGCTGAGGTAGAACCGACGCCGGCCATCGAAGAAGAATAGGTGAACGAGACCCGTCTGGTGCCGACCGAAGTTTGGGAAGAGGAGCGGTGGAGTGGCTAGAGCACCGCACTGTCAATGAGGAGAGAAGTGTACCACAGGTTCATACTTAAAATTCTCTATTTAACTAATACGCCAATGTGAAGAATAAGGTCTACCTACGCGGTTAATGGAACTTCAGGCCATTTAGTTCTAGTTTTTTTTTTAATTTTTGAAATTTCTCTAAAGTGGAAAAAATATATAAAAGACAACTGGAAAAAACATATAGGAATATATAGTTTATTTCCATTCCTGTAGTTGTATTTAAAAATATAATTTATGCAACTTAATAGATTGTTTGCCCGAAGCTCATTTTGCGATAGTAACGCACTACGGCATCTGCAGGGAAGTGGCCGCTGCGTAATGCTCGAAAATTCGGTGCGGTGTACATTGTATGTCGCAACGGATTTCGAAGATAGTTTAACTGAAATTATACACAGTAATTAATTATCCGGCGTTGGACTGACCGAATGGCCGAGTGGTTAGAGATCTTAACTGCTGACCCAAAGGTCGTGGGTTCTATTCCCGGCCGGGGCAAATATTTGTGTGCGTGAACGTGTCTATTGGTTTAGTGTTTGGGTGTCTATCTGTATGTCTGGTAAAATTATACTTCAGAGGTCAGATTATCATAAATTGCATGAAACCTCTTTCGTCATGCACTTTTCTTTAAGCTGCATGCAATGCAAATTCTATTAGGCAGTTTTGTGTGCCATTCAGAAATATAAAAAAGAAACTGTTGCAACATGTTTTGAAACATAAAAAGTGAATTTCATGTGCTAATTATGAACTGTGGACATAATAACAGCGAAAGCTTTTGTATTCCACAGATGAAAGCGCTATACGCGTTTACCGGACAAGGGATATCCGTCCAGAAAGGAGAAGTCATGTTTTTGATCATTAAAACTAACCCAGATCGGTGGTCGGTAAGAATGGCCGACAGAACGGATGGCTTTGTACCTGCCGACTATGAGAGAGAAATTGAACTGAAGATTGTGCTGGTAAGGAGATATCTAACTTTATGTATATTTTATGAAACGAAAAAAAAAAAACTTTGTAGGGATCACTGGTGCCTTTTGTCTGTCCGTTTGTCACAGTTTATTTTCTTCTTTTCTATAGGACGAAAGAAGTTGAAATTCGGTGCCTAAACAGAATTTGGCGAGCCAATCACAAGAATTTTTATTTTGGGGATAAATAAGGGTATATGCTTTTTATAAGACATACATATACCAGTTTTCAAATGCATGGTTTAAGAGGTGGTATACGTAAATTTAGTAAATTTAGCGTTCCCATCTTATTTAAATTTTGGATAACATAAGGAATATATACCTTCAGCAATATATCTGGAAGGAGGGGGGGGGGGGGGGGGGGTAACTATACAGGCTCAATGAATACAGATGGATACAACGTAAAGGTCGCATCGGGTTTCTTCGGAATTCCGACACAAATTACTATTTAATTTCAACTTTATGTCGCTTAAAATGAAATAAATCTGCTCGACTCCATCATTACCATACTATACCGTCAGCCCATTAATGTTCCACTGCAAGCCTGCCCTCGGGATGAGGGGACTTAGAGCTTAATCCATCACTCTGCTCTACTTCAGGTAGTGGATTTTAGAGACTTCTGAGGCACAGAGTCTGTGATAGTTTTGTACTAAAGTTTTAAAAACTCATTGGTATATGCCTTGGCATTCGTATCACGGTATTCTAAATATGAAGCGGGTTCGCTATCACTCGGCTATTAGGACGTACTCGTACACTCTATCATTTGCATGTTGAATTCACGTTCTGTAACGTGTAAATATTACAAGTCCATCGTCATCTTCAGTAGGCTGTTAGCGGTCGCGAGGAGTAACGAAGCACCGCCACAGCCTTTGTGGTATTTTAAATACATAATGAAACCGACCAAGCTTGTGTCCGACCACGCACAGTGAAGGCTTCCGTAGTAGTTGAACGTTCGAGTCGGGAGAAAATTCATAATAGCGTGACACCGAAAATATCCCTTATTTTAGAAATTATTCATTATATTTTATTCACACGAATCTCTGGGCATGTATTGATGATTTTTTTCTAAGTTATGTACATAACTGTCACTGACTCCGTGCCTCGGAGAGTACGTTAAACTGTCGGTCCCGGTTGTCGTCAATAAATGGCAGTCGGTACAATCTACCAACTCGCATTAGGGTAGCGTGGTAGATTAAGCTCGAAGCACCCTCATCCCGAGAGAAGGCGTAAGCCCCTGCTGCGGGATATTAATGAGCTGATGGAACGGAATGCAAACGAATTTTGTTTAGAAGTTTTTTAATTTTTTTTTACAATTTTTATTCCTACGTCATAAGAAATGTGCCTCCACTTCTTATAAATTTAAAAGTGCATATGGGTTAAAATCGGAGAGGTGAACATTTTCGATTTTCAAATATCTGAGAAATTAAGTTTCCTTTTAAAGAAAACTGAATTAAATCTTTTCTGTGATGAGACAGGCACAAAAATATATATTTTATTCGTGAGTCATTTTTTCGGGAACATTTTTAAACAAATTTTAAATAATAATATAACTAACGTATTTGAGAATCACCTACAATAAATTGTTATAAACCTGTTCCTAAATCGGGAAATGTTGATATTTGCACTACGTCGCACATTAATAATATAAATACAAAAGTTCAAAGGTCATTTCATGTTGTATATGCAAGATATAACTATAAACTTCCCGAAAATGAGGGGGGTGTTCTCAAAATGACATCCAAGTTCCCTTTATTGACGTTCCTCGAATGAGCGCAACTTTATAAATTTAACTACTAGTGTATATATTATCTTAACTTATTAATATGGTAAAATAAACACAAAAAGTGTAGTTTCTAGGATTACGTATTATTAAGCCGCCGCCGCTGTCCGTTCGTCCGTCTGTTCCTCTGTCCCAGGGCTGTATCGTCTGAACCGTAATAGGTGCTTATTATCATGGCGGCTATGACAACACTTAATAAAATAAAGTTAGAAATCAAAGAGGCTCTCCATACAAGAAACATGTTTTTCTTGCCATTTTTGGCGATTCGTGGTTGTGAGATCATAGCTTGCATCATGAAAATAAAATAAAGTTTTTGTTACGTTCTAGTGCGTGTGATTCAACAGACCACATACTCTTGGTACGTCATACTAACTATATACGAACCGTTTCTGCGTGCGTAAATTATAACCGAACTGTTAGGTAATATTTTAATGTTTTATTGACGCCGAATCTCTATCCAAACATAACATTCAAAGACTGTACGTAGTAATAGTAATAGCACATTAACTATTATACCTTTTGAACTTAGGGACTTTTAAAACTGAAAACAGTTTTACATTTTAGTTCGACACAAATCTAGATAATAATATAATGCAATTACATTAAGTATGATGTTAGATGTACAATAGTCTATCAGTTTATGATCAACATACCGCATTACTATGAAGAAATACGTATTTTGATTACTCTTATAGTACTAACGAGCCGTTGGCCATCATTTTTTAAAGGCCAGCACTTTGAGGGATCTATAGATCATCAAAAGATGTGTGGGCAGGCCATCACTAGATATGCCACATTCAGATCATAAAACGTCTTCCTTATTTAAAACTACTTTTTAGTTATTTATCCGTATACCCACGACACGCACACAAGCGTCAAGTCAATCAGGACTTCAGTGAAATGTCGCCGTAGACAATTTCAAAACATGCTTTGTTGCTTTAGCATAACATATCAATGAAAGGTCCGAATGCGGCCACTTTACCTCTCTTGGCACTTTAAAAACACTAGTTTCTCCTATATATAAAAACGGCATTTTTCTTAAATTTTTCAGTGTGAAATCTCAGTATCCGAGCGAACGGCAAAACATTCAAATCCGCCAGCACCAGATACAGCAGATGTGGGAACGGTGTCAGGCTCAGGCTGCTGCGAGACGAGCGCGCCTAGAGAGCGGTGTCGGGTACCAGATATTCAGGAATAGCAGTGCTGCTTTGCAGGTTTGGCTGTAAGTGAGGGTTTATTAACTAGAATGGACTGAAGGTCTGAATAATAATGATAACGTATACATCACAACAACGTCTAGGCTCCAAACTAAGCATTAGCTTGTGTTTTGGATACCAAGCGAAGACACCACATACATATAACAACCAAGACCCAGTATCAGTATCAATATTCATCATATAAATACTGACCCGACCTGGGATTCTAACCCGGGACCCCTAGCTTCGTAGACAGGGTCACCCTTTCTAAATGGCTTAATGAATTTTCTTATGCAGAAACTTACCTTCTATTATTCCTTTGACATAATAATTGTGATCTCTTGTCTTGCTTTTCATTGCTCTCTATTTCAATGATATTCATACGTACATACAAACATACAATCTACATATTATTAAGTAGATACACCCACAAACATATACCTTCATGCTCACACACATGCTCATACATACACACTCATATACAATACAGACACAGCAAATGTGTAAATGATAATGATATATTGAGTGATATCGGCTACATTACTTAATGGACGAATCCTGGAATCCTTGTAACTTGTAACACAGGATCACTTCTATCTCAGGCACCGGTCTCCCAGAAAACCATATCTTGCGTAATGTTAATTATTTAATGTAAGGTTTTGGGAGAAATAAAAATTTATTATTATTATTACTATACTTAGGTTATTTATGTGGAGAACTATCTATGAACATTGCTTTTTAAAATCGGCACGCGTTACGCGCTTAACAGACGTCCTGCACACCAGACCAATAAAGCTGAATGGCGTACCGTACCTTGATGTTTAGGCTGCAACGTAGGCGGCAGGTACATAGTGCGTTTTGGGGATATATGGGCGAAATCACGAGCTGCAGCTAGTCTATACTAAATTGTTATTAAGAAGAAAGATTTTTTTTTGTTTGCTACGTATAAAATGATTTTAAACATTCTTTCATCTATAGAAAGCTACATTATTTGCGAATAATGTAACATGGGCTATATTTCATTTTCAAACTATTTACCCGCCCACGTCTCTGGGGTGGCACATTTGTACCGCGACCGTAAATTTTTGCGTAGATATAATTGAAGTTGAAGAATTACATACGCAACTTTTTATCCCGGAAAAGGGGGTCCCGGTACAACTGTGTAGTATACGCAAGCAAAGCCGCTGGCGAAAAGCTAGTATTTTAAGTACATCCTGGGTGTCTTTTTTAATTTTTATTTGCTATATAAACAGAAAGTTCGAGAGAAACTGTCCCAAGAAGTGACAGCGAAAGACGTCGCTACCGTGGAAGCTCTGCACAAACAGCACCAAGAACTAAGAGACGATATAAAAGCTCACGACGACGAGTAAGTGTCCATTTTAAACCATTTCAACCACCGAGTTTTGAATTATTTCGATAGAGAAGTAATGCTGGCCATTTAGTTCCAGGGCCAAAGTTACCACATTTGAACCATAGGTCACGAAGGAAAACAGGTGGGACGTACGTATGTCAAACGCGACTGGTTACGTAGATGTTTTGTTGTGTCTAGGTCTTTGTGTTTTACTCGTCACAACTACTAGTTACATACTGAACGAAAGGCGAACACTAATAAAAAAATTTTGAAGTGTGCGCTTTCTAGTCCCACCATCATCATCATCAGCTCGTGTCTCTCCACTATAGGATATAACTCTCTCTAGGCTTGCTACTACATACGGCCCTCCGTCTTTTGCATCGAATTACCTCTGTTATTACCCGTTACCCTTCTAGTCTGCTACATTCAAAGCGAGTTTCACAATAGACAAAACATAGGCTAGGATCCCACGGCGGCGATTCTGTAACCGTAAGCGCCGCAACGGCCGCTTTTCGTTCTGTAACTAGTACATTTAACATTAAACTGCACCCACACGTGACGAAACCGCCGCGGCGGCGAAAAAGCTGTGACTTTTCACCTTCATCTTTTTCATTCATTGCAATTTTGCTTGTAGAGTATGATTAAGTATGAACTCGCATCCACTAGTGCAGCGAAATCGTCGCAAACGCCTCATTCGGCAATAGTACTCACCCAAGCTAGATCGCCCGCAATTTAAAAAATGTCTTCACCACCTGCGGCGAGCGATGCCGATTTAGAAAAATTTGTTATCGAAATTGAATCCAGAAAAGTTTTCTATAGCTGGAACAGACTTCCTTATAGTATTTGTATCTTGGTAAGCAATGAGCGACGATATAACGTAGCTTTTCGAATGATTTGATTCTCATTCGATAGTAATTAAAAAATGTTACTTATAAAACTTCTTCATCTTCTTCACTTCACCAGCCCATTGTTACCCCACTGCAGGAGCTTATGCCTCCCCCGGGGTGAGGGGAGCTTGGAGCTTAAATCTACCACGCTGCTCCACTGCGGGTTGAGAATTGTAACGACCGTCATCTATTGACGGCGTCCGGGACTGACTGCTTAACGTGCTCTCCGAGGCACGGAGTCAGTGATAGTTATGTACTTAAATCAGAAAAACTCATTGGTACACGTCCGGATTCGAACCATGGCCCTATGGCCTTATAAATTTGGGACAGGTTCGTTGCGCTTTGTGCTATCACGACTCTTACTTATTAAAATGGCCTTTAAGAATCCTTCTTTGAGTAAGGAATGAACTCAATACCATCTCTTCTTCCGATTTCCGGCTCTCAAAATCAAAGCACAAACACATACAATTTTTACGATATCCATTTTGGATACGCGCTACCAAAAAATAACTTTAAATAGTGACGATTTCGTTGCACTGCCAAGTTGCCGCCGTGGGATCCTAGCCTAAGAGCCGGTAGCAGATAGAATTATGGTATTTCAGTAAATTTCTATGTTGAGTTGTGTTATTTAAACAATTAGGGTTTTTTTCCAAAATGAACTAAGTGGGACTGCATAAGTATGGTTACTTTAATATTAGCCGATAAAAACCTGATGATGAAGGTTTGTTCAAAATTCATTTAATTTTATTACTCTTTGAACAGATTCAAAGAAGTGATTGCTCTTAGCAAGAAGCTGTTAACGCATAATCCCAAATTGACCGACGTGGCGGAATGTATCAAGTATTTGCAAGGCGAACAGAAAGCTGTCGAGAAAGGTTGGTAATAATGCTGTCTTATAATTTTCATTTATTTTATATTCCACAGCATAGTCACCGTTTAATAGTTGAAGGATGTTTGAGTGTGAAGACGTTCCCGCGGGGGTCGGCGAACGGTCGTCGTCAGCTGGTTCGCCTTCAACTAGTAAACTTATGGTTTTTTAGTGGTCGGACGGAACAATCGAAATGCTATCTCTACGGACAACTAGTGCATAAAATTTCTAAGAGTAAAAATTTTATCATTAAACTACAAACTAACCTTGAAAACTGGTTACTATTTTCTTCATTGTTGTAACGTTTATGAGAAAACATAATTTAAAAAGTTATGACTGACCTGCTTGTTTAGTGGTAGGAGACGCCGAATGCAGACCCGAAGGTCGTGGGTTCGAATCCCACCCGTAACAAATATGTGCATGAACATGTTTATTTTGTTCAGTGTTTGGGTGTAACATATGTATAGATATGTGTATATAGAATGATACCAGCGGTTCATACATTTGATTGTATATTCTGTTCAAATAACTGATATAAAGACATTGTCACAACTACGTAATTATAGAGCAACATGCGCATTATAAGGTAGAGACCATATCGTTATGTTTGACACACACGACGTATTACGCTTCTAGTGTGGAGGCGAACGACGCGCTTTGTTAATTCTATGAGGGTATCGGATGTATAAAAATGATAATAATGAAATTCCACACAACGCCATATAGTTCCAAAGTAAGCAGGTATCGTGCTTGTATTATGAATACTAGACAACTGATATACATACATAAATACTCTTAATTATATATATATATATATATACATATATATATATATGTGTGTATTTTACACCGAGACGGAAAAAATATGTTCATGTCCTGGGATGTTCATGTACACAAATATTTGTGTACATGAACATCCCAGGCGGGAATCGAACCCGCGATCTTTGATTCTGCAGTTACGGTCTCTAACCACCCGGCCAATCTGCGAATAGAAATCAAACACAATCGTTTATATATTTCACAGAGTGGGCCGAAAAGGAAGCGCATCTGAAGCAATGCGTCCAACTTCAGCAGTTCAACAGAGAGGCCGCCCAAATAGACGCTTATAGCGGTGAACACGAGGCGTATAGTTCGCCTCAAACTTTGTGGCGGATCGAAATACAACGCTCTAAGCGTACTTGCTCAGGTACAGTAATATGCCCCTCGTTCCACTGCGTCCCGCTACACCTAAAACTGGTCACTGCGACGCGACTTGTGCCTATGTTCACATCCCCCATAAAGTTTGATTGGAACTGTACTTAGAGTACAAGGAGGCTGGGGGTGTGTACTCTCTCCTGTTTCTGCTGTATTATTTCTACCCTGTGTAATATACACACTTCTATTGAGTTAACATTCTAATATCGATTGAAGAGCCGACTATCAAATAACAGAATCTCGTTTATTTGAATTTCACCCACTTCTCGTTAACAGACTTTAATCAAACTTGGCACATAGGTGTAGTTATATATAGAAAATAAAATATTATGATGACCTGGAGCTGATCTGATGATGGAAGTAACAGGCAGTCGAGGGAAACTCCTCAACAGTGTACTGTAACCACCTCGTGTATGGGCTCATATGATTAGTTTTGAGGTAGACTTCCATATGTGTTTTGACTGTATTCGATGAGACCGTGGCCACGCACACAGCGGAAGAAGGACGTGAGCAGTTAGAAATATTGCATGTATTTATCATCATCAGCCCGTGTCTCTCTCCCAAGGCTCGCCACCACACACGATCCTCCGCCTTCCGCATCCAATTACCCCCGGTATGGTGCTTCAGGTCATCAGTCCACCTGGCCGGGGGGCGTCCAACGCTTCGTAATATTCGTAATATTCTTCTTCCTAATACGTGGCCTTCACTCGAGAACCCGTCTACCCCATTGGTTGTCGGTTCTACGGCAAATGTGGCCGGCCCATTGCCACTTCAGCTTGCTAATTACTTCGGCTATGTCGACAACTTTAGTTCTTCAACGGATTTCAGTATTCCTGATTTTGTCGGAAGGAAATGTCGAACATAACCCGCTCCATAGCGCGCTGAGCGACTTTAAATTTATGGACCGGTCCTGCCGTGAGAGTCCATGTTTCGGTACCGTATATGCGTAGAGTAAATAAATTTGACAGCAGCGCCACCGAGTGCATTTTTATATTTGCATTTGTATGGAGTCGCCATTTGTTTTCTTACTGGTCCGTTTCCACTCTATGGCTGCAGCCGAGCGCATCCGACCAGCCAATTATTTCTTTCTGCATTTCTTTTCCATTTTTTTTTAAGTCGTCCCTTTATTTACTAGTTTCCTTCGAACGGCGCTATCTCGTTTGAATAGCGCGTTTAGAAGGCCTCCATTTCATTCCACAAGCCCATTTATGCCCCACTGCAGGGGCTTAGACCTCCCCTCAGAATGACGGGGCTTAGATTTTAATCCACCACATTACTCCAGTGTGGATTGGTGGATTTTAACGAATGCTAGATAGAAGTCGTGCAATCATGGGTGCCATCAACAGCAGCTCATCGTGCGTTCCGAGGCACGGAGTCGCTCGTTACCACGACCGCACGGCGTTGAAAACTTGAAATAGGTTTGCTGCGCTCGGGTTATCACGATACTCAGACACATTGACGACTCACTTAGTAGGTCTACCCTTACTAAATACAAATAAGCTACAGTTATCGAACTAAACTTTTTTTTAGTTCGGTAAGCTCTACACGTTCTATAAGTTTGGACAACATTTAACTGAACATCCTGTATATAAATAACGATTTTCAAGTCAACTTGCACCTTTACAATATTTTGTCACATTACAGTCGTCGGTGAACGAAGCCGAGGCTCTCCTGAAGCGTCACGAGGATTCGAAGGCGAGACTTCACGCCCAAGACGACCGCTTGCGCGCGTTCCTCAAGAACGCCGAAACACTTTTGTGAATATTTCACTATGCTAATGACAGTACGTACCTACATATCGTGGTTAATCACACAAATGAATAGGTCATTATCGGTATTGTAGAGTTTTTCCAAATAAAAGCGTTTTGATACATTCTACCCGACAGCGGTGAAGTGTATCAGTCATAGACACCTATGGGGTAGGGTCTGATCCTAAACATTAGAATAGACCATAGAGTGTTCATTCACTGGAATCTTTGATCGTCACGGGCAGGTTTCATTTTTTATATTCGCATATCACCCTTCGCAACTGATATCCATGATACTCAATACTTTAAGCAGTTACATCGGAAGATGCTGAATTATTAATATCTGGGATATCTCACAAAAGGTCATCTAGTCCCAAACTAGACAGAAGCTTGTATCATGGGCACTAAACAAAATATATTTTTATAATACATATATAGATATTTTATACCCAGACATAGAACAAATCGACATGTTCATGCACACATATATTTGTCCTAGACGGGAATCAAACCCGCGACATTCGGCTCTACATTCGACGCCTCCGACCACTCGACCAACAGGTCCTTTATACAACAACAGTCAATCTATATAATAACTTGATTTTTTTTATCACGAGACAGCAGGTAAATGAAATAGATAATTAATTTTTTTTTGGTTTATAAATTCAATACACCCAAATTAAACAATTTCACTCATTTTTGCTAAGAATGGGCAGACCATATACTTGATGAAAAATTCAGAGATTATTAACGTCCAACTAAACTTTTACCTGCTTAAGTACACCGCCCTTTTTATAATAATAATAATATCTGAGGTAATAATAATAATAATGCCTCATACAACGCCATCTAGTTTTAAAGTAAGTATAGCTTGTATTATGGGGTACTACACAACATACCAGTTGTGTAGTACCCCATATTAATATTATAAAGCGGAAGTGTTTGTTTGTTTGAAAGCGCAAATCTCAGGAACTACTGGTTCAAATTGAGGAATTCTTTTTGTGTGGATAGAACAATTATTGAGGAAAGCTATAGGCTATATTTTTGTTTGTTTGTTTGTTTGTTCGAACGCGCTAATCTCGGGAACTACGCATTCGAATTAAACAATTATTTTTATGTTAGATATTCCATTTATCGACAAAGGCTATAGGCTATTATTACATCACGCTACCACCAATAGCGGAGCATCAATGAAAAATTTTGCAAAAACGGGAAAAATTATTCCTCTTGAAAGCTTTCGTTACGCGCGCTGCTTAAACGGTGGATGTTTAACAAAAATTATGTATCACGGAATTGTTTCCCTTTAAAAGTTCTAACCAAAAATCTTCAAAAGCATATGTGTATCTTTTAAGGTTGACTTACTATAACCTTTTTTATGGCAATCAAATCTGTTTCTAGACGCGGCAGAGAATTTATTTGTTTGGATGATGACAATGATACTATATGGTTGGACTAGCGACCCACCCCGACTTCGAACGCGTGCAATGTACTAATGCGTGGAACGGGAAAAGGAACGTTTCCGTAACCCACCCGGGCGAAGGTGGGTACGACCGCTAGTATATACATATAAAAATACTTTTATACCCAAACACGAAACAAATAGATATGCTTATGCACGCAAATATTTTTACGGGCGGGAATCAAATCCGCGACCCTCGGCTTCATAGTTGGGTCTCTAGCTACTCGGCCAGTCGAGCAGTCGCACAATGCGAAAGTCTCTTAACAAAATAATCGAGCTGTGATGATGATAATTTACTTTACTCCAGTATTGAAGAAAGAAAAACGCAAGTAGTAACACGCCGTGTTGCCGTTCGAAGTGCCACCGCCACACGACGTCGAGAGCTCCAAGCCAGCCTGGCACATCAGCTGTTCGTAGCTGCTGCGGAGGAGCTCCGTGTTTGGCTTCAGGACAAAACTAGAACTGCCAACGACCAGAGTTATAGGTGATTGTGATTATTTTTATTTATTTATTGCAACACTAACATTACGGTTAACTGGAAAAAAAGGTGGGAATGGGGTTGGCAATTTATCATATAAAGCAGATAGGCGAGGTAGGCATAATAAAAAAAAACCTGTATAATAAGCATTGTTTTTTTCCATCACTCAATTATTATATCTCCTTAATCAATTAATTCCATATTCCAATAATCAAATGTAGCACTATTTATTTCTTACGCTTATTTTTTTTTTACGGTTCAAACCTTTTACGGTATTACCTAATCTCTTTGGTCGGCCCTTCTACAAAAAAAATAAAAAAAAATGCTTAAGATAATCTCTAAAGCAAAATAAAAATACTATAAAAATCGAATATATGGGCACACCGATTACTGTTCCAATCCACTGGGAACATAAAAATCGGTCGTGGTTCGAATCCGGACGTGTACCAATGAGTTTTTCTGACTTAAGTACATAACTATCACTGACTCTTTGCCTCGGAGAGCACGTTGAGCAGTTGGTACCGGTTGCTGTCAATAGATGGCGGTCGTTACAATCCGCCAACCCGCACTGCAGCAGCGTGGTGGATTTAAGCTCCAAGCCCTCTCGTCTTGAGGGGAGGTCTAAGCCCCTGCAGTGGGGTATAAAAAGGGCTGATGGAATGGGAAAAAATATTGCTTGCTTACATACTACGTTTTACTACAACACAGTTAACACCATACTAGCTAGATTATATTGTTTTTTTATCGTTTATTTTTATTGTTTAAACGATGACTTTAAAAATCCACAGGAGAAGGGACGCCGTTCGACGACAAAATCAAGAAACTACAAAAGCATCAAGCGTTCAGAGAGGAATTAGCAGCTAACGAAGGTACAGTTGCGGAAGTTACAGCACTGACAGCGCAACTCGGCCCAGAAGAAGTCCAAGCCACCTTCAAAGCGCTACAAGCGGAATGGAGGCAGCTTGTTGCAGCGACTAAACAAAGAAGTAGGTTATATTTTTTTTAATTCTCGATAGAATAACTTCACTCTGGAAACTCTTCTGGTCTAAACACGGACAAGCCAGTAAAACAGGAGCATTTTGTTGTAACTTTTGTTGTGATTGTTGTTGTGAGATATTATAGGAATAGCCAGAAATACACTTTAAATAAATGTATATCAATACAAATGAATAAAATTGAAATGTATGTATACGATTTCAAAATAAAGACTTTTTCTTATGCTCATATGTTTATTTCATCATTTCAGCCTTTAACTGTCCACTGCTGAACATAAGCCTCCTTCATGGCACGCCATGCAACGCGATCCTCCACTTGCTGCATCCAACGGTGGCCCGCCACCTTCTTCAGGTCATCGGTCCATCGAGTCGGGAGGCGCCCGACCCTACGCTTTCCCGCTATGTTTGTTTACACCTAGGTAAACTCAAACACGCGTATTATTTATTTTTTTGTTTGTATGACTGTTAGAGCTAATCTCCGAAACGGCTGAACTAATTTTGACGATAGTTTCACTAACAAGTAAAGAACATTTCAGAGAATATTATTGGCTTCTTTTTATTCTATCTAAACTAAACTTAAGATTAAGCGACACAGTTGATTTCTATACAATATCAATTTGACCAAAAGTATTAAATTAGTTTTTCTGACTCAAGTATATAACTATCACTGACTCCGAGCCTCGGAGAGAACGTTAAGCGTCGGTCCCGAGTGCCATCAACAGATGGCAGTCGTTAAAATCCCCCAACCCGTACTGGACCGCAGCGTGGTGGATTAAGCTTCAAGCCCCCTCAACCTGGGGGGAGGCCTAAGCCCTAGCAGTGGGGCATAATGGGCTGGTGGAATGGAAATTAAATTCAAAGTTATTATATTAATTTTATCATTTTAATAAGTAAAATACATCGTAAAATTGTCGTCAAATTATTGAAATGGTCTTTCTAACAGAAAATGCTTTTAATTTTGGTGCTTAAAGATCATAATTTTCGATGCAGATATGTATGTATGTGCGAGTGAGTTTTTTTCGAATAGGTACCAAAATTTAGAAATGCTTGGTGTAAGAATGAACATATTTTATAAATTAAACGACAGGTTTTGATACATTTATCTTATTAAGATGGTGAGATAAACACAATAAAATATAGTTCTTTACTTCTGGTCAAAAAATTTGTATGGAAATCAGCGATATCGTTTAATCTTAAATTTGAAAAACTGAAGAAATTCTTAAAACTACGCGACCGAAGTTGCGAGCTTTCACTAGTACTACATATTTACAAGATATATTAAAATATAATTATAGATATATTATAATTATTTAACTTTAAAGTAAAGTAAAGAACTTTATATAATTATAAATTATCTATAAAATCTATAATTGCTTATATAATTATAATTATAGATATTATAGATAGATTTAAAATAGGTATTTTTTAATTAAAGTTTATTTTGAATTGAACCCTTTATAGTTAGTGTCTTTGGCGAATGATTTGTTAAATAGGATGCTGAATGAAGTCGCCATAGTACAAACTTGTATAAACATACCATTGTTAAAAAAACTCCTATTCTGTACATTCAACAGGGACGTAGAAGACGTTATGGAACGCTTAGTGAAAAAATCCGAGGCGTGACTTGAATGCGGCTAGATAACTGCATAGGTGTCACGACGCGTTGACGGCCGAGACGGGTGCCGTCAAAGACAAGATAAACGTTTTGGAAAAGCAGGGCAGAGCGTTGGCTGCTCAGTAAGCGTATTATAATTTTTTTTTAAATGTTTTATATTTTTATACTGTATTTTTTTACTCTTACTAAATTCTAAGGTCCCGTCGCATTGACTACATTCAATATATGAAGATAATCGGCTAGAGAATTAGTCAAGATAGACCGAACGCGCAGCGAACCTGTTTTTAGTTAGAAGGCCGTGCGACCGTGGTTCGAATCCGGGTGTGTACCAATGAGTTTTTTCTGACTATATATTTCTGAGTATGTAACCATCACTGACTCGTGCCTCGGAGAGTACGACAAGCTGTAGGTCCCGTCGCCATCAACAGATGGCAGTCGTTAAAATCCAACAACTCGCACTGCAGAGCGTTGGCTGCTCAGTAAGTGGTTATCACTCGGTTATCACGACATTTATAGTTCCAATCAAACTTTATGGCGGATCGGTATACAACGCTATAAGCATGCTAGCGCAGGTCCAGTCATATGCTCCTCGCTCCACTGCGTCCCGCTACACTAAAACTGGTTACTGCGACGCGACTTGTGCCTATGTTCACATCCGCCATAAAGGTTGATTGGAACTGTACACGACACGACGTTTGTCTCGTTAAATGTATATTGCATTCATCTGCAGTTCACTTATATATACCTAAAGTGCCCAACTGCCTTACTGGCATCCTCCACCAGGTTAGATGTAGCCCACATCTCCCTTCGATCTTCAAATCATCAACATATTAAAGATCATGATCGCTCGGTTATGACACGAAGAAAGGCAAACTGACTTTTGCTTTTATAATATATGATTTTATTTTGTTCCAGGCATCCGCGTCGAGCACATACTGTGAGATGTAATGTCTGTTATGGAGCGTAGACCGTTGGTTGCCCAACTAAATAGAAATTTTGGCGGGAAAATACAATGGAAGTAACCTGATGAAGAGTATATAGAGTGGCTGGCCGATATTCTTAGTTTAATCGTAAATGTATTGAAAAACGTCGTATGATGCTCGTACTTAGTAAGCTGGCTATTATAGTCATCAGTTTATCATAAGCACTTGGCTTCGCCTCGTACCTATAAACACCTCGACTATAATATGCAGCTTACCGTGCTTGCATCATAATGTACAATTAAAAATCCTTTCCCCTATAGAAAGCTACATTATCAGTGAGTAACATGGACTGTATTTTATTTTCAAACTAGCTTTACGTCCGCGGCTCCGCTCGAGTGAACTACACATTTGTACCAGGATCGCTATAATTGTTTGCATAGATATAGTTTATTGGCTGAAGAGTGATATAGGCTACTTTTTATTGTGGGAAAAGTGTCCCGGTACAACTGTGTAGTCCACGCAAGCGGAGCCGCGGGCGGAAAGCTATTCGTCATTAAATTAGGGCGCCAGGATCTACCGGAATCACTCAAAAAATGGATATTTGAACAAACTCTACGAAACAGTTAAATCAATAATGTCAGTTAAAAACATTAAAGAGAAATATTTATTATAGTCGCATGTTATGTTTTATGAACTGAAACGTAGAAAGGTGGTCATGAAAAATATAAACTATTTCTTTGCATGGTGGCTCCATCTATTACTAAATATATTAACTAAACATGTTACCTATTAAGGTTGGACACTACCTTTTTAGTATATATATATATATATATATACACTGCACTGCACTGGCTAAACCATGGAACATGTTACCTATTAAGGTTGGACACTACCTTTTTAGTATATATATATATATATATATATATATATATATTATATATATATATATACTAATTATAATAATATATATATATATACTAAGTAATAGATAATATATATATATATCTATTACTAAATATATTAACTAAACATGTTACCTATTAAGGTTGGACACTACCTTTTTAGTATATATATATATATATATATATTATATATATATATATATATATATATATATATATATATATACTAAAAAGGTAGTGTCCAACCTTAATAGGTAACATGTTTAGTTAATATATTTAGTAATAGATGGAGCCACCATGCAAAGAAATAGTTTATATTTATATATATATATATATATATATATACTAAAAAGGTAGTGTCCAACCTTAATAGGTAACATGTTCCATGGTTTAGCCAGTGCCATCAGCAACAATTATTATAATTTTGGGTTCGGGAATACAAGCGATTCCGATGCGCCTAATCAACATCGTTCAAATAGCTATATCTATTATATTTCATTTAACGTTTACAATTTTAAGATTACATATCGTCCTCGTATTTTTAAAACCCGATATGATTCTGACCATGATAAAGATGAAATACAAAAAAAGAAATTACCTACACTAGCAACCTTTTAGTTTAAGAGAAAAATGACAAAAAATAAGATTATTTTTTTCTCGAATTTCAAAAATTTGAACTTGTAGACAAAAACAACACAAACTATTGTATTCCCTTTGTACCTATGTCGTCTATTTTGGTCAACAAACGTGTTTATATTTTTGTTAATTATATTCAAAAATTAAATCATAAATTGACACTTCAGTTTGAAATATAAATAAAATTATAAATTAATAAGTATAGTTTGTTGTTGGATTTTCACAATGGAGGCAATAATGTATTGTTGAATGATTTCTCGAAATATGACTTTATAGCTTTAGGATGTAAAAATGTTATGAACAACGCCTTTGTATTATAGTTAATAAATTGTGATTAAGGATTAGATTTTACAAACCAAAGATACTTGTAAGTGGAATAAATGTATTTTAGCCCGTTTTATGTGTTTCATTTGTATAGTCGACTGATGTGAACCAAGCAGGTCAGGTACAAATTTTTTGACGAAAGGTATTAAATCTACAGCATAATCACAATCCTAAACCTTGTACCATTTTGTACCGCCACCCTGACACACACTTTGTTGGTATTCATTTTTTATTTCAGTTTTATACCCGCTCTTTACTTTCCCGTTCTTGACCTCGCTCCCGTCCCGTTTCCGGTTCCATTCTCATCAAGCAAAGTGGGCGGGGATGGGGGCATGGGGCAATTCTATGATGTTCGCATATCAAATAAGATACATATTCAAGAATATCCTATTACAATTCAACAAATATTACAAAACCTACAATTAGACACACGAAGCTAGAAGCAAAAGCAAGTGTATTCTAGATTTAAAGATTCTGGAAGAAATTCCTTAAATGACTAAAAACTGTATCAAAATCCGTTGCATGGTTTAGAAAAAGTAAGCCGAGCAACAGAAGAATTGAATCCCGTAGCGTTGTCTACACGTTCCCAGGCTGCGTACCAGAGACTCCAGCAGCGCAGCGCCAAGGTGGCAACGACTCGACAACGAATGATGCGAGGAGAGCGCCGTGTCATGTTGATACTAACTAGGCGTTCAGCTGAATAGAGCATTTAAAGCTTACTGAACTGAACCAAAAGTTTAAAAAAATTAAATTGAAAATATATTTTCCTCGTTAACCGTTAGTTTGCGCCATCTGCTCACTTAAAACTTTTTCGTTGGTTCGGTAAGCTCTACGTGATTTATATGATGTTTAGACTATGTTCAGCCGAACACTTGTTATAGGTTTTTTACTTTTATTCAAAAATATATATTTAATCAAGGAATTTCATTTTTGAAGGTCCTATTTATAAAAATCCAGTAGGTACTGTTATACAAATTTTCACCCTTATTTACTCCCATTAAATTATGAATATCCTAAAACCCTAATCATATGTCCTTACTATACACAAATCATTCTACTGTCAAAAAATTAGTTAAATCTTAGACGTATTAACAAAATAATATGCTTTATCTCTTTTAAGTACGCATACAAAAATTTTCTGTAGCGTCGTTGTGTATACAAATGAGAGTGGTCGTGTTTATATATAACACTAGCGACCGCCCGCAGCTTCGCTTGCGTAGACTACACATTTCTGTTTTACGTAGTATTAACATTCGAAACGGTTTATACGTACTTTTTGCTGAAACTAATATTAGGTACACCCATTCAAACTTTCAGTCTTCATACTCCTCACTCCTTTAAGAAAACCGATACTCCCATACTTTTCACGTCCCGTTTCCACCCTTAAAATGTGGAAATCCAAAAACCCTAAAACACGTTATTATTTATTTATGTTAAAATTTTTATGTTTCTAACTTTAAAGAACAAAGACTCTCATACAAAGCCCTTCCATCCCTCCCTCCTTAAATTTGAAATTTCCAAATAATCCTTCCTTAAAAAATTAATACGTTATAAAATAAACCTCTGTTTCAAATTTCAGCTTCCTACACTTAGTAGTTTCGGCTTATCTACGTTGATAGATCAGTGAAGACAAATGACAGACAGACACAAAAAGTAGCTGATGTTACTTTTGACAACCTTCTTTCACGTCTGCAAAGTTTCATTAAAATCTGTTTAGCCGTTTTGGAAATTCGCTCGAATAGACACATAGACGTACAGATAGATAGACGGACAAAAATTAGCGTATGTCACTTTTGACTACCTCCTTTTCATACCCGTGAAATTTCATTAAAATCGGTTTAACCGTTTTGGAGATTAGCTCAAATTGACAGATGGACGTACATACAGACATACAAAAAGTAGTGTATGTCACTTTTGACCACTTCCTTTCTATATCTGTGAAGTTTCATCAAAATCATTTTAACCGTTTTGGAGATTTTCTCGAATAGACAGACAGACATATAGTATTATTTTAAACATATAGCCTATAGCCTTCCTCAATAAATAAACTATCCAACACAAAAAGAATTTTTCAATCGAACCAGTAGTTCCTGAGATTTGCGCGTTCAAACAAACAAACAAACAAACAAACTCTTCATCTTTATAATATTAGTATAGATTAATATATTGTATGTTATTATTAAGCACAAATAGTGACGAAAGAAGCGATCGTTAAAAAAAGTATAGAGATACGAAGGCTGTTATTTTTGAATCCAGAACTGGCCACTAAAAAAAAAATTATTTAAAAAGTAACTAGGTACGACATTTAAAAATGGAACTCTTTGGATGTAGAATGCAGATTGTTTCATATAACTGACAAGTGTTATTTTCTTAAAATAAATAAATAATTCAGACTACTTTTAGAAATAGCTTCGCATCAAATCAATTAGAAGACTGAATTTTTAAAATATTTTTTTTCAATTGAGATGAACGGTAATACAAATGCGGAATGGGATTGTCGGGATATTGCGGTGGTTCGATGAATCTGGTTGGCTCATAGTAGGACAGCTGACCCTACCGCCTAATGCCTTACCATTTCTAAAAACTGACCAATTGTTATGTCACCCATTTGAAGTTTTAGTTAAGCATCTTGAATTGATTTGTCAGTGAGTACGAACTACTTCAATAGTTGTATGAGAGAGTTCGCTTCAATTCTGTGACGAACATCAAATAGGTTTTTCCATTTCATTCTATCAGCCCTTTTTATGCCCCATTGCAGGGGCTTAGACCTCCCCTCAAGATGAGAGGGCTTGCAGCTTAAATCCACCACCCTGCTCAGTAGAGCAGGGTGTAGTAGCGCACCCGCAGTAGCGGGTTGACAGATTGTAACGACCGCCATCTATTAACAGCAACCGGGACCGACTGCTTAACGTGTTCTCCGAGGCACGGAGTCAGTGATAGTTAATGTATTTATGTCAGAAAAAAACTCATTGATACACGCCCGGATACAAAGCACGGCTACATTGCCTTATAGGTTTGAAATAGGTTTGCTGCATTCGGGCTATCACAACATCACATATGTCGTAGTAGGAGGCATCTTCTTGTAAAACTTTAACAAAGTGCATGATATTTTGGGGCTTTTTTACCGACTGCCTGGTTTAATTTGGAGTGCCATGAGTTTTCTCCATAAGCACACTATATAAGGCACGAAATCTTCACGATGCTATTGTTTTTTTCATATATTTCATTAATTTGGCTACTTTAGGATCGTCATTGCCTCGACGGATTGTGTAATTCCAACCAGTCACCATCTTACACCAATCACAGAAATCCTCGAAAAAAATAAGTTTCTTGTAGAAGAATCTCTTTTATTTTTTATTTTATTGATAGGTCATAGTGACACATCTTTCATAAAAAATTAAAATGTATGCAAAGAACTTATTCTCATTAATCATCAAACACGTCAAAAAAAAATTAATTTTCTTTTATGGGAATTCTTTAATTTTTAACTTTATTTTATTATTATTATTTGTAATTATAGCGCTTATAATGACACATCTTTCAAGAAAATTTCAAGTGTAAGTAATGATCCTGCAACCAGCAATCACCAAAAACGTCGGAAAAATTACGTTCTTTGTATAAGAACCCCCTTTGATTTTAAACTTTATTTTATTATTATTATATGTTATCATAGCGCTTATAATGACACATCTTTCAAAAAAATTTCAAGTGTAAGTAATGATCCTGCAACCAGCAATCACCAAAAACGTCGGAAAAATTACGTTCTTTGTATAAGAACCCCCTTTAATTTTAAACTTTATTTTATTATTATTATATGTTATCATAGCGCTTATAATGACACATCTTTAAAAAAAATTTCAAGTGTAAGTAATGATCCTCCAACCAGCAATCACCAAAAACGTCGGAAAAATTACGTTCTTTGTATAAGAACCCCCTTTAATTTTAAACTTTATTTTATTATTATTATATGTTATCATAGCGCTTATAATGACACATCTTTCAAAAAAATTTCAAGTGTAAGTAATGATCCTACAACCAGCAATCACCGAAAACGTAGGAAAAATTAAGTTTTTTTTATAGGAATTCTTTAATTTTTAACTTTATTTTATTATTATTATTTTTTATTATAGCGATCATAGTGATTCATCTTTCATAAAAATTTCACGTGTAAGTAATGATCCTACAACCACCAATCACCGAAAACGTAGGAAAAATTAAGTTTTTTTTATGGGAATTCTTTAATTTTTAACTTTATTTTATTATTATTATTTTTTATTATAGCGATCATAGTGATTCATCTTTCATAAAAATTTCACGTGTAAGTAATGATCCTACAACCACCAATCACCGAAAACGTCGGAAAAATTACGTTCCTTGTATGGGAACTCCCTTTAATTTTTAACTTTATTTTATTATTATTATTTTTTATTATAGATATTATAGTGGCACATGTTTCATGAAAATTTCAAATATAAGTAATGATCGTATTACCACAAATCACCAAAAATGTCAAAAAAATTATGTTCCTTGTATGGGAACCTTCTTTAATTTTTAACTTTATTTTATTATTATTATTTGTTATTATAGCGATCAGAGTGATACATTTTTCATGATAATTTTGATTTTAAGTAATGATCTTACAACCACCAATCACCAAAAACGTCAAAAAAATTACGTTGCTTGTATGGGAACCCCCTTTAATTTTTAACTTTATTTTATTATTATTATTTGTTATTATAGCGATCAGAGTGATACATTTTTCATGATAATTTTGATTTTAAGTAATGATCTTACAACCACCAATCACCGAAAACGTCAAAAAAATTACGTTCCTTGTATGTGAAGCCCCTTTAATTTTTAACTTTATTTTATTATTATTATTTTTTATTATAGATATTATAGTGGCACATGTTTCATGAAAATTTCAAATATAAGTAATGATCGTATAACCACAAATCACCAAAAATGTCAAAAAAATTACGTTCCTTGTATGGGAACCTCCTTTAATTTTTAACTTTATTTTATTATTATTATTTTTTATTATAGATATTATAGTGGCACATGGTTAATGAAAATTTCAAATATAAGTAATGATCGTATAACCACAAATCACCAAAAATGTCAAAAAAATTACGTTCCTTGTATGGGAACCTCCTTTAATTTTTAACTTTATTTTATTATTATTATTTGTTATTATAGCGATCAGAGTGATACATTTTTCATGATAATTTTGATTTTAAGTAATGATCTTACAACCACCAATCACCAAAAACGTCGAAATTACGTTTCTTGTATGAGAACCCCTTTTAATTGACGACCGCTTAGCCTAGTGGGTAGCGACCCTGCCTACGAAGCTGGAGGTCCCGGGTTCGAATCCCAGGTTGGGTCAGTATTTATATGATGAATAGTTAGTTTGGGGCCTAGACGTTGTTGTCATGTATACGTTATTATTATTATTATTATAATTTTTGATGTTTACTTGAAGGTTCCTTAGTATCTAAGAATCTGACCTGAGATGATATCTATGTAATTTAATCTGCCGAGATAGTGTTTTTAGCTGATCACACCTCTCTCGCATTTAAAATTAATAGAAATGAGGAGGAATTTTCAGTAGTAAACTCTTTGCTCTCGCAGGTCTTGAATTGGTTCAACGCCAACAACCTATTATTAAACGCAAATAAAACAAAATGTTTAAAATTTACATTGCCCAATGTTCGACAAGTTGATGTGAATTTGAGAATTGGTGGAGATTCATTGGGTTTAGTTGATGAAACTGTGTTCTTAGGCATTAGTATAGATGCAAATTTACAATGGGGTCCTCATGTTATGAGAGTGGCTGGTAAACTGAGCTCTGCTGTTTTTGCAATTAGGCAAATAAGAAAACTAACCGATGTGCCCACATTTAAACAATATTTGTTCTGCAGAAAAGGGCTATTCGAGCTATACATAAATTAAAATCTAGAGATAGTGTGAAGGCTCACTTTAGAGAAAGTAACATTTTGACAGTCCCTTGTCAGTACATTTATGAAAATATAATTTATGTACATAAAAACTTAAATGCATTCTCTGGGGTGGGTGATGGCCACAACTTAAATACAAGACATAAGCATATGTTATCGATTCCCAGGTTCAGACTTTCAAAAGTTAATAATTCTTTCATGGGAAATTGTATCCGTTTTATAATAAAATTCCTAAAGAAATGTTGAACTTAAATTCAAATCAATTTATAAAGCGAGTTAAAGTCCGACTTATGAAAAAAGCTTACTATTGTATCAGCGAGTATTTAAATGATAAGTGCGCATGGACATCATTGTAATAGTTGTAAGCATATTTAAAAAAAATATGAAGAATTTAAGAGAAACATATATTTAAATAAAATAAACAGGGAGGAGTTTCTTGCCGGTTCTTCTCCTACTAGTTTTGGAACCGATACCTAATCCATTTATTTTGACTTTCAATAAGTGTGTGTGAACATCTTATATTGAATAAAAACTTTTTGACTTTGAATTTGTAACGCTAAAAACTTCAACAAACCAAGCCCGCAGTTTCTTTTCTAGAAACAAGCCGAATGCAGCACCTCCTGGTGATCGATCTAATCTGAAATGATTATTATGTAATGCAAAGAACATCATCAAAATTAACTTAATTTTTTTCAGAGAAGCACGCTTATGTAGCACCTACTAGTTGTCCTCAACTGTAAAGCCAATCTAAGAATCTGTGATCAAATTTATGCAACGCCAAAAAACCTCAAAAAAATCAGTTCATTTTTTTAATAAAAACTCGTTTAATGCACACCTCCTGGTGGTTTGCAATCGTAAACCCTATCTAAGAATATGACCTGAGATCATATCCATGCAACGCAAAAACCTCATCAAATTCAACCTAGTTTTTTCATAGAAGCACGACTGATGCACCACCCCCAAGTGGCTGTTATGTTTACCCTACTTGGAGTATTTTTAATGTATTTTATTTTCAATTTTGCAAATATTTGACAAAATAAAAAATACGTTATGATACATAAAAACAAACTAAAACATTTAAATATTTCTTTGTGTACAACAATGATAACTTCTGCCTACGCGTGTCACATCGGTTGTAGAACCACTGAATTTATTTTATCGCGCGATAGTTTCAATTTAACTTAATATCTTAAAATTATAACTCCGAAGATATTAATTTAAATTGTATGGCGTATAAACGACAATTATATAGTGTATAAAATGCTTAAGGTACTTGACGTATTTAATTTGATTAGGATTAACAGAGTATCCTTGTAAATAGCTTTCCAATTATCAATTTATCACATCATATGTGATATTTTTTTTTTAATAAAATAGGTATAGTAAGCTATCCTTAAAAGATAGACATGCCATAGCGAACTTTTCTATAAACCTGTAATAGAGAAAAGATTCATTTTATTCAAAACTTCAAAGGGGTTAAACAGCGTTTTCGATGAAAGCTCCCAGTCGGCTTGTTTTTTTCCGAGATCTTCAACAAACATCGTCATATTTCAAGCAATTTAATTAAGCAAGACATTAATAAATTATATACACAAACCTTACTCTTGAATCACTCCGTCCATTGGGGAAAATCGTATGAAAATCCGGTGGGTAGTTTTTGAGTTTACATTCAGACAGACAAACTTTACACGTGTAGTTCTTTTTGTGAGATATCGGAGAATATAATTGAAATTTAAAATTATATAAAAAAAAGTTTGGTGTTTGCCAAAATGAATTATAATAGTTATATTCCATACACGTATTTGCATCACAGAAATGTAATGCTTATGAGATTTTTGTACTATATTAATAATTTTTAGGTTTAACCATAACAGTACTAATCGACTAGAAGCCCTCTTCTGCGCTTACCGTCTAACCACTAATAGAATTTCAGTGCGCGAGATCCCCACTCGCCGGTCTTCACCCTGAGAAATCTCCGCGTGCCGGTCTTCGCCCCCACGAATTAACGGTAGACATTTTCGGTACTGTGAAGTAACATTTACGACTCTATTAAAAACCCAACGCTGCTGTCAAATTTTTTTACTCTATGGGTTTAACAAAGTGATCATTGTTAAATTACATTAAAACGATAAATAAAAAAAATAAAAAAATGTGAGCCATCACGGGACGCTTGGCAGATATGAAACTTCGGGTTTGTACAAGTAATATGCATAAAAGACAAGATTACGCCAGAAACTAAATATGGTATAATGAAAAATTATTTACGAGTTTTTTACAGAAAAATATGACTATTTATGAATATGAATAAACAGTTATTTTTATTAAATACAAAAATAAAAAAAATTATTTGAAGTTGCGATAACTCAATTCTTTTGATCTGTGACTTCAGTAACAGTTATAGTCTATTTCACAACGGCGCGCCCCACTATAGCTCCGCGTGAGGTGCGCGGCGTAAGAGGGGCATATGCTAACATTTAGTTACTGGCCGGTAGACGGTCAGTTGATTCGACATAAAAGCGAATTTAAAAAAAAAAACAAAACTTAATATTTAATAACTTACATAATAAAACATACTTAAATAAATAAAAAATATTAATAATAATAATAATAATATATTCTTTATTGTACACCAAAAGTTAGAACAAAAATAAATAATGTAGGTATCTCTTATAACTAGGTACATTGGGCGGTCTTATCGCTAAGAGCAATCTCTTCCAGACAACCTTATAAAAAAAACCTTAAAAAATATTAACAAAAGGAACTTAAGAATTGGTACCCCACTTTAAAGACGTGGTTCTTTTTCTTCTAAATATATAGCGTGGCGACACGTCGTCGCCACGGCATGCATCGCCATGCCAGCAATCAGTTATATAGATGTCCTCGCTATACAGATGTTTCACATTAAAACTAAATTTATTGATTTAAAAGTCTTTTATTTAATATTTTCTAGGGTTAGAACATGGATAATCTAAAAATTAATAAAGAGGTGCTCGTGAGTTTCGTTTGGCGAAGGTGACCTCTGGAACTATTAGATTAAATTAAAAAAATTGTCGTTCGTGTAAAGCTACAATATTCCAAACGAATAAAGGCACTGGTGTCAGATGGGAGGATTCCCAGCAAATTCGGACATGTTTTTTTACCTCGGAAGGAAATTTGGAGGGAAGCGTCCTTTTAGGTATTTTCGGAGGAAAAGAAGTTTAAGGAATTTCGTTACATATTTAACTGGAACTACAACTGATACTGATATTTAAATTGAAATTCTAGAAGAGATGATGGAAATACCGACATACGAGTATATATTTTAATAAAATATTTGTGTGTTTTAATTCTTCAATTATATGAATAACACTAAGTTTTTCTCGAAATGCCTTTTGGAGGATGGGGGTTACAAATCACCATTTTTTTTATAACTTTAAAAAACTTTTTTTTAACTTCACTTGTACATCCTGGAATTATGGCGATCAATATTTCAACCACTTCCATTAAAGATATCGGACTGAAATTTTGATAACATGTGACTTCGATGGCAATACACTAAAATGATAAACATGACCTGATGCTACAGCCAAGATTGTCCCCTCATTTACTCAGTTTACGCAGCGCACGCAACGGAAGCTCTCAAAAAGAATATTTTTTCCCGTTTTTGCAATAGTTTTCGTTGGCGCTCCGCTCCTACTGGTCGTAGCTGATGTAACAATAGCGTATAGCCGTTCTCGATAAATGGACTATCAAACACAAAATGAGTTTTTCAATTTGAACCCGTAGTTCTTGAGATTAGCGCGTTCAAACAAACAAACTCTTCAGCTTTATAAAATTAATACAGATTTAAATAGTCCATCATGATTTTTGTCACGCACTGATGATGTAGTCAGAACGGTCTCCACACGAGAACACTAAACTCCTCAACGGTTATTCGAATCGAATTCGAATTTCACAAATATGTATAATTTAGAAGACAATCGATAATTATGGTATTATCGAGCTGATCCGACGATGGAGCTGGAAGATGGATAACAGAACCCTTCAATGGCTTCTCGCACACCCACTGTGGTGCCTTCGGCCGGACTAAGTAAGATAGGAGCATGGAATGAGGAAAACCATGTCACAAGCTCTAAGTGGGGTACGTGCAGAGGAGCTGGACAGCCATGGTTAGCAAAACGTTTGGGACTAAACACATAAAGATAGGTTTAAGTATTTTAATACTAAAAAGTCGAAAATAAAAATATTATTTTATACCTATTATTTTTAAAATTATACTAACATTATTTTAAGCAACATGGAAGCGGTCTCTCTGATAAACAATGTCTAAAGTATTTCAGGCATTCAGATATTTTGATAAAAATTAAGAAGTAATATTATAGGATTTCATTTAATTGCTGTAAACAGTGCCAAGGCCACGTTTCTTTGGGGTACCTACCTACAACATGGAAAATGTCTTCCTGAAAAAACATATTCTCAAAAACTTCGAGCATTCATAAATGATGAAAAATTATTAATGTATAAAATACATTTTATTTGAAGTGCTGTAAACGCTAACTCGTCCACGTTTGTTACGCAAAGGACCTGGATTATGAAAGTCTCTTTACAGTGTTTATTGAAAAACATTTACTGTATGTAATGATGGGCAAGTTCAATTGGAAAAGTTGTAAGTTACACTGTAAATAATTTTGAAATAAAGATACTTTTGGGACAACGTTTCAAATATACAAAATTGTCAAGAAAAATTAAGTCATGATAATAAGAAAAAAAATGGCAGGTTAAGTAGGCTTTAAATTATGACAATTTACACAAAACCTTTACGAAATTTATATACACGACCTCAAATACTGTTGAATCTATTTATTTTATAAGGGCATAAGTAAATATTTTGTGTATTGGTATATTTTTTTTTTATATTTCATTATTCATGAAATTATTCATTATATTGGGTAAAAATAAATTATCTAAAATTTTCAAGTTTCTGTTAGAAAACATTAGAAAATCAAATCGATAAAGGAAAACATTTGTTATATTATTATATTATATTATGTTATATTATGAGGTTTTTCATGTCATTTTTATTAGTGGGAACCTATAAATGGTTGACTGTTAACCACCCACTGCTAATTATTCTCATTATATGTAACTGTTGGTTCTCCTTAACATAAATAAATAAATAAATATTTTTTCCATACTTTGTAAACTTTAAAGTAGGCTTTTAAACTTTAGGGATCAAAAAATAGTTTTAATGAGTATTTGCGTACTTGTGATGCATTGAACACGAATCGCAGGCACTTTGTTTTATTGGTTACGATAGAAGGTTTTTTTTTTTCAATTGCCCAAAATAATTTTCTGCGGTTGCGTTGCTTAATCTGCCTTCCCTAGTTAAACTTGTATTCTTGAATACTAGACTAGACTAGACTTCTATTCTTGAATTTTAAATATTCCTCGTAAGATACGGATAAAAGACCTTATTTTAAGTACGGGTTCTTTATCGCACCGACCTTGGCTTTTGCGTAAAATGCTTTTTAAACAATTTTCATAAAATATTTGTAAAAGAGACGCGATTCATTTGTAGGAGAATTTGAATATTTTTGAATGTTTTCCGATGTAATGGTAATTTACATTTGAATGAATATTTTTTCCTTTACATAAAGCTTTCAGTGTTTCTTTAGCATTAATAAATTCACGACCAATGAATGATGATTTTAATTGAATGTAAAATTTTTTAACAAAATCATTATTTTTCCTAATTATGAAAACAGTATAAAGTTAACATTTAAATCTTTTCAAAATTTTTGTTCTTGATTCGTATTTCGAATATGTCTTCACATATTATTTAGGCGAAATGAGCACAACAAAAATGTACCTATAGGTATTTTATGGTGCAAAAAAATCGATTTTCGGTTACGAGTATCATAATAATCAAAAGAAAAATTCAAATAATCTAAGAAACTAGAATTATTAAAAGTTTTACAAACAGCATGCAACATGACAAACGAAAAATCTACTACAATACCAGAAAATGCTGCCCAGTGTTTATTTACTTAACAAAAAAAAACTAAAATCATCTGGCAATTTGAAAATTGATTGAATATCGTGTACCGCAGAGACCATAGAAAATGCTGGAGAGATTCTATTAGTATTTTTGAGGTTTATAACTCCTATATTCTTTTACACAGAATTGTTTCATTTTTTGAAAACCGAGTCGATGCATAGCATGCCGACCAGAAGCATACATATGCAAGAACGGCATGTCTTGGCTTTTTAATACCGCTATTTATTTATTTATTGCTACACAATTTAAAAATAGTTACTTCTTTAATATATTCACCCCGTTGCCTTCCACGTGCGTATTTTACGTATTTAAAAACAACGTGTTATTAACACATAGAGATATTATTTCCTTAACACATAACGATAAAATTGTGTTTTCTATTACAAATGATTTGATTGAGTAATTTTACTTCTAAATCAAAACAATACCTTCTGATATATTGCAAGTTTTATTGCGGATTACTCGACAAATTCACTAGCTGTGCCGCAAGGACAGTGTCTGTGAGTTCGGGCTAAAAATATTTAATAATTCTTTACGAATAAGTCCAAAATTTCAGGAAATTTTTGACTTCATATCAATAAAATTGTTTTTATCCGTAGTTGCATATGTTAAAATACCACAATTCAAACTATTCCTATCAGTACATATAGTTTAATTGAGTTTAAATAATAGATTTTTGAAAAGTTTTAGAATTTTTTTGTGGTCTTTTCATTCAGATCTTGAATATTCGTTATTTTTCCTCGATTTTTAAAATTTAAATATTTAATCTTTTTTCTATTTGTAAAATTATTCAAAATATTAATTTTTTACAGAAAGTTTTATATAATGTATTATTTTGTATTAATTTTAAATATATCGCGTGAAATTTACGACATTTCATCATTAATAATAGTTGATTCTAAAATATAGTGAATTTTATTTGTTGATGTTAATACCTAAATCCACAAGAATCATTGATCAGCCTTACGAATTGACTAGAAGTCCTCTTCTACGTTTACCGTGAAACCATTCATACTCTGTAAGCTCACCACGACCACGCACGTCGGTCTTCAACCCCGCAAAATTGCAAAAATTGTGTAATGTCACTTCGAGATTGTGAAGGACATTTATGACTATTAAAAGCAAACGCTGCTGTCAAATTAATTTACTCTATGAATAGAACGATACTGGGATAGCCATACCAGAAACTTTATACCATACTACCAGAACATACTGGAACCAAAAATTAAATAAACTTATGGATAAGTTCACGTCTGATTTTTATATCACAAACTTAAAGACAGTTAATTTATAATTATGTAATAGCAGTCGTTAACATCCGCCAAACCGCACTGGAGCAGCGTGGTGATTTAAGCTCCAAGGACGCTCATCTTGAGGAGAAGACTAATAACGACAACGAAGCTACAGCTTATACATTTTATAGAAAATGGTTGATCAGATTTTAATAAACCTTTCAGATATAAAGAGAACGTTGTCAGAAATGACACACTACTTTTTGTCTGTCTGTCTGTACGTCTATCTGTCTATTCGAGCTAATCTCCGAAAGGGCTGATCTGATTTTAATGAAACTTCACAGGTATGAAAAGAAGGTGGTCAGAAATGACATACTACTTTGTGTCTGTTTATCTGTACGTCTATTCGAGCTAATCTCCGAAACGGCTGAACAGATTTTAATGAAAATTTTCAGATACAAAGAGAACGTTGTCAGAAATGACACACTACTTTTTGTCTATTTGTACGTCTATTTGTCTATTCGAGGTAATCTCCATAACGCTCGCGGCATTACCGCGTTGGATCGCTATAACGAGCCTCTGTGCTAGAAACGACACAGAGCGGGGGTCACAACCTCTGCCTAAGTCGGCGACCGATGCTCCTAATCAAATTTTTGGCCTCGAAACTCCAACAGTCTATCGTCGGCACAGCAATGGGAACGAAGATATGTTTAGACGGGCCGTGGACTCGTAGTTGAGTTGTTAAATTAATGTGTGCGTACCCTATACTATTTTTTTCCTTGGCGCCATATACTCGTATGAGATATTTGTGGTGTCCGATACTCGAGAAGTGAATGTTCTTGACTGCATGTAGACTCTAATTCAGAAATGCTAACAAACGTCTAATTTTATAATATATGTCTACATAATATGTATTCATAGCAAGGAAATAAATTTTATTATCTTATAATATAAATCGTAGCATTTTTAATAGTAAATGCATTCGTATATTCTATAAGTTTAATAGGTTAATACCACAGAGCAGAATAAAATACGAATTATTTATACTACAACGTTAATTTTGTAAAAATTTATTTCCTTTTCCAATTGAAAAGAAATGAAATATAAACGCAACAATATATTTTTGTAATAGAAAATATACGGCCATACTTTAATTACTGACATTTTCTTTTATTTCTCTGTTACTTGGATTATTGTATTTTTAGCTATTGTTAACTATCTGAGGATATTTCGGCGTTTTCCGAACTGATGCCTAAGCAATGAAATCTGTGAGAGTTTATAAAGTACACGTGGCTAAAATTAATTTTTGAGTGGTGTATTTTGCTGGGACGATCTTAGAATTGTGTTTTAATATTAATAAGATCAAGTCACTTAAGTTCACTCTTCAAAAACGCTGACTTAAAGATTTTGACAGTTCGCTATCACTAATTCATGGGAACTGGCGAGGGGAACGGCAATAGTTTGACAGAACTTTTAGCAAAGAGCTGTTTTTGACAACACTTTTTTACATACGATGCTTCTTGGCAATAAATAATGTCCTGACTCAGATTATCACTCGCTGTGGCGGACGAAGGCGGACTTAAAGACTCTCGCCCGTGCGATCGACAGATGCTACCAAGGAGGCAACTGGGGCCACCCTACAAGCAGCAAGATGGTTGAAACAAAGTTTGTTGTAAATGTTCGAAAAAAATAATCGTTTGATTCATTATGACAACTACAGTAATGAAAAACTTTCGAATATTATAACTGATGGAAATGTTAATGTAACACGGACGGATCAAACTAACATTCTTGGCGAAGTTGGCCAGAACATAATTTTAAACACGAGTAACTTAAATAATTCATTTCCGAAGTCAAATTCAGGTTAATGTTTTGCCAACGGTACAACTAGATGTTTTAGATAATGCCGGTAAAAACACTTATGTCGCGCACTGTTAGACTCTGGCAGTGAGAAAACTCCATATCTGAAAAGTTGTACAATCTTTGCATTTCTGTATCAACCCTCGGATTTGACAATTATATGTTTCAATTTCAATTATTATTTCATTTGAAATATAAACGGATACAATTCCCCATGAAAGAGTTAAATACACAGGGACAAGCCACGGTTTGTATCGAGTTTTTGACGTGAATACATTATCGTCACCATTTCAGAAAAGGGGTGCGCGCCAGAAATTCGAGCGACATAAAAATTGGATAGGTACAAAAACACGGCGATTTTTCGGAAACTAGAATTAATAGTAAAAAAATAAAGTCACCATCGTGAAGTTCGTTTTGGTGACTCTTCAAAATGGTTACGTCATGCGTCCGTGGCTTAGAAATATGACGATTACGTCTTAACGATTAGTAATTGTTGTTTGTCCCCGCTTGCAATGCTATGGTGCACTCTACGTTGCGTTGTTCAAATCAAATTCTGTAGAATATGGCTTGTTTTTCTCTTTTTAGTTAGATGTCTATCACTTTTTTCTTTTAAGTGGATTTGAAGTTGAGTTTTCTTTTTTTCTGTTACGTTTTTCGTAATAGTGTTATATTACGAGATGCTGTTGATATACATACTATATTAATTTCTTGCTAATCCATTTACAAATATAGTACTGAAACAGTGTCACTTTCTTGTTTTATGTTAAGAATTCCTGGCATAAAAAATGGTATTTCTCTGGAAACAAGACCTAATAGAAAGGATAGTCCTTCAGTATAAGGGGATGAAAAATGAACGTTAATTTTCATTTTCCTAAAATCAGTATTAGTTATAAAGTGATACGTGATGTGCTACGAAGCATTACTGTGTCGCTTCACCGAAACTATTGTTGGAAAATGTATTATAATAGACTAACTAGTCAACCCTGAACCAAATTTCTTCTATTCTTAATTATTTTCTTTGCGTGTTCATCAGATACTAGTCAGTGGTCCCCGAGTTGTTGGAAGAGTAAGTCAATTCAAATTGCATCAAACGACAGATTATTATACCCATGTGGTTGACAGTAGTTATAATTTTGAACAAACTTTAACTATGCCAAATCTGCGTACCCGCAATATGCTCGAGTACAAAGTTGTCTCTTTACGTGTTAACTTAAAGAAGATTATCAAATAAAGTGGTTTATTCCCATGTTAAAGTAACAGATTTTTAAAAACGTGAATACTAATGCAGTTTTTGTTCTCTCAAAAATCAAGATCACGATTCATTTGAACACTTTACGCTTTTTCTCACAATTTAGGATTTGGCCATACAGTACCATTTCAAAAACTCAATCTGTATATATATTTTAGCTTCCTGCACTCCTAACTCCACATAAACTGTAACTATGCGGAATACGCGTGCGTTTAAAAGGGATTAAAAGCTTATTCTTTGAAAGAAATACTTAGTGCTATCTATACAGTTCAAATCGAATAATTGAAATCGGGAAAATAACACAAGTTGGTACAGTATTAAATTTAAACTATGTTAATCTACGTTATTTCCTCAAATTTCTACCAAGTTTTCGAGAGAAAACCGAACCTTAATATACGATTTTCATTACCTAGGTGTTTGGAGGTAATTATTACAAATACAAATGTCAGGATTTATTATACGCTTTTCAAAAGACTAAATGGGCAGTGGGCAAGCGCTCTGACTGCAATCTAGGTTGCTTGTTCAATTATCCTGTCCGTAAGAATCTTTATACTTGGATTTTGGAGTCTAGTCGTGTCGGAGATTAGCCGGAATAGACAGATACGACGATTTTTTACACATAGAAACAAATGTACAGAATTCACGCTTCTCGATCGGAGGACATTGAAAATGGACCAATTTTAAAAATTTGGTACCATACGATGCCCTGCGAGCTCCTACAACTTTTGACACTACTACCTTTCGTCAACCTTTATAACTTTCTGAAATATAGCTGAATCTCATTCTCCGGGGTAATTGATCTGATAGTCATTCAATGAAAAAGGGAACCTCCCACAGTTTTTGGCCGATTCCAAAATTCCTTTCTCCAAACGGTAAAAATCGGGAGCTCTATTAATTTTTTCGATATTAGCTTTTGTTTTTCAAATATTAATTAAATTTTTGTCTGAAACATTAGACAATTTCGTCTTTATTTTCACCATTTTCGATGTTCCGAAAAAAGTTACAAACCAATTTTAGAAAATTTGATGTCATACGATGCCTCACAAACCCTTGCATCTTTTGATACCACTGCCTATTTTCTATCATCCTAAATTTCTGAAATATAACCGAATTACACTCCCCCACGAAAACGAACAGATAAACATTTTCAATGTTAAAAAGCTCACTCCTGACAACGTTCTTTTTATGTCTGCAAAGTTTTATTGAAATCGGTTCAGCCATTCCGGAGATCAGTCCGGACGGACAAACAGACAAACAAACAAAGACAAGAAGTGACCTATGTTCTTTTCCAATGTCTTATCTATCTCTGTACTGAATTCCATTAAAATCGGTTTAGGCGTGAAAGCGTAACAAACAAACACACTCACATTCGCATTTAAATAATATTGGTTAGGATTATTCGTATAAACTGGAGACTTGTATCCAAACTGAAAAACCCTACGGCTGCAGTTACAAGCCAAACACGACATAGAAATCTTGTGACACAAGAAACTCAACCAACCACTCAGTCAACGCCATAAAGATAAAAGTAGGTATAACCAAGGCCTACTTTAAGACATCTGGAAGGATTTCAAGGTTCCATATTTCAAATTCCAAAAAAGTGGTCAAATTCCAAAAAAAAAAACGTTAGAGTCAAACCGATTACAAAATGAGTTCACAAAGCGGGTGCAGACGTATGCAATGTAACTCAAATCTCGACCGACTGCCGGAGATCCGTTCTAAAATGTCTCTACGCAATAAGCGTACTCTTTACACCATGCATCAGGCCGGTGATGACTTACGCATCTCCCGTTTTCGCCCATGCAGCACCAAATCTGTTATACAGGTATATGTACAACAAACAGCGGTCAGCGGTCGCTGATCTCAATTCGGTGACGACCCAAAAGGCAAATACCAATTATCATACATTTAAATTGAAAATTAACGGAACTCCCATACGTTCATGCTTTAATTTATTCTCATATGTTTTAATTCTTCAAAACATTTTGTTCGAGACGAACTGATTGAGCGATCGCCGCGCGCTCTGCGGGGCAACGGAGGACGAAACGAGTTGAAACGACCACTTGCCGTTCGCACACGATAACGGCCGTACCATTTAATTTCTTGTAATCTATTATTAATATAATTCAGTTTTTATTACAGTCCACTGTTTTATTTGGGTATGGGGTACAGTTCTACATAATCCTTAACTGGATGCTGGCTCCGTCCTCAATATATGGTCCTTCAAATCTCAAAATAAAGAAGAACCAACCTAACAAGAAATTGAAGATTTGGTTTTGTCATCCTTTCTTGAAGTGGAACACTACAAGCTACAATCCAGACGTCGAAGACATATCTTTTGGAAAGAAAGCAGCAGGCGAAGCAACAAAAACGTCGTTAATTTGGAATAACGTCGTTTGCGGATTCACGGTGCAGTATCTTATAGTGACACCGGCCCTTCATACAGCCTCTTCAAGTCTGATACCACCTACAGCCGTATCTACATCTATTGCTCTCATCCACCATTCAAGACTAACGAGTTAGCTACATCTTCAAAGACACAACATCTGCCGAAAAGGAGTGAGATTGTTCCTTTTCCATTCTTGTGCTTTGTGCATTACATTCCATATGCTTGCCCATTTCATTTCATTTTGAACGTAGCTTGCATGTTTTGTGGCATTTAGATATTACTAGCGGCCCGTCCCGGCTTTGCACGGGTGGTATTCGTTTCTTATAAGAATCACGTTTTTATCTCAGTCTTATGTCATTCCCGTTCTTCCTTTCCCGTTTTCGTTCCCATCGCATAAATATTTTATCGTTTCCGTTCCTGGCCCTGGTCTCATTTCCTTTTTGTTTCCATTCTCATCAAGAATAACTTTTTTATTTCAGTCTTAACTCTTTCCCGTTCTTCTCTTTCCCGTTTTCGTTCCCGCGACGCAAATATTCTATCGTTTCAATTTCTGTCAGTCTTAATTAAGTAAATTACACTTTCGCGAAATAATATTTATATAAGCAATTATTAAATTGCTAAAATGGCTATTAAAAAATAAGGGTTGATCGTAGAAGAGTGAAAATTGAGGATTGTATGTATTTTTGTATGTTGTATCATAAAAAATAGAAATTAATAATTTTGTCTAAAAAATAAAAAAAAAATTTAGGGGTGGACTACCCCTAACATTTAGGGGGATGAAAAATAGATGTTGGCCGATTCTCATAGATACCGGATAAGCACAAAAAATTTCATCGAAATCGGTCAAGCCGTTTCGGAGGAGTATGGCAACTAAAACTGTGACACGAGAATTTTATATATTAGATAAACTAAATAGAATATAGAAAATTGCTATAATACAGGTAGTATTTTATGCATTATCAAAATCATATCTACCTAAATCATCATTGCTAAGTATCGTAGAACTAAATTATAATCAAAGATAGATAATAATTGTGTGTGAAAACTGCCATTTAATTAGTAGATTTACGTTTATTATTATACTGTTCAATATTTTTTTCAGATATGTTTTTTTTTTTAATTTTGTGAGTACCCACCTATACATTTTCTTAAAATGTTGTAAAGCGCCTACCATTTTTCAATCGCAAATTGTATACGATCCGCTTTTTATTATTTAAAATTAAGAAGTACTTTTTAGTTTTTAAATTTAATCTTATCGATCTAGCTTATCACATAAAACTCATAATATAAATATAAAATAAGATGGCTGAATCTAGAATCAGAGAATTTAAACAAAAACGAGGTTCTATTAACCTCTAAATTCACTCAATTTATTGCCTTTTTAATTCAACTATAAACTACAAAGAATTAACATATGAACAAATAACTGAACTTCAGTTTCGCCTTGATAAAATCGAAAATTCATACACTGACTTCGATGATTTCCAGACCGAGTTGGAGTTGCTTGCGGACGATCCTGAAAGCTTATACAAAGAACCTGAGCAATTTGAAACCTATTACTACAGTCTTGTTGCCTCAGCTCGAGAGTTGGTAAAGAAACATTCGGGACAACAGAAAGGTGATGATGCTTCTGAGGTAGGCTTGTATAGCGCTCGTAGTGTAGTAAGAAAACAACAATTGATTTAACTACTTAAAATCGATTTACCAAAACTTAACGGAAATTATCAAAATTGGTTGTAGTACAGAGCCACTTTCCTGTCATTAATTCATGTAAACGATAACATAGACAACATTAACAAATTTCATTATTTGCGAGCTTCTCTTCAAGACAGCGCGGCTCTTATAATAAAAAGTTTAGACTTTAAAGCCGATAATTACGAATCTGCGTGGAATTTGCTGTATATTAGGTATGACAATAAACGGTTATTAGTCAATAATCACGTGCAGGCCCTGTTTGATGTTTAGTCGATACAAAAAGAGTCTAGCAAATCGTTTCGTCGCTTGATAGACATAACAAATAAAAATCTTAGCGCACTAGCTACACTCGACCAACCGACCGATCCCTGGGATACTTTGATTATCCACATGATGTCACTTAAACTCGATAGTGTAACTATGCGCGAATGGGAAGAACATATAAATTCACTTTCAGATCAACCCACATTAAATACATTTGTTACATTTCTAAGTAACAGAGCAGATTTGCTAGAAACGTTAGAGGAAGTTAAAGCGACAAAAGGTAAGACTGAATCATTTTCTTACAATAAATAAAAGAGTTTTATCGTCCCAAACACAAACAAACAAATGAAAATTTCATGTATGTTATGTAAAGAAGAGCGTTTGTTATTTAATTGCTCTTTAGAAAATTATCAGTTGAATCCCGTATTCAGAAGGCAAAGGAATTAAATGTGTGTTTAAATTGCCTTCGTTGTGGACACACAGAACTAAAATGTAGATTAAGTCTTTGCAAGTATTGCAAGCTAAAATACTATACTTTATTACACACAGAACCATCTGATTCATCACTCAGTCATAATAATGTTGTCTTATCAGTACGGAATACGAAGACTCACACACAAACACATCACGTACTATTTTCTACAGCTTTGGTTCGGGTTTTCGACAAAACTGGACACCCATATAAAGCTCGAATTCTACTAGACAATGGAAGCACCTCTAATTTCATCACTGAGAGTTTTTGTAGCAAGCTCAAATTATCCAAAAGGTGTGCTTCATCAAATATCACAGGCATTAACAGTCAGCTGTCGCGTAGTTCTACTCATGCTCTATTACACTAGAGTCTTATCATAGTGATTTCCGGACAACAATAGGTTGTTTTTTATTGCCAGAAATATCTACATCCTCTCCTGTCTCGTACATAGACATACATGATTCTCTCTCTTTTTGCACTCACTCCTTTTGCATATAAATTTTAATTATGTCAAATCTACATTCTTCGATGCCCGTAATATACTTTAAAAGGGGTCAAAAGTTTTTTCTTAACGTATTCAATATATAATTATCAAATCAAGTGGTTTGATTTCATTTTGAAGTAGACAGATTTTCCAAAAAAGTGAATATGTAGTATTCGTTTTCTCAAAAATCAAGATCATGATGCCTTTGAACACTTTTCACTGTTTCCTATAGTTTAGGATTTGGCCATACAGTACCATCTCAAAAACTCACCTGTATATAGATTTTAGCTTTCTGCACTGAATGTGTATGTATGAATATGTATCTCATATACTACAATTATTACGTTCTCATGTACACATCTGAGTGTCGTGACAGCCCGAGCGCAGCGAATCTGTTTCAAAACAAGGCCATGTGTATCCGGGCGTTTTTCTGACTTAAGTACATAACTTTCACTGCCTCTGTGCTTCGGAATGTACGTTAAGCAGTCGATTCCGATTGCTGTCAATAGATGGTGGTCGTTACAAACCGCCAACCCGCATTGGAGCAGCGTGTTGAATTTAAGCTTCAAGCCCTCATCTTGAGGCGAGGCCTAAGTCCCTGCAGTGGGGTATAAAAAGGGCTAAAGGAATAATAGGGGTAAATGAGGGTGAAAATTTGTATTACAGTAAGGTAATGGTTTTTTATAAATATCACCTTCAAAAATTATATTCTTTAATTAAATATATTTTTCCATAAAAGTAAAAAACCTATAACAGGTGTTCGGCTGAACGTAATCCAAACAAATAGAGCACGTAGAACTTACCGAACTAGACAAAAAGTTTCAAGTGAGCAGATGGCGCAAAATAACTGTTATCGAGAAAAACATGTTTAAAATATTTTTTTTTATCTTTTGGTTTAGTTCGGTAAGCTCTACATGCTCTATTCACCCAAACACCAGGTATAAATAGACCTAAGTGTCTGATTAAGTTAGTATCAACATGACGCGGCGCTCTCCTCGCATCATTCGCCGGCGAGTCTGCTGGAGCTCTCTGGTACGCAGCCTGGGAGCGAGTAGACAACGCTACGGGATTCATTTTTTCTGTTTCTCCGCTCACTTCTTCTAAACCATGCAACGGATTTTGATACAGTTTTTATTCATTTAAGGAATTTCTTCCGGAAAGTTTTAAATCGATAATACACACTCTTTTGCATCCTGCTTCGTGTAGGTTTTGTAATATTTGTTGAATTGTAATAAGATGTTCTTAAATATATATCTTATTTGATTTAAACGAACATTATAAAATTCCCTATACCCCCATCCCTGCTCACTTTGCTTTGATAAGAATGGAACCGAAAACGGGACGGGACCGAGGTCCAGAACAAGAACTATAATGGCCTAATGAAAATGAGAAAGAAAATAGCGGGTATAAAACTGAAATAAATAAGTGCATACTATAAGAAACGAGTAACCGGCGAGCGGGGCTACGGGCGGGTCGCTAGTACTTATATCAGTATATACCAAGATATTTTACCCCATCCAAGGAACAATCAGACATGTTTATGCACTTAAATAAATATTTGCCCCGGACGGGAACCGAACCCGCTACCTTTGGTCCTACAGTCAGCGTCTCTGACCACTAGATGAACAGGTCAGTCGACAAGACAAATGAAACACATAAAACGTGCTAAAATACATTTATTTCACTTACAAATACAATACAAAGGCGTTCTTCATAACATTTTTACATGCTAAAGCTATAAAGTCATATTTCGAGAGATCATTCAACAACAAATTATTGCCTCCATTGTGAAAATAACAACAACAAACATATCTCTCCCACCTCAACTCAACAATGCGTGTGGCAGGGGCGGCCGCTGAGTCCGCGGCCCGTCTGAAACACAATAAATACTCAAACTTAGAAATATCCTATATCTTTGTTCCTTTTGCTGTGGAGACCACGGGCTGTTGGAGCCTCGAGGCCATAAATTTTATTAAGAGCAGCGGTCGCCGACTTATGGAGAGGGGGTGTGACCCTTGCTCGGGGTCGTTTCTGATGCAGAAGCTCGCCATAGCGATCCAGCGCGGTAATGCCGCGAGCGTTATGGCACCTTTGCATCAGGTTCGGCAGGAACTGGTTATTTTTAGTTTTTAACATTGTATATATAGAAATTATGTTAGTTACATATAAATTATAAAGTTTTTGACATACTTAATACATAATAACATATCTTATTTTACATTTTTGTTTATATTTCAAACTGAAGTGTGAATTACGATTTATTTTTAAAATTTCATTCACAATAACATGTGTGTGAACACGTTTATTAGCCAAAGTAGACGACATAGGTACAAAATATAACACAATAGCTGACAGTGTTTGTCTACAAGTTCATTTTTCTTAAATTTGAGAAAAAAATAATCTTATATTTTGTAATTTTTCTCTAAAACTGAAAGATTCTGGTTCCTAAATGTAGGTAATTTCTTTTTTGTATTTCATCTTTATCGTTGACAGAAACATATCGAGTTTTCAAAATACGGGGACGATATGTAATCTTAAAATTGTAAACGTTAAATGAAATTTCATAATAGTTATACCTACTTGAACGACGTTGATTAGGCGCATCGGAATCGCTTGTATTCCCGAACAATTATATTGTTATATAACAATTGTTGTTGCTAATGGCAGTGGCTAAACCATGGAACAAGTGACCTATTAAAGTTGGAAGAGTTTCAACGTATTTTAGCGAAATTCGGTGTCGTCATTCTCACATCAGCTAACATAACATCCAGTTAATGCGTGCCTTTTTTGTAATGATGGCCGCATCTGCGTACAGGCAACTGCACCCGATCTACTGCGCAGATAGTGTCGGATTGGAATATCTCTGATTTAATACGTTTAACAAGTTCATCCTAAAACGGCGAAATACATTTGAAATTTAAGAAAACCCTTCAAAGATGAGCGGCTTTCCCCGACTCGACCCGAAATGGCTGATGCAAAAACGGTTGCGCGCGTGTTCGCGGGTGGTCGTCGTTAAGCTGTTTCGCTTACGAACTGGCAACATATACACCAGTAAACTAGTGTTTAGGTGGTTGGACTGTGCTGAAATGGACGCTGTTATCAATTTTGATTCCTTTATGCTGTGAGTGTATAGAACTACCTTTGATTATATATAATGTGTGGGTAGAGAGAGTCGGCGTCAAAAAACGTAGATTAAAATATCCCCTACTGTTCGGTTAGAATTCACGCACACAGAAACGGTTTGTACATGGTTAGTGTGGTGTAGCAAATGTATGTGTATGTGGTCTGTTGAGTCACGCACGCAAGTATGTAAAAGTTTTTTTCGATATCGTATTGCCAGGGTCCATTCAGACATTATACAAGGTGAGACTTTCGCCGCGTGGAAACTCCGGTCGCGTGGACTACACAGCTCTACTGATTTTAAAAATTCCTTCCCTATAGAAAGCTACATTGACAGCGAGTAACATGGGTCATGTTTTATTTTTAAACAGCTTTCCGCCCACGACTACACAGTTGTACCGGGACCGCTATAATTGTTTGCATAGATATAGTTTATAAGCTGAAGAGTGACATAGGCTGCTTTTTATTATGGAAAAAGGAGTTCCAGCACAACTGTGTAGTCCAACCGGAAAGCTAGTCGTCAATAAATCAGGGCGCCAAGGTCTACCTGAATCATTTGTTAGTTTCACAATTCACCACAACGAGAACGGCGCTTTGGTCGCGTCGAAGTTATCGCCAACTTGTAACGTCCAGGAATAACATAACGCTTATTCGAAACAATACTGCATCAGACTTTTATACTTAAAATAACATACACACAGTGGTGGATTTACTAACAGGCTAAATAGGTTGGAGGAGCCTAGGGCGGCAAATCTGGGACCAAATATTTTTTTGTCTTACACTGTAAGTAAGCGTAATAAAAACTATTGAATTACGGTTACCAAATGTACGTTATTGTGTAAGTAGTACTAAGGCATACCTTACCCCGCCTTCTTAGTAATACACGATTGAGCTTTTACTAGCTGAAACCCAAAAACTAGGTATTTCTTGTGCAATCTCAACTAAATCATTGGATTGTTAAAATAATGTAGGAACTGACACACCGAGCCTTTAGTACACATTCATACTAATTACGAGAAAAAGAGGCGTAATCAGGACGATCGATTTTGCACAAATCATAAAATTACAGTATTATTGATAAAAAAAATTGTAATAAATATATTTGTGAACTAGGATATCGAATTGTAGAGGTCAGTAGAGGCGGCTAAATTTTAATAGCTTACTGGTGGCAATTGTGTAAATCCACCACTGCATACAAATAATCAGAGAGGGTGTCTATGAAATACTATAATATACACAAGTATGCATATCGGCCTGTCACTCTACATTTTCTTCATCGCATTACTTCCATTGTAGTTATTTCCCGCCAAAAATTCTTTTTAGTCGGGCAGCCAACGCAACGGTCCACTCTCCATAACAGACAGTACATCCCACTGTATGTGTTCGACGCGGTTGCCTGGAAGAAAAAAAAATCCATCACTACATATTATAAAATAAAGTCCCCCGCCGCGTCTGTCTGTCTGTCTGAACGCAATAAACTCAAAACCTATCAAACGGATTAGCATATTATTGACACCAATGGATAGACTGATTCAAGAGGAAGGTATATATATGTATATAAATGTATATAAGAACCAAGGTCCGGTACCAGTATCAATATTGATCATATAAATACTGACCTGACCTGGGGTTCGAACCCCGGGCGTCCAGCTTCGTAGGTAGAGTCACTACCCACTAGGCTAAGCGGCCGTCAATACGAATTGAAAAAAAATCACAATTTCAAAATAACGACGCCCGAAGTTGTACGTACTTGCGTTTCTGTGGATTTTCGATATTGAATTATAAATCTTAGGTATTATTATAAAGAGAAAAGATTTGATTTTCTGTATGTTCGTTATGGATAACCTCAGAAACTCCTAAACTGATTTAAAAAATTCTTTTGATGATAGAAAAGCTACATTACCAACAAGTAACATGGACTATATTTAATTTACAAAAAAAAATTTGTAGATTTGGGGTGCGCAGTGAAAATTATTGATGAGACATAAAATAATGTACTGCATATTTATAGTACATATATGTTTGACTATGATAGTTAAGCCACAATAACGGTTTCTTTTTTAAAGTTAGTCAATAGAATCAAAAGTTGATGACATTCGTATCATAAAATTAATCTTTATCCAACTAAATTGTTTCGTAATCAAGGTCGAATACTTTATATATAAATCCCTTTTTTTTAAGTTACGGCGGGTATAAAAATGCTAGAAGTAAGAAAAATGCCGCTGTGTGAGCTCAGTCTATTAGTTACATACCTACACATTTTATAATTTGTAAGCTGAAAGCAATTGAATAGCAGTTTGTAATTTTAATGATTCCACTAGCATCACTAACACTTTACAGCTCCGCTCGCGTAGACTACACAGTTGTACCGGGATCCCTTTTTCCGGGATAAGAAGTAGCCTATATTACTCTTCAACTTATGAACTATATCTATGTAATAAATTATAGCGGTCCCGGTACAACTGTGTAGTCCACGCGAACGGAGCCACGGGCGGAAAGCTGATTGATAATAAAAATTGCTCTAGTTGAATACACCGTTCACACGTTTCGATAGTGATACGACAAAACTCGCCTCGTAAGAACTTTTCCCACCGACTCAAGTCAATACCTGGCAATTGTCAGATTGGTGTTCGTCAATCGCTATGGACTGCAGACTCGGAGCATGAGACCAGTTTGCTGCAGTTGAGGCGAGCTGCCACTTCGCGCGTGCGCAGCGACCACTGTTGGAACACGCAACCTGGATAAAAAGCAAATCTAAAGTAGAACAATTTAAAAAATGTTTTAATAATAATCCCTGATATTTACAAAAAAAAAGCACAGAAATCGGTTATTCCGTTGTAATGCCACATTTGCTACAATGCCACAGACAGACAAGAGTCTGAGCAAGATTCGTTACCTAGATGTTACTGTTGGGTCTAGGTCTTTGTGATTATTCGTCATAACTAGTTCAATATCATCATTTCAGTCAATATCTGTCAACTGCTAAACATAAGCCTCCTCCACAGCACGCCACGTGACGTGATCCTCCTCGGCTCTGAGCGTCCAGAGGTGACCTGCCGCCTTCTTTAGGTCATCGGCCCGACGCGACGCTTTCCCGTTACAACTAGTTACATACGATTGAATAAAAGACGAATGCCGATTTAAAAAAAAAAAGTTGTCATAATTCATCGATTTTGAGTCGTTGAGTTTAGCAAGCGTGCGCCTTCCTACTTGTCAAGGGTCGCAGGTTCGATTCTCGCCCGGGACAAATATTTGCGTGCGTGAACATGTCTATTTGTTTCGTGTCTAGGTGTAAAAGTATCTACATATGTATATTATAAAGAACATTTATGTAGGTTTATCAGTTGTCTGGTACCCATAATACAAGCTTTGCTTAGTTTGGGACTGGATGGCGCTGTGTAGGATGTCCCAGGTATTGAAACACCTGAGAAAAAAATTATGTATAAACTGTGAAATGGAAAATATGAAAATAAATAATAAATAGATAAAAAAAGCTCCTCAGTTTCGATGCGATAATGCCATATTCGCCGTTTTTAGTACATGAAATGTCATTGACATCAATAGATCAAGATCGTTTTTATGTCGGTGCGTACTCGTGCGGTCTTAGCACGGCGGCTAGGCACCTTAGCTCGCTGGCGGCGCCGAGCTCGCTCAACACGAAGCTGCCTTCCGCGGCGGGCCGCGACGACGACACCAAAAACAGCCTGTCGGATAAGTCATCTTCATTAATACAAAAATATACATAATATTAGGTCTTAACCTATGAAGTTGCCGTTTTGAATGAAATTATTTTAAAAGTACCTAAGTATTTTTTTTCAAACAATTTTATTTTTGTTTTTCAAAGTAATCACTCGTGCAATCGATGCATCTTTGCCAACGCAGTGGCAGTTTATTGATGCCCTTCTTGTAAAAATCAACTGGACGAGAGGCAACAAACTCTTCAAAGGCATTGTCACTCGGGAATTGACTTATTTTCCCGTTAAAAGTTGTCCAAATGTTGAAAAAAGTTATAGCCGGTAAGTGCAAGGTCTGGTGAGAATGGCGGATGAGGGAGAACTTCCAACCCCAACTCTAGCAGCTTAGAGACTGTCTGATGTGAAATATGAGGTCGCGCGTTATCGTGAAGGAGCAGCAGGGACGACCGATTGAACAAACCTGGTCGCAGACGTGCGAGCTTCTCCATCATTGTCTTCAGTTCTTCACAGTATACATCTGCAGTAATGCTCAGGCCTTTTGTAAAAAGCTGTGATGAATCACACCGTCACTAGACCACCAAACAGTTACTATACCTTTTTAGGAGTTATATTTCGTTTAACACATTGTTTTGGTGCTGAACCAACCTCTAACCAACTTTCTGAGCGCTTTCGATTGTCGAACAGGATCCATTTTTCATCACAGGTAACAATCCGGTTCAAAATTCCTTCATTTCTGTGCCTGTTAAGCGACGCAACGCAGGTCTCGATGCGTACATTGCGCTGGCGATCGTTAAGTTCGTGGAGTACCCATCTATCAAGCTTATTTACTTTTCTAATTAGTCGCAAATGGCCCTATATTGTTTTGATGCTAATATCAAAAGCAAAAGAACGGCAACTTCATACGTTAAAACCTAATATTTATATACCTGATGTTCGGCTGAACGTAGTAGAGTGTACCCACCTCAACAAAAAATTTAAACAAAGAAAATGAAATTTTCAACATGTTTTTCTAGATAACCGTTAGTTTACGCAATCTTCTCATTTGAAACTTTTTGCTTAGTTCGGTAAACTCTTCATGCTCTATTAAGTTTGGACTACGTTCAGCCAAACACCCGGTACAAAAAGAGTGTTTTTTTATAGAATTTAAGTGTCATGATCAATTGATTACACTTTTTACTCTAAAGCTGACAAATGCAAAATTTATCGCTACACGCCTCTCTATAGTACGACAACGCATGCAAATTTAGAAATACTAAATAATAATAAAAAAAAATTATAGCATTTTTCGTCTTTTTTTTCAGACCTTGCTTCTTGCCAAATTTCATAATTAATTAATCCCGTTTTAAATCCCACCGCGAATACCAACTTAGGGAACCTTCTGGCAAAGAAAACCTTTTACCTTCCAGAATCGAGAGCAAAAGCGGCGCAAGCCAAGGACGGCAGCGCTGCATCGCCGCGACTGATGCTCTCGGTCCTCCACCCACAGACTCTTGCTTGCAGTAGCCTCAGGTAAGCGCATGTCGAAGGGCTGTAAGCGTAAAAGTAACGAAATTATGTTTCGACGACAGAGCCACTGTCTAGGACATAATCGTATAAAGTACACCTGTGCTTGTACACTTGGATGAAATACTTCCGTGTACACAAATCCTAATTAAATTGCATTCACAATCTTAGAGATCCTAACTGCGGAGTAAAGTGTCGCGGGTTCGATTTCCGCTCTTGACAAATATTTCTGTGCATTATTTCTTTTTGTTCATTATCTGGATATAAAAGTATCTGTATATGTATATACCTATAGGTATTGCGAATAATATTTATGTATATATATCAATCGTCTAGTGCCCATAACACAAGCATATTATTTTGGGACTAGATGGCGCTGTAAGGGATGTCTCAGATATTACTATTATCTATATGGATATAGACAAAGATTTGACTAAATATAGATTCAAGAAAAAATATCAGATTAAACGCGTAAATAGATAGTTATTCTCGTGGTTGAATTGTGTGTGTGAATTAAAGTGAGATGGCCAAGATATTATTTTAACAAAATACACAAATAAAACAAATTCTAATGATGTGACATAGTTTCCCGTGATCAGTTCTCGAGGCTCGCGTATCATACGCTAGCTTACGCTGAGCACACGCGGCGTATGTAGTAGATAGTAGAAGTTTTATCGGACGTACTAAAAATACAAAACTTATTTATGCTCATTGGCTGTGCACGTCGGCGTTTACTATCATACGGTCTGTGGCGTTGTGACGCCAGAGAGTTACGTCATTTACTGTGCCGAATTCTAAACGCGGTGTATGACACCAACCGACAATAATAATAATACCTGGTACATCCCACACAGCGCCATCTAGTCCCAACGTAAACAAGTAACATGTTTATATTATGGAATACTAGGCAACTGGTATACATACTTAAATATTCTTTGTCATTTATACATATAGATACTTTTGCACTTTGACACGGAACAAATAGACATGATCATGTAGACAAATATTTGTGCCCGCAGGAATCAAAACCGCGACCCTTGGCATCGCAGTTAGGGAATGTAACCACTCGAACAATCGATCGGATACACTAAAAACTACTTAACTGATTTTAAAAACTCTTTCACCTATAAAGAGCTACTTATTAACCATTGGATTGGATATCACTTTATCCCACCTTTATCCATAACCAACTTTTTGGGCACTTTGCCGCACGGCACTGATTTAGATTATATTTTTTATTTGTAGGTATTTTTAGTTTTTAATTAGTGTTTAATTTTTATGTTAAGTGTTTATATTATGTTGTTATTGAAATGAAATCCAATCATATATAAAATAATAATGTTTAATTTAAAAAAAAAATAGTTTGTATCGAAGTTACGATGGGTATGAAAATTGAAATCGTTAACAAGGAATTGTTGATATCGTCTATTTGTCTAAATAAAGTCCTAATTCAAAATACTAATTTTATTTGTTTTCCTATCTATCTGTCCTTTCGAAACCGGGGCGGGTCACTAGTGATATATAATTTTATTTATGTGTTAAGTCATCGAAGAATAGCAATTTTTTTGGGTTTTGGCAATATAAATTTGATTTATGTACTTACGTTGAAACAACTTAGAAATTATGACATATATTAAAAATATGGAAGGACTTTTATAAAGGTTCTAAAATATAGTAGGTTTGTATAAATGAAACTTTAATTGTTAGAATGTGAATGTTTTAATTTGGGACTAGATGCGAAAACCAAAATTCGACCAAAGTCGTAAAATTCAGCACGTATAAAATCTTGATGACTTATGGTATTCTGCTGTGAGGATACGCTGCTAGTGTAAATACAATCTTCGTGCTGCAGTAGTTGTTCGAACAATTTATAAACAAAGGCGTAAAGTATCACTTATAGACAAATTTAAGGAAATTAACACAATGAAATTGTCGTCTCAATATATATTTGAAAACATTATCTATAAAAAAAATCGGTTGACCCTGCAGGCCATCTCTGAAACTTCCCGCTATTTTCGAGTTCAAAGCGCATGCGAAACATACAAAATGTTTCTAGCACTTAGGGTTACATTTTTGATATGAATGTTTAAAGAAAGTTATATTTTGTATTCATTTTTTATAAAGCAGCCTTTGTTGATTATTGATGGGAAAATATGTCATAAAAACAATAAATGTTTGATTAATGTTAAATGATTTTTTTTAAGTAGGACAGTCCTCTGTCTCACTTAACAGACCCCTGTGATGATTTTTTGTAAAATCACTAATAACTCGGAAAATGCGTATAAATTCAGTGGGCCTCCTTATCTAACTAAAATTATAGTTAATTTTCTTCGAAAGAGGCCACGGTTTTTTGGCAAATGACAAAAATAATTGCCAGGACAGCATATGTATGGGAAATGCCCTAATACAAGAAACAAAGATAAACTTGCTAATCATGTCAGCCGCCTCAATAAAATCACGAAATCTTTTAAAGGGCAATGTAATGTATACGCTTTTACAATAAGATACCAGCTGACATTCAAGATCTACCCTTTAATAAGTTTAAAACTACACTAAAACGAAAGCTTTATGCAAAAGTTTATTATAAAGTATCAGACTACTTAGATGATAAAAATCCATGGGTGTAAGCCGCTCACCTATCAGTTTGTTTCAATAATATTATTCTTTAAGCACTTATTGTTAATTTTTTTTTTATAATGTTGTTAAAAAGAGCGTCCCTCAGTTTCTTGCGTATTCTTCTGAGAGGAACCAGCATTTTTGAATGCGCCTTTGTGGTGACGTTCTTCCATAAAGTAATAAAATTCACTCTTATGACGTATTTCAAGATTATGTTACATAATTACGAAATAAAGATATTTTGATTTGATTTGATTTCTTTTGGTGCAACTCGCTGTTAGAGTTCTTCAAGCTCAGAAACCTGGGACACATACCTATCAAAGAAAATGTTATTTTGGAAATATTTGAACTACGATATCTTTTGAACGCTTTCGTTTGATTTTAATGTAGTGGAAATTTGTGAACTGCGATATCTTTTGAACGTGTCGTTCGTTTTTGATATTTTTGGCGGCACTCGACGTAGTTTTTTATGTACAAAAAACGTATATAAGATTTCAAGTAGATCGATTTGAAAATCTTAGTTATTTAAAAAACAGCTTGACCGATTGACTTTAAAACCTAATCTGATCTAAATCTCGATGAACTCTTTCAAACGCCATATCGCGGATCTCAATCGGTCAATCCGTTCTCAAGATATCGTATGACAATAAAAAAGTTACATACACACACATACGGACGTCCAGCTGAAAATGGTCAGAATGGCTTCCCAGGACCTCAAAACGTGGACATCTAATGAAAACTCGTTTTTCGAAAATCGGACCCAAATCAATAACTTCCTTAGGATGGTGGGAAGTTAAAAATACTGTGATATTTAAAAAAAAATAGTGATCGGCATCATGTTAATACGCAAAGTTCAACTTGCTGACCACGTTAGCCGCCTTAGTAAAGTCACAAAATGTTTTAAAGGCAATGCATACGTTTTTACAATAAGATCCCAGTTGACATTCGAAAAATCGAAAAACGAAAGCTTAATGCAAAAGCTTATTATGAAGTAAAGGATTACTTAGATGATAAAAATCCATGGGTGTAGATCGCTCGCCTATCAGTTTATTTCGATAATATTTACAACTTAGGTGTTGTTAAAAATGTGCTAATTTTATTGTTTATGTGTTTTTCTTTAAAAAAAAAGCCATTTCTCAGTTTGTTGTGTACTCTTCTGAGAGGAACCAGCACTTTTTGAATGCGCCTTTGTGAGGACGTTCTTCCATAACGAGATAAATTCACTTTTGTGACGTATTTCAAGATTATAACTACGGTAGATATAAAGATAATATTTGGTTTGATGTGAAATACGCGCTCATGTGATATTCTGGCGATGTGAAGCGATTAACACGTCAATACACGTTTGTAATATTTATAACAACAATAGTAGATTGTTACACAAGGGGTGAAAGTGATCTATTTAGGCACGAGATGGTTTGGCGCACAAGCGTAGCGAGGGCGCTAATAGTTCGAGTGCCTAAATAAGTCTTTCACCCGAGGTAAGCACTCTGCTTTTCATTACGAATATGAGGAAAGTAAAAAAAGCGTTAAATCCATATATGAATCTGATGAACTCATTTTATAGAAATATCTATGTTTTTTTTTGTGGCATTCTACACAGCCAGTATTTTTTATCATTGATGATGGTAAATATTTACGTCAAATCTATATAAATTAAATGTAAATTTAGTTAAAAGATTATTACCAATTTTTTTGAATCCCGTCACAGATACACAACAGATTAATATACCGCCAATTTATGTCGACTTTTTAAATTTTAAATATGGAACGCATCGCGTAAATTGTTGCGGCTTATTCCGCTCAAAGAAGTTTGCGCTAAGTTCACACTGGCTGTTTAGAAACTCAGATGGCCGCAGCATTTTTTTCAATTAGTTTTTTTTTTACATAAAACTCTTCACAGCTGACAGCAGTTCTATTTTTAAAGTTCATTCCGGCCCTTAGGTGGAAAGTAATTTATATGAGTTTTTCCCACTCTAGGGAAGGAAGCAGCATTTTCTACCCAATAATCAGATCAAAACAACACTACTTTCCGAGTATGAGAAATGAAAAATACGTTTACAAACTAGCTCTTAGTTATTTATATGTGGAAACATTTAAATGGTGATTAAATTTATATAAAATATATAAAAATATGTCAAAATAATGAACAAGAAATATAAGAAATTCAATTTCATATTTATAGTAAAAATACAATCAACTGCACTACATTACAATACACGTAGAGTACTGTAAAAAATAAAAAATCGGCTTTTAAGTTACGAAATCTTCGCTCAATACTACTGTGAAAGTAGAGGGGTGTTACACGCTCGATTCCTTATTAATTAATTAATAGGTTATTATCATTTATATACTTACGTTAGTTAGTAATGTAGCTTAAAAGTACGAATTTACTAGAAGCACTATCCCGCTTACCGTTTTACCACTCTTTTTCTAGTTAGCTGGATGTGTATTTGACATGTTTCAGCCCGATGTAAATTCCGCGAGGTACCCGCGCGCCAGCCGTCACCCCCGCAAAATTGCGTTTCGATACTGTAAAGTGACATTTCTGACCCTATTAAAACTTGAAATCAAGCGCTGCTGTCAAATTTATTCACTCTATGTTAGTTATAGTGGTCGCCCAGTGGTCGAAATTCGTCCGTACTCACTTTTTTAGAACCACCTATAATAATTAGGCTTTAAACGACAGAGTATTATACTATTGTTATAAGATTTCAACTTTTGGCACTCCTTTTCCATATAAACTTTAACTACTTTTTCTCAAAGATGCTACGATATACTAGATATATCTTGCACAACCTTCTTTGGGATAAATCATACTTGCAGTACCGGACCAGAAAGTGTTCCACAATGTTTTAGCAGACATGCTCGTAGGTCGAATATGTATTTTGAAAACATAAACTAAAAAGTTAAAAATAAAATTTTGACTTTAAAGAAAGGAGCATTAACAGGCGGCATATAGTTAATGAAGTCGGTGCCTTATATATTATATGAAGTAAGCACTTATAACCCATATGAGTGCAAAGTTCTCATCAATAGAAATGAATTAAGTCCAAACACCAGGTAATTGCTGTAAATCGTTGAGGAGTTCCCTCGATTGTGTATGGTCTCCATCATCAGACCTGTAATGGCACTTATAATCCATGTGGGTGCAAAGATCTCATCAATAGAAATGAATCAAATCCAAACACCAGGGAATTGTTGTAAATCGTTGAGGAGTTCCCTCGACTGTCTTTCAGCTCCATCATCAGATCGACTCCCGACCTTCATTAAATAGTACTAGTAGTAGTACTTTATCAAAATACTTAAGATACGATACTTTAAAATAAGATTTTCGAAGGTTGCCCTCGATTTCTCTGGGATGCCATCATCAGATCCTGGTTTCTTTATCATGGTACCACTCCGGAGAAACCTCCCTTCCACAAAAAAAATATCATCCAATTCGGTTCATAAACAACGAAGTTATCCCTGAACACACATAAAAAATTAAAAAAAACATATATACGGTCGAAGTGAGAAACTTCCTTCCTTTTTGAAGTCGTTTAAAAATGGAACGAACTCTTTTGAACCCGAAGAGATAACTCATCTAAGTTTTAATTAAATTTGGAACTGGCATGCCAAAAAGAATGCGCCATTAAATGAATTTAAAAAAGTAAAAGTAAGGTATCGACATTGGAACGTGGCGAATGGGCGGCAAAATTACTTGAAAATTTTTTATTATTATAATACAGTTGTCAATATAATTAGTTTATGTTAACTTTATCTACTATAAATTATTCAAAATGAGTTTTACGAGTGATGAAGAAACACCACCTGAAATACAAGAAGCTGCAAGAGCTATTGTTGAAAATTGTTTACCACCGAAATCGAAGGACAGGTACATGAAAACGTATGAAAATTTTATTCAATGAAAAAACGAAAGGAAGTCTAAATCATTGTCTGAAAACGTTTTCTTAGCTTATTTTGGTGAAATGGCTACAAAAGTAAAACCATGTACATTTTGAGTAGGTACATGTATTATATTCCATTTTAAAATATACGATACTAATGAAACATAATATAAACTAGAAACAATCCCTGGAAATGTCACAAACTAATATTCCTGGGAGATCCACTTTCAAGTTTCAAAAACTGTACCTTTACTAATTGTGTTTTTAAATAAACATTTATGTCATTGTTTCAATACATGCATCTTTGAGAAAAGTACTATACAAGCCTTGGCCACAACTGTGCATAACCGGACTCACGATCGTTCGCTTATGCTGCACTTACGGGTCGCGGCAGTAATCTACTATTTACTATAACTAAAATGCCAAATCTCATACTCCTCCGTACTCGCGATATGCTTTGAAATGTGTACAAAATTTTTTCTTCACGTATTAACATATACTTAGATTATCAAATTAAGTGGTTTGATACCCTGTTAAAGTAACACATTTAAAAAAAATGTAAATACATATGCCGTTTTTGTTTTTGTTTCGCACACTTTTCCTTAATTTTCATAGTTTGCATCCGTCGCGCTACTATTAAGACGTTTTTGGTGTCGTTTTCGTATAAAATAAGGACGTGGAATTAATTTCTGATGGCAATTTAGTATACAGCTATACAAAAAATGATTTTATTTGCAAGATCTTGTCTAGCATTTTTTTTAAATTTTCTATAACTTTTTAAATCGTAAATATTTTGAAATAAAAAAAATTTTTTTAGTTACCTTATTTACTCTAGTTTACAAAAATATATACTGAGAAAAATTCCGGAAGGTGAGGCGGCGAATCGATGCATTGACAGGCGATCGCGCGGGCGGTGCGGCGGTGGAGTGCGGGCGCCATAGAATTCGAATCTCAGTGCGTGCAGTAAACAGTTTAGTTTCCCGGGTGTATGTGAAGGGTTTGGACGTAAAGTTTGTTATCAAAATAACCGTTTATCAAGTTTAAATAAAAGCGGTTTAATTGTTTTTTTTTGTCTTTGTGGCTGCAATTTTATTTGATGTTTTGAAGTCAATTAATGTAAGTATTTATTACGTTTTTTTAATCAGTTTTTGAACTTTAACTTCAATTTTTACAGCGCCGAATGATCTTGTGGAGTAACGCTCAAAAAGTACCTAGTAAAAGTACCCTGTTATAGAAATAAACGGAGACACTCAGTATTTAACTTTCTGCGAGGAAAGAATACAATCTAACAATAAAATTATTCACGACCACATTTCGTTAAACAAGTATGCCATATTTACAAAATTAATGAATGCCGAAAACATTTATTTACTAAAAAAGATCGGCAATTGGAGAATGTTCCGCCGAGAGAAAATGCGATGCATCTACATATTATTGCGTGCAGTGTATCAAGGCGTACATGTGTAGGGCCAATTAACGACACCACAACAAAATCTACCCAACTACCCAATCCCCAGAAATACGGTTAGAAAATAGAAAAATAGAAAGAGATGTATGGGTGCCTAACTGGACAACTGTAGCCATTGCTGCACGCGCATGCTTAGAACTTATAAGATGCAAGGATGTATACTTAATTGCCATCAGAAATGAAATCCACGTCCTTATTTTATACGAAAACGATACCAAAAACGTCTTAATAGTAAAACTGCATCAGTGAGAATTTTTTGTTTGGAGCGCGGCGGATGCAAACTTCGCGTACCACCCCACTCCCCCCTGCGGGTGGAACTGCTGGAAGATTAAACTCTACAGTTTCCGCGCTCAATCTAATTTGTTTTATACAGGGAACACATGTGCCAAGTTCCATTTTTGTGTCGCAATGTGAAGGGTTCCCATACAAGAGGTGTCAATAGGCCCTCGGCTAATAAGGATATTGCGAGATAAAAGTTGCTCAAAAGTACTTTAAGACTTAATTCAATCAGAAATCGGTAGCTTAAATAATTAATTTTAAAACTTAAATACCTATGACGTAACAACTACGGTTTATAACTTCGATGTTTGATACCTGACATTAATTGTATAGATAATAATTTCTTTGTTTTTTACCCGATTTTGAATTTGTGTTGTACCGAGTCATATTTTATACTTCCTTGAGAAACATATTTTCATTATTAGCCTCCTATCGTCTATACTTAGAAGCACGTCGATGCATTGTGGAATGTACTCGAATTGTCACGCGCTTTCACAAACATGTCGACTAGGTACACAAATTATAAATGAAATTCTATTTTAGAAGCGGCGCAAATCAAAAGGATTGCGCTGCTCGGATTCATCTTTTTGAGGCAGCGTCGCGTGCACTCACAGGTGGTGCCGAGCGCTATTAATTATTCCCACCATAAATTGTAATTAGAATATCAAAATGGAATGTTCGATGATGGAAACTTCGAGATGTTGCGGGTGATGATTTCGGTGCATATATAACAACGTTAGTGCGCTGTCAACGAGTCAGTTTTTGGAAGAGTCAATAGCGAACATAACTGCAAAGTGCGATACAAGTGTGATAAAAGTTTTGCGATTATGTTTCGTAATAAAGTATAAGTACAACTTAAGGTACGACGCCTGTTTAGTAAGACTATTTAATAATAGATGGAGCCACCATATAAAGAAATGAAATTTCTATAGAGTTTCTTACATGTAAGAACCTTTTATTGGCAATCTGATATTTTAATCCATTGTTACTCTAAAATAATACAGCTGTTGGTTTTCCTAATTTATAAATAATTTTTATTTTTTCATAATACATTTCTAGGTTTCAGTTGATGAAACATAACATGCGACTATCAAAAATATTTCTCTTTAAAGTTTTTAACTGACATTATTGATTGTTTCAACAGCTTCCAAGCATTTGTACAAAAACCTAAAATACGTGGAAAATAAGGGTTTTTCGACTGATTTAAATTATGGTTTTTTCAATAGTTTCGAAGCGTTTATAGAAAAACCTTATTTTCCCAAAATTTTAGGTTTTTGTACAAACGTTTCGAAACTGTTACAACAATCAGTAAACTCAGTTGAAAACAGTAAAGAGAAATATTTTTTATGGTCGCATGTTATATTTTATCAACTGAAACCTATAAATGTGATAGTAAAAAAATAAAAATAATTTCTTTATATGGTGGCTCCATCTATTATTAAATAGTCTTACTAAACAGGCGTCGTCCTACCTTAAATCGGTGTTCTAGTGCATCCTAAATATATGGACCTACTACCAGCCCATAACATCATTAACAGCACGGTTTCATCAACAGGTATAATGAAGCTAGACGACCTAGCTCACGTTTTCCAAACGTGGTTGAGGAGAGGTGAAGAAGCGCGCGCCCTCCGTGTCTAGCTGTTGAACAAATTCGAGTTGGCGCTGGCTTGGGATGGCCGGGCGTTACTGGTACCTCCTTTGTTTCCCGCCCGCGAGTCCAATGCCCAGGTGTGTATACATTCTCATGCTCCTTACAGAGAAACCGCTCAAGTCATGCATAGTCTTATGTGCGGGGCTAGGCGTCACGGGTGGCGGGCAGGTAGCAATATAATAATACCTGGGACATCCCACATAGTGCCATCTAGTCCCAAAGTATAGTTCCAATCAAACTTTATAGCGGATCGGAATACAATGCTTTGTGCATGCTTGCGCAGGTTCAGTCATATGCCCCTCGCTCCACTGCGTCCCGCTACACCTAAAACTGGTTACTGCGACGCGACTTTATTATCCCATCAGTACCCCACTGCAGGGGCTTAGGCGTCCCCTTGGGATGAGGGGCTTGGAGCTTAATCCACCACGCTGCTCTCGTACGGGTTGGTGGATTTTAACGACTGCCATCTATTGATGGCAACCGGGACCGACGGATTAAAGTGCTCTCCGAAGCACAAAGCTACTTATAGTTATGTTACATAAGTTAGAAAAAGCTTATTGGTACATGCCCTGGGGAATTCGACTTACGGCCTTCTAAACAAGAAACGGGTTCGCTACCACTCGGCTATCACCACACGGCAACTAAGCAAGTAATGTGTTTGTGTTAAATACTTAAATATGTATTTAAGTTTTAACCGATATAAATACTTAAATATGTATTTTACTTGTCTAGGAAAACCAGACACGGAACAAATAGACATGCTCATGCACACAAATATGTGTCTCAGGCGGAAGTCGAACCCGCGACCTTTGGTTCTGCAATTACGGTCTGTAACGTGCACGCCTGGATCCCGTCCAATTTATCATCAGCACCAACGGAGCCTAGTTCGTCCGGCACATATTCCCCGAAACGTGTCAGTGAGTACACCCACCTGCAAACTAATGATACACAAACACCTGTCTCGGTGTGCCCCGTGGTTATAGAGTCAAACTTAATTTTCAATTAGTTTCATCAAAAAAAGTTAAATGAAAGAACACTCTAATGGCTTTATTTTGTATATGTTACGCTCAAATTTTGAAGATGCGTTGTGGTAATCACAGAAAGGCCACATAGCGAAGTTTGTGTCAAGGCTATTATGTTATACGACCACAATGCATTGTGGCAATGAAGAAAAGCTATGAAGCTAATTGACTTAAATTACATTGTGTCGTGATAGCCCGAGCCGCAGCGAACCTCTTCCAAATCTATAAGGCCATGTATGTGGTCGTGGTTCGAATCCGGGCGTGTACCAATGAGTGTTTTCTGACTTAAGTACATTAACTGTCACCGACTCCGTGGCTGGGAGAGCACGTTAAACAGTCGGTCCCGATTGCTGTCAATAGATCGCGGTCGTTACAATCCGCAAACCCGCATTTGAGCAGCGTGGTGGATTTAAGCTCCAAGCCCCCTCATCTTGAGGGGAGGCCTAAGCCCCTACAGTGGGGTATAAAAAGGGCTGATGGAATGGAATGGAACATTGTCGATTTTGAGTTGAACTCTTATTAAACCTTATAAGAACTCATTCGGTTGAAAACCATGGATTTGTTGAGTAATGCCGAGAGCGGATTCTCAGAATTTGAGACTGAAGGTGCGAAATGAAAAGAAATGGAAGCCTATGTACCGATTAACACCATGAGGTTTGAAAGAAATGATTCGTCCAACGTTAATTGAGTTAACAATTTTATTAATCAAATTTTGGAAAAAAAAATAAAAGTACACCTAATTTTTTTTATTTAAAAATCATGTGATATGTTAAGAATTTAGGTACAGACCCATTGTCATCGGAATGTCATTCCAACACACACTTCGTTGTTTTGGTTTGCCGTATCCAGTAGCAGGTTTGGGGACCCATCCGCGCTTTTTCCGTTGATTTATGGTTTAAGACATTCAATATTTTTTATTTAATTCGCAGGTGATATGTACAACGGTACAACGATAACGGCGAGGAACGGCGCGCGCGCATTACGCCGTCTACTTTTGTCGTACGCTCGCTTGTGCGCGCTAGTGCTAGCCGACGAGGCCGTCGCCGAATGCGCTCCGCCATTTTACTGACCTCCTCCTCCGCAAGAGGTGAGAATAATAACAGTAGGCAAAATCCAAGTAGAGACGACACGCAGCAAAACCTGACAACTAAGCTACGATGTCTGGCTAAGCATCCCGTCTTTCATACAAACAAACGTCGAGGATTCGATTCCCACTGTATGTATAGGTTGAAAATCTTTCGATCAAATGCGTCCAAGCGTTAAACGTAGTCCGATGACGAATTCAAAAATCGAATCCGAATTTCCAATAGATCGGAGAAGGCAGAGCTTTTTTCAGGTGGCACTGTAATTGCTGGTACCTTGTCATTATTTGCAAAGTGGTGATTCTCAAGAATCTACCATCCATGTCTGACTGTAAGTCAGACATGGATGGCATCGAGGAAATATGGAACCAAGCAGAGTTTATATAGAATTTAAGCAATTTAAGTTTATTTTACGTCATGATAGCCGAGTGGTAGCGAGCCCGTTTCTTGTTTAGAAGACCGTGGTTCGAATCCCAGTGCATGTACCAATGAGTTTTTTCTAACTTATGTACATAACTATCACTGACCTTGTGCCTCGGAGAGCACTTTAAGCCGTCGGTCCCGCTCGTTAAAATCCAGCAACGCGCACTGGAGCAGCATGGTGAATTAAGCTAAATTTATTATAAATTCCGATGAAAATTATTCTACAGATGAATGATGGAAAACGGTTTTTGTATCTAAAATAGGAGGGTTTGAATCTAAAGGTGGGTTTGAATACGCTGGGTACTGGGTACTGATATAGGTCAGTTGGTCATTTACATATAAATGCAATTTTTTCGTTCAGGAGTTGCAGTAGCCCAGTTGCATGATGGAGCTGATGCGTCGTTGCTGGTCCACCGCACCGGAACACAGGCCCTGTTCTTCAGCGTTGGTCTCTCTAACTGACGCCCCGGAGTACACCGCACTCCAAGACACTCCAGAACTGCGGTCTGCGCACATACTGTGCCTATCGCTACAGTGACCGGTAAGTGAAATATTTAGTTGATATAAAGCATATTCCTGTTAAGGATTATTTGAGTAGGAAAGTAATGAGTGTGAAGTTGGCAAAGGTCTGGAGGCTGCGATTAAGTACGTGAAGTATTTCATATATATATTTTTTCTTAAATCATTAGTTATTTTAAATTATATTATATTCAATTTTCCTATTTAATTAATATGATTAGACAGGTAGAGGAATTTTCATAGCATAGGTATTATAGGCAATTTTTTTATTCCTGAAATGTTTAAGTATCCTGTAGTAAACATTATGAAAACCACGAGAGTGAAGACGCAGCCGTTTGCTAGTCTATCTATATGAATAAAATAGAAGTGTCTGTAATTTCAAAAGAAACGCTTTATTCATAAAATGAATTTATTTATCATGGGATTCTCACTTTAGTTAATCTGTGCTTCAGTTTTGAAATAACAAGCAAAAGGCGGGGAAGAAAAATTGATTCGTCCCATAGCCATTAAAAAGTTTTTAAGTTTGATCACGATATATACAAACACGTGTCGTGATAGCCCAGAGCACAACGAACCTGTCTTAAATTTATAAGGCCCCACAGGGCCATGGTTCGAATCCGGGCGTGTACCAATGAGTTTTTCTGACTTAAGTACACAATATCACTGACACCGTGTTTCGGAGGGCACGTTAAGCAGTCGGTCCCGGACGCTGTCAATAGATGGCGGTCGTTACAGTTGCCAACCCGCAGTGGAGCAGCGTGGTGGACTTAAGCTCCAAGCCCCCCTCCTCACCCTGGGGAGGCCTAAGCCCCTGCAGTGGGGTAAAATGGGCTGATGATGATGATGATGATGATATACAAACACGAGTCCACGCGAGCGAAGCAGCGGACGGTCGCTAGTTTTATTAATGAAATTTATTATATGAACAGACGATGGCAGTGGCGGCTGGGCGGTGTGGTGTGGCGGGGAAGGGGAGCGTGTGGGCACGCTGCTGGCCACATCCACTGCCTTCACCTACCAACACTCGCTCAAAATACCACCAGGTCAGTACAACTATAAGGTTAATGAGGTGTGTCCATCTAGTAGGTGATCGGCAACAAGAACGTTGACCCTCTACCACTCTACCCTTCCTTGCACCATTAATCGTTCCAGTGAGCTTTCGTTACGGATGATATGTCAAAACGTCTTAAAGATAGATGGTAGAAACCACAAAAAGGCGACGCTGATGTCACATAGTCCGAGCGTCCAATCCTATGTCAAAAAACCGAGCATCCTGGGCTCGAAATCTAAACGCATACATAATTCATAAACGTGCGAATTGACTAGAAGCCTTCTTCTGCTCTTACCGTCTAACCAGTCATACTCTCGCTAGCTGGTGTAACCGTTTGACGAGATGGCGAGTTTCAGTCCGCGAGGTCCCCGCTCGCCAGCCTTCACCACCGCGAAATTGTGGTTGACAGTTTCGATACTGTGAAGTGACATTTCTCACTCTGTTAAAATCAAACGCTGCTGTCAAATTTATTTACCCTATGCATAATTTTTAGTTTATTGAAATTCAAATTATTTTAAATCGAGCGCTTGGCTTATAACGAACCAGCTTCACAGTACTCTATATTATGCAAAAAGTCGCTTCGTTTCGTTGCTCTGTTACGACCTGAAGAAAGGACAAACAAACGAACACACTTTTACATTTACTAGTGGTCGCCCAGTGGTCGAAATTCCGTATTCACTTTGTTGAAACCACTAATAATTTAATAAGAATTGAGGACAAGAGTAAGTCAATTCAAACCACCACAAACGATAGACTATCATGTTAAGAATTTTATGCCATAGATAGTATTTGTAAGAGACTTTATGTACGTGTCGGACCGGCCAGGATAGCTCGGTGGACGACCTCGTACCGGTGCTGGTTACGGCTGGATACGATTCAAAACACCAGTATCACTTTTCAGGCATAGCCTCCCTCCAGCTAGCTAGTACTTGCTCGTCTGACTATGCAGAACTCGAAATTAGAAGTGCCGGCATGGCGGATCGTTCGCCCTTTTATACTCTATTTTCAGATAATTTTTATTTACTCTATATACAATTGCCCGCGTTTTCAGCGACTTTTCGCGCCATTTTCAGTGGACCAATTAGGGCTTTTCAGTCAAAATTTGGCACCTTTTGAATACAGTATTCTAAAGAAAGTCTTTCTTGGCCCGCTAGGCACGTCTCCGCGACAGTACTGTATAGAGACGCGGTTTATCGAAAGGGCGAACAATATTTACAAATTTCAATATGCTGACACGATTTCTATCGTTCTATTTCACTATATGAGTTCCAAAACTGAGTACATAAGCACTTAACACTCGCAGTTCGGCCTTATGCTCGCTGTCGTGAGCATTTTATGTATATTTTGACTTTCTGTACTCCTCCAACATATAAACTTGAACTATGCCAAACCTCACTCTTCTTGCGTGCAATATGCTTAAAAGAGGGTATAAAGTTTTCTCTTCAAGTATTAATATATAGATTAGATTAGATACCTACTCCACGTGTCAGTATATTTTTCTTTTAGATAACGGTGTTCCTATTCAAGTGACGGTTATATATTTGTCGACCGTTTAGCCTAGTGGGTAGCGACCCGGCCTACGAAGCTGGAGGTCTCGGGTTCGAATCCCAGGTCGGGTCAGTATTAATATGATGAATATTGATACTGGTACCGGGTCTTGGCTGTTATATGTGTGTGGTGTCTTTGCAAAAATATTTATATATGTATATATTATAAAGAATATTTAAGTATATATATCATTTGTCTAGTAACCCATAACACAAGCATAATACTTGCTTACTTTGGGACCAGATGACGTTATGTGGGAAGTCCCATGTATTATTATATTATATGCCGAGTGGGTGCGAGAGTGTGGATAGGCGATTCGGCCGGCCGTCTCTCAGTCTATTCGTGAGTACCATAAATTATGTATGATTTTATAGCCTTTGAACTCATTATTTTATATCAGCCACGGCGACGTGAGTTTCATTATCAAGTTTCCTTTTATAACGACGTGGCGCGATTGTGCAACAGACTAGATTAACGACAAAGAATCGGTGACGCGCGTCACTTAGTAACATCGCTGATTTGCCGGTAAGGCGGTTACGCGCAGGATTGCGTCTAGTTATACTGATCGATTGTCCGAGTGGTTACAGGCCCTAACTGCGAAGGCAAGGGTCGCGGGTTTGATTCCTACCCGGGACAAATATTTGTGTGCATAATCATATCAATTTGTCCCGTGCCTGGGTGTAATAATATCTATATGTATAAATTACAAAGAATATTTAAGTACGTATATCAGTTGTCTAGTACTCCATAATACAAGCATACACGTATTATTTGCTTACTTAGGACTAGATGGCGCTGTGTGGGATGTACCAGGTATTATTATTATTGTCGGTTGGTGTCATACGCCGCGTTTGGAATTCCGCACAGTGAGTGACGCAACTCTCCGGCGACACAACGCCACAGACCGTATGATAGTAAACGCCCACGCACACAGCCGCTAAACGTAAATAAGTCTTGTATTTTTGGTACGTCCGATAATCTAACTTCAACTATCTACAACATAAGCTAGCCTCGAGAACTGATCACGCGAAAATATGAATGAATTTGTTTTATTTGTGTATTTGGTGCGCATATAGAGTTAATGAACAATTGTTATTATTTTGTTAAAATTATATTTTGGTCATCTCACTTTAATTCGCACACGTAATTTAACCACGAATAATTTTCATATTTGTGGTATTACTTTGTAATCTATTTACGCGTTAAATTTGATAAATTAATTCTTCTTGAATCCGTATTTAGTTAAACTTTTGTCAATATCTATATAGATAATAATAATACCTGGGACATGCCACACAGTAAGGAAATATTATGCTTGTATTATGGGCACTAGACAACTGACATACTTAAATAATTTTTTAAATATATACACATACGCACTGTTCGGCTGAACGTAGTCCAAACTTAAAAAGTATGTAGAGCTCACCGAACTAAACTAAAAATTAAAAACAAATTAGATAGTAATAAAAAAATGAAACTTTAAACATGTTTTTCTCGGTAAACGTTAGTTTGCGCCATCTGCTCAGTTGAAACTTTTTGTTTAGTTTGGCAAACTCTACACGCTCTATTAGTTTGGACTACGTTCACCAGAACAAACAGTATAGATTTTTTTTTAATCCAGGCATGGAACAAATGGACTTATTCATGCACACAAATATTCGTCTAGGGTGGGAATTGAACCCGCGACCCTTTTTTCTACAGTTAGGGTCTCTAACCACTTGGCCAGTCGGTTTGTCAGACAAATACAATTAAGATCGTGAATGCAATTTAGTTAGGATTTGTGCACTCTGGAAGCATTTCATACAAGTGTACAAGCACAGGTTTATTTTATACGGATTTATGTCCTAGACTGTTGCCTTGTCGTCGAATAATAATTTCGTTACTTTTACGCTTACAGCGCTTCGACCTGCGCTTACGCCTGGGGCTGCTGCGTCCAAGAGTCTGTAGGTGGAGGACCGCGAGCGTCAGTCGCAACGATGCAGCCGCTGCCATCGTCCTAGGCTCCCGTCGCTCTTGTTCTCGATTCTGGAAGGTGAAAGGTTTTTATTGCTAAAAGTTTCCCTAAGCTGGTATTCGCGGTGGGATTTAAAAGAGGATTAGATACCTATAATACGTAAGTCAGGTCTGATAATGTTACGACACTTTCGAATATCCCTCTCAGAGAAGTGGGTCCAAGTAAATAAATTTGTGATGTAATATAGGTGAATATCGTCGTAAGGTATTGTCGTGATAGCCCGAGCGCAGTAAACCTGTTTCAAATTTATAAAGCTGTGAGGCCGTGGTTCGCATCCGGGCGTGTACCAATGAGTTTTTTCTTACTTAAGTACATCAACTATCACTGACTCCGTGCCTCGGAGAGCACGTTAGGCAGTCGGTGCCGGTCGCTCTTATTAGATGCCGTTCGTTACAATCCGCCAGCCCGCGTTGGAGTAGCGTGGTGGATTGAAGCTCCACGCCCCCTCATCTTGAGAGGAGCCCTAAGCCCCTACAGAAGGTTATAAAAAAGGGCTGATGGAATCGAATGGATTGGAATAGGTGAACGAATTATGGGGTATGAAGAATGGGTCAGGGGCGGGAATACTGCGCTTGCGAAGCCTCAACCAGGTCGATGCACAAGTTAGGCGGTGTCTACGTACTATAAGCCTTCGGGCTGGCTCGGGATTGTTGAATGAAAAGCACCGCCCCAAAGTATACGCGCTATGTAGAGTTACATGTTGTCTTTATAGCCAAGCTCCGATATATAGCTCGACCATCATGAAAGGAAATATTAGTGTTCATGAAGTCATAGGAAACGCATGAGTAGCTCAACGGAGACAAGCCCAACAAGTGTAAAGAATATAACAAAGTATCTTGTCCGGTGTCAATTAAATCCATTCTGCTATGGCGAGTATCTTGTAAGTCTACGTCAATGGTACAGCTGTCACCGACTCCAAGAAGGACTTAAACATGTGAAGCTATGAATAAAATGAACAGGACGTTCGTATATGCGATAGATTTATAACTAATAAACGTAATTAATTATACTTTCGTACGCTTTAAAATTCCGTACTTATTTACTTAACCTATTCAGGGTCGTTTCGTCGTCGTCTGTCTATCTGTCTGTCTTCGTCAATATCTGTTTTCTCAGGAACGCGTGTAGGTATCAAGTTGAACTTAATATCAAACACTCAGGAAAAAGAAGAGTCTATGTCAACGCCATTAAAAACACAGTCAATCAAGCCGCATATTTTGCCACTCGCAGACAAACGACTTAGAATTATGAAATTTGGCAAGAAGCAAGATCTGATAGCACAAGTAAAGAATAAAAAAATCCGGAAATCGTTATAATATATTATTTTCTGTATTATTTAGTATTTGTATGCGCATGCGTTGTTGTGCCATAGAGAGGTGTGTAGCGATAAATATATAATAATAATAATATCTGGGACATCCCACACAACGCTATCTAGTCCTAAAGTAGGCAAGTATTATGCTTGTGTTATGGGTTACCAGACAACTGATATACATACTTTAATATTCTTTATAATATACTATACATATATAGATACTTTTACACCCAGACACAGAACAAATAGACATGTTGATGCACGCAAATATTTGTCCCGGGCGGGAATCGATTCCGCGATCCTCGGCTCCGCAGTTATGATCTCTAACCACTCGGCTAGCCGGGCAGTCAATTATATACCAGTACGGAACTTATACGACGAGTCGCACTTGATCCGCTTTTAAGTAAATAGTGTAACCAATTTATCACCATTTTTAACAATTAGTTATAGTATTTTTTAAAATATTTTTAGTTTATGTTTTCATTTCAATTTTTTTGTAAATTTAACGCATTTTCACCGCTATTCAATATGTTAACGGATGCGTTTAGCGTCTGTACGTATACGAGTGTGAACGTAACCTTGTGTGAAGATTGATCATGATACTTAAAATCTCGAAAAACCACTCTTTTTAAATACATACCGGGTATTCGGCTGAACGTAGTTCAAACTTATAGAGCGTGTAGATCTCATCGAACTAAACAAAAACTTTCAAGTAAGCAGATTGCGCAAACTAACGGTTACCTAGAAAAACATTTTAAAAGTTTCGTTTTCTTTGTTTAAACTTCTTGTTGAGGTAGTGACGCTCTACTACGTTCAGCCGAACACTAGGTATATATATATTGGTATTAATGAAGATGACTTACCCGACAGACTGTTTTTGGTGGCGTCGTCGCGTCCCGCCGTGGAAGGCAGCTTCGTGTTGAGCGAGCTCGGCGCCGCCAGCGAGCTACGGTGTCTAGCCGCATTGCCAAGACCGCACGGGTACGCACCGACATAAAAACAATCTTGATCTATTGATGTCAATGACATTTTGTATACTAAAGGAGGCGGATATGGCATAATCGTATCGAAACTGAGGAGCCTTCTTTTATCTATTTTTTTTTCATTTTAATACTTTCCATTTCACAGTTTATACATTTTTTTTGATGTGTTAAAAAAAATCGTTTTGTAATAAGTAGACTTCGTATAATACTGGCAATCCCACCGAAAGAATGTAGCAGAATAGAATAATAATAATACCTTGGACATCTTACATAGCGCCATCCAGTCCCAAACTAAGCGAAGCTTGTTTTATGGGTATCAGACAACTGATATACCTACTTAAATGTTCTTTATAATATATACATATATAGATACTTTTATACCCAGACACGGAACAAATAGACATGTTCACGCACGCAAATATTTGTCACAGACGGGAATCGAACTCGCGACCCTTAGCTCCGCAGTTAGGGTCTCTAACCACTTGACCGATTGGTCAGTCTAATCGGCAAGTCGTAAGGCGCACGCTAGCTAAACTCAACGACCCAAAATCGATAAATTATGACAACTTTACCCTCTGGATGCTCGGAGTGGAGGATCATTGTGGCCATGGTCACTTGGTATGCTGTGGAGGAGGCTTATGTTCAGCAGTTGATAGATGTAGGCTGAAATGATGATGGTGGACTAGTTATGACGAGTAATACACAAAGACTTCATCTAGTTAACCAATAGCGCGTCTTGCCCATCGCTCTTCTTCATCCTTTGGCTCAGATGTGATAAACTTCGGTGAGCACTGCCCTTTCAGCTTGTGTACAAATTTAACATAAATCCGATATTTTCATAAGTATTATTTAATTTGTTAGAATAGTAATATCCTGTAATGAAATACTAATACTAATACATGGGACTTCCCACACAGCGCCATCTAGTCCCAAAGTAAGCAAATATGCTTGTGTTATGGGTTACTAGACAACTGATATACATACTTAAATATTCTTTGTAATATATGTATATAAATATTTATGCGAAGACACCACACACATATAACAACCTAGATCCGGTACCAGTATCAATATTCATCATATTAATACTGACCCGATCTGGAATTCGAACCCGGGATCTACAGCTTCATAGGTAGGGTCCCTACTCACTAGGCTAAGCGGTCGTCAAATACAAATGACAAATACAAAAATTTATGATACATTGAGTTATTTGTGAGATATAAATATTTTCTGAGTATGTACTCGCGTTGCCACTTTTTATCTGCCTGTTTGTTTGTCTGTGGCATTATAAATCCTAAACTGGTGAACCATTTTAGCATAGCGTTTTTTTATTATTTGAAAGCTGGTGTCCTCGTTTTGGTTTTTAAACTCTATCTATGGCATTGTAACAAATGTGGCTTTACAACGGAATAACCGATTTCAGTGCGTTTTTTTTTTGTGGAGATCAGGGATTATGGTTAAAACATTTCTTTAATTGTTCTACTTTCGTTTTGTTTTTTATTCAGGTTGCGTGGTCCAACGGGTGGTCGGTGCGTACGCGCGAAGTGACAGCTCGCCTCGACTGCAACGAGCTGGTGCCATGCTCCGAGAGTCTGCAGTCCATAGCGATTGACGAACACCACCCTGACAATTGCCAGGTATTGACTTGAGTCGGGAGACAAAGTTCTTACGAGGCGAGTTTTGTCGCATCACTATCGAAACTGTGAACGGCGTATTCGACTAAAGCAATTTTTATTTTCATGTAGCTTTCCGCGCGCAGCTCCGTACGCGTGGACTACACAGTTGTACACTGATTTTGAAAATTCTTTCATTTATAGAAAGCTACATTGTCAACTAGTAACATGGGCTATACTTATATTTATTTTCAAACTAGCTTTCCGTTTACGACTACACAGTTGTACCGGGACCGCTATAATTTTTTATATAGATATAGTAAGGTAAAGAGTAATGCAGGCTACTTTTTATCCCGGGAAAAAAGCTTTCGTTACAACTGTGTAATCTACGCGAACGGACCCGTATATATATATATATATATAGGAAAGTGTAGTGGTGCTAATGGAATCATTAAAATTACAAACTGCTATTCAATTGTTTTTAGTTTACAAAATCATAAAATATATAGGTAGGTAACTAATAGACTATGCTCATATAGCGGCATTTTTCTTACTTCTAGCATAGATTTGCATATAAATTGTTCATCATTGATTACGAAACTGTTGAGTTGGATAAGGATTAATATTATGATACGAATGTCGTCATCTTTCGATTCTATTGACTAATTTAAAAAAAAAAGAAACCGTTATTGTGGCTTAACTATCATAGTCAAACATATGTGTACTATAAATATACAGTACATTTTATGTCTCATCAATGATTTTCACTGTGCACGCTAAATAATGATTTTTTTAACCTTGGGTTACATTATTGTAATTTTCGTAAGGATCTCTGATTTTTTGAAAATTAAATATAGCCTTGTTACTTGTTGGTAATATATATAGCTTTTCGATAGGCAAAAAAATTGTTAAAATCTATTTAGGGGTTTGTGAGGTTATCCATAACGAACATACGGAAAATCAAATCTTTTCTATTTATAATAATATCTAAGATTTTCATTTCAATATCGAAAATCCGCAGTACGTACAACTACAACTACAACTTCACGTTCTCTCTACAACTACAACTCCACGTACAACTTCAGACGTCGTCATTTTGAAATTCTGATTTGTCGAAATTTTTCAATTCGTATTCGAAGTTGTGAACAAAAATCCAAGTCGTTGAATGTTAGAAGTTGAACTAGAAAACTCTCATTGTGAGAACAATGATGAAAGATGTTTAAAAATGAAATGTTTATCTACACCGTAAAAAGAAAAGAAAAAAAAATTATCAGGCGCCATATCTCTCACACTAGGATACCCTGTGTTGTGGGGGATATTCACTTAGAGTGGTACTAAAATTAATTTATACAATGCACATTAACTATATACATGCAAGAAAAACATAGCAAATAAAAATGGTATGGATTATGGAGTATGATTTGATCTGTACGTTGTGTGTGGTGTGTGGATGGGAAGGTGTATGTGCATGTGTGTGAGCGGGGGCCTTTGTGTGTGTGTTGGTATAGGGGTGTATGATGAAGGTGTGAGCATAATTGACTTGTCCCAAATTTTTTAACTTAAGTCCATTATTTTTTTTTTGAAGGAATAGGCAATTTTTTAAAACTAATTTGGAAATTTTCTTTTTTCTATTAGGTACTATTGACAATTCTGAGACTGACATTCTTTTAATAAAAATGCAACTGCAGTGGCTACGGACTAAACTTATAATTCCACCCGGTGACTTCACGCCAAAAGAATTTTCAATATATATACATCTACATAAGTACCGATCCAAAAAAAAAAAATTCAAAGTAGTTTCTTAAAATTGCTTATTCTTAAAAAAAATTATAACGGACTTCAGTTCAAAAAATTTGAGAATGGTCAATTGTAAGTGATAATAACTATTGTACGTAGGACTGGCACATATGTCACACATTCGAATAAATTGCTCGAACACATCATTTCTGCTGTATCTATATATAGCATTACTAACTACTGCCCGGCGGCATTCAAAGGCATATATGTAAAACTTATTGCGATTATACTATTAATGTGGACGAAGGCGCGGGCGGAAAGTTAGTGTTTAATATACTAGTGACGCGCCAAGCAAATGCGGTGATCATGAAGCCTTGGATGGTTAAATCATACACAAAACACGAGTACCTATAATACAGACTCTAACTTGTTGGAAAATAGACAACCACATTAGTTCGTATTATTAAAATGTAACCGTGTCGGCCGGCACTGCGTGGGGCTGCATCGTGACCACTTTGAGTCCAATCACCGTGTTCCGGCCCTACGAGAACAAGGTCAGTCAAAATCTTAATTAAAAGTGAAAGAGGTCCCATATAAGAAATATGTTATTTAAAATTTTACGTAGGTCGGAACTCTTTGTGTGTGAATCCGATTCGCACTTGGCCAATTTTATTATTTTACATACATATGTTCATATAAATAACACCGCTCAGTTTTTTTTTTCATAAAATGATAACTGCACACACGATGTCGTCGGGCCTTATAAAACGATGTTAAATCCCGTTTAGCGTGAAAGAGTTACAAGCAAACTTTTGATAGCTTAAAAGTTTTGAATTTTTCAGCCGATTTTTAATTTTGTTTTTAGATTTCAACCTTATTAACATGGCTTTTATAACAGGTACGAAGTGCGAGCGATAATCCTACTGGCATGGCAGCGGCGCACGAGGCGGTCGACGGTGCGAGTCGGTTCGCCATGCTCGACCATGGCTATCGCCCTTTACTGCACAGATATGCGCACGCGCAGGTCGGTGTTAACAACAAACACATTCTGTATACACGCTGCAATTTTGTTCGTCTTAAGACCGCATCTACTTTATATATACCCAATGCTATGTACCTATTTATATGCGACGAAGATTTCGAATGATGACTGAAAATTAAAATGAATTCAATCCATTAACGAACAGGTATCACGATTCAACACAGGGAATACGGAAGTCATTCAATCTTACTCAAAATAAGTTCGCTGGCTTTAATTGATTGTCTAACCTACGTGACTTTCACTCCCCTTGGGATGAGGGGCCTTAGAGCTTAACCCACTACGCTGTTCCACTGCGGGTTATTGAATTTTAACTGGTACCGATGTCTGAACGTGCTCTCCGAGGTATGTACATAAGTTGGAAAACACTCATTGGTACATGCCCTGGCATTCGAACCACGGCCTTCTAAACATGAAGCGAGCTCGCTACCTTTCGGCTATCACGATATTTACACGACACAGCGTTTGTTTTGTGAAATGGATATTAGCATTCATCTGCGGCTCACTTGGATATACTTAAAGGGCTCAGGTGCCTTACGAGAATCCTCCACCAGGTGTAATAGTAGCCCACATCACCCTCCGATCCTTAAATAATCACCATGTCAAAGATCATGATCGCTCAGTTATGATACGAAGAAACGCAAACTGACTTTTGCGTTAATATGGATTTTTTCATCTTTCAGAGATCCGCGTCGAACACATACAGTGGCATGTACTGTCTGTTATGAAGAGTGGACCGTTGGCTGCCCGACTAAATTGAAATTTTGGCGGGAAAATAACTACAATCGATGTAATCTGATGAAGAAAATGTAGAACGAGCGACCGATGTGCATATTTGTGTATATTATTGTATTTGATAGACGTCCTCTCTGATTATTTGTATTCAGTGGTGGATTTACACAACCGCCATCAGTAAGCTATTAAAATTTTGCCACCTCTACTGACCTCTACAATTCGATGTCTTTTTTTGTCAATGAAATTGTAATTTTATGATTTGGGCACTATCGATTGTTCTGATTAGACAGATCGTAATTAGTATGCTTCTGTACTATGTAGAGGTTTGGCGTGTCAGTTCCTAGATTATTTTATACAGCTGCAGCCCAATACAGTCCAACAATTTAGTTGAGATTGCGCAAGAAATGTTTTTTGGGTTTGAGCTAATAAGAGCTCATTCATGTATTACTAAGAAGGCGAAGTAAGGTGTACCTTAATACTACTTACACAATGACGTACATTTGCTAAACGTACATTAGCCTTTAGAATATAATCCGTCGTTATCTTATAATTATATCTTAATAATTTAAATATTATCTGGTTTTCGGCTGAAAGCAGTTCGAACGTATAGAGCACGTGGAGCTTGCAGAACATGTTTCTTGGTTTAGCCATTGCCATTTGCAACGTTTATTATAATTTGGGGTTCGGGAATACAAGCGATGCGCCTAATCAATAACGTTCAAGTAGGTATAACTATTATGAAATCTCATTTAACGTTTACAATTTTGAGATTACATATCGTCCCCGTATTTTGAATTCCGATATGATTCTGTCCATAATAAAGATGAAATACGAAAAAGAAATTACCTACTACACTAGCAACCAGAACCTTTCAGTTTTAGAGAAAAGTGACAAAAAGTAAGATTGTTATTCTCGAATCAGAAATATGACCTTGTAGACAAACACTATTAACTGTTGTATTATATTTGTACTTATGTCGTCTACTTTGGCCAATAAACGTATTTATATTATTGTGGATAAAATTTATAATCAAATGTTTGTTAGATTTCCACAATGGAGGCAATTGTTGAATGATCTCTCGAAATATGACTTTATAGCTTTAGCATATAAAAATGTTATTAACAACGCCCTTTGTATTATATTTAATAAATTTTTATTAAAGATTTGATTATTTGTAAGTGGAATAAATGTATTTTAGCACGTTTTATGTGTTTTTTATTTGTTTAGTCAACTGACCTGAACCAAAGATAGCGGGTTCGACTCTCGCCCGGGACAAATATTTACTTATGTGCATGAACATGTCTGATTGTTCCTTGTCTGTGTGTAAAACATCTTATTTAAGTACCAGCGACGCGGCTGTAGCTCCGCTCCCGGTTATTCGTTTCTTATAGTATTCATTTATTTATTTCAGTTTTGTACCCGCTATTCCCTTCCCCGTTTTTGTTAGGCCATTATAGTTCTTGACCTTGGTTCCGTCCCGTTTTCGGTTCCACACTCATCAAGCAAAGTCGGCGGGGATGGGGCCATGGGAAATTCTACGATGTTCGTATATCAAATAAGATACAAGAATATCCTATTATAATACAATAAATATTACAAAACCTACACGAAGCGGGAAGCAAAAGCGTGTGTATTTTGATTTAGAAGTAGTAAGCGGAGAAACAGAAGAAATGAATCATGTAGCGTTGTCTACTCGCGTCCAGGCTACGTGCCAGAGAGCTCCAGCAGCGCAGCGTCAAGGCGGCGACGACTCGACGGCGAATGATGCAAGGAGAGCGCCGCGTCATGTTGATATTAACTCAATCACGCACCTAAGTGTATTCTATATCTGGTGTTCGGCTGAACGTATAAACCAAACATATAGAGCATGTAGAACTTACCGAACTAAAACAAAAGATTAAAAAACAAAGATATTTTAAACATGTTTTTCTCGATAACAGTTACTTTGCGCCATCTGCTCACTTGAAACTTTTTGTTTAGTTCGGTAAATTCTACGTGCTCTATATGTTTGCACTACGTTCAGCCGAACACTTGATAAAGGTTTTTTTAATTTTATGCAAAAATATAAATATATTTAATTAAAGAATATAACTTTTGAAGGTAATATTCATAAAAAAACCAGTTTACTGTTGCACAAATTCACCTTCACCCTCATTTACTTTTTATACCCCACTGCAGGGACTTAGGCCTCCCTTCGGGTTGAGGGGGCTTGGAGCTTAAATTCACCACGCTCTTCCAATGCGGGTTGGCGGATAGTAACGACCACCGTCTATTGACAGCAATCGGGACTGACTGACACTTCGAGGCACAGAGTCAGTGAAAGTTTTGTACTTAAGTCAGAAAAACGCCCGGATTCAAACCACGGCTCCATGGCCTTGTAAATTTGAAATAAGGTTGCTGCGCTCGGGCTATCACAACACTCATATGTGTATATGAGAATGTAATGAGGTGTAGTATATGAGATACATATTCATACATACACATTCAGTGCAGAAAGCTGAAATCCATATATGACTCGAGTTTTTGAAATGGTACCTACTGTATGGCCAAATCCTAAACTATGAGAAATAGCGAAGTGTTCAAAGGCATCATGAGCTGGATTTTTGAGAAAATGAAATCTACATATTCACATTTTTGAAAAATCTGTTACTTCAAAATGAAATCAAACCACTTGATTTGATAATTATATATTAATACTTTAAGAAAAACACTTTGGACCCCTTTTAAAGTATATTGCGGGTATGGAATCATGTAGATTTGGCATAGTTAAAAGTTTATATGCAAAAGGAGTTACAGTTCCCAACCCGCAGTGGAGCAGCGTGGTGGACTTAAGCTCCAAGCCCCCCCTCCTCACCTTGGGGGAGGCCTAAGCCCCTGCAGTGGGGTAAAAAAGGGCTGATGATGATGATGATGATGCAACAGGAGTGCCAATATAATTGTACTGGTGTACGTGCTAATGTGCAGAAGGAAAACAGAATCGTACTTACTTGATGAAAGAATAGCTTCCAGTAAATGGACGTAGCAAGATTAATAGTGATTTATTTCTAATTGCTAGTAATTTTCTGTCAAAAAAAGTAAATACCTAGGTAATTTTCTAAGCCTGTCGGTAGGGTGGGCTTCTTAAGTCAATATAAATCCTTATATCAAAATAACTACTTTAAAGTATGATATTTATGTATTAGTGTTTTTGTGTCATTGATTTTTAATATATGTTCCAGAAAGGAAAAGGGATAGATTGTTGTAAATATATTTTGTTAAAATAACTCTTTGAAAAGGTAATAAGTGCCAACAAAACGCGAGGAAAAACTAATTTCTTTGTATTCACTATCTTACTAGAAAAAAAAAATGATATCCCTATAACTAAATAGAAGAAAAACTTTTCAAAGTGTTAAACATAAAGAATTCTGTAACGAACTAGTAACATAAAAAAACATCCATTGAAAAATGACGACGTTACAACAAATTGCTGTACCAAAATTATAAAGTACCAGCCGCATCGGCGAAGTTTTATTTAATTATAGAGTAGGTATTTTGCATTGCATATTTGCATTACTGTTCGCAAACCAGCAAGGGGCTCGTGAAAACAATCACACGATTTACAATATTTATTCAAAGTTTATTATTAATTATATATTTTGTACATTTCAAGTAATCCAAGTACCTATTCGGATTGCTGACGACGCTTAAGTTCTCTAACATAATAGATTCTAAAAATACGTTACAGTAATAAAAGTTACCACACCATATCAGCCCATTAATGCCCCACTGCAGAGGCTCAGGCCTATCCTCGGGATCAGAGTGCTTGGAGCTTAATCCACCACGCTGCTCTAATGCAGGTTGGTGGATTTTAACGACTACTGTTGACTGTTTACTGTATGATGATGGTCACTGGGACTGACAGCTTATCGTGCTCTCTGAGGCACGGAGTCAGTGATCTATGAACTCAAATCAGAAAAAACTCATTGGTACAAGCCCTGGGATTCAAACGACGACTTTCTAAACAAGAAGCGGTCTCACTACCTCTCGACCATCACGACACTAATAATATTTTATTTCAAATTTAAGTTAAAACTTTACGAATTGCTAGATATTAATAATGAATAGAGTCAAACATTACGAGAAGGGGTATCCAACAGACGGCCGCCAACTGTGCCCGTCGGCGAGATATCCCTTTCCACGAAACCCGAGGCCGCACCTTTTTCATATGTTTACGTTATGTATGTTACTATTTGCATAAGACCAAACTGACGTGAAAACGGCATTAAAACCGGGTTTTTTTTTATAACGACTACATTACAACAACGTCTAGGCCCCAAACTAAGCATTAGATTGTGTTTTGAGTACCAAGCGAAAACACCACATACATATAACAACCAAGACCCGGTACCAGTATCAATATTCATCATATTATTATAAATACTGACCCGACCTAGGATTCGAACCCGGGACCTCCAGCTTCGTAGGCAAAGTCGCTACCCACTAGGCTAAGCGGTCGTCAGGCAACTGCGTTTATAGGTATTACGGGCACTCGTGATTAAGTTTTTCGTACGAAGGTATATTTTTGCTCACATTTTGCGTCAGTTCGGAGGGACTTGCTTGTGTTTGTAGAGACACTAGTTGAAAGCTTCGCAATTGAAAATAACAGCCAAATAGATCTCGCTGTACTATTGTTTTTATTTTATATTTTATAGAATAATAGTGACCACATGAAAACTGCATTTTCATCAGTTCGATGGAGTTTTTTCCACTTGTAAATCACACCAAACCTATACCGTGTCGTACACAAAGAATATATATTTCGGAACGTGAACTAAAAACAGAAGGCCCATATATACAATTCAGTTGTCAAAATCTAATTAAATTAAATTTATGTGAAAACATCTATGGATCGAAAGCAATCGCTTTTGGGACATCCATGTAAATACTCAAGGCTATACAGAATTTGTTTTGAAAAATCCTACTTAACAATAAACCGCTGATCGACAGCAAAATTTTATTGAAAAGCTGTGGAATAGAATCTTAATGTTTAGGAGTATATTTCGGTTAGTTATGCTTGATTGTTTCCTTATTAAAAGTTCTAAATAGATACATTAACTTATTAAAAGGTGTGCATTCGTAATTTCAGTGGTTTGATCGAAATTCGGTAAATTATTTGTTCCCATTTTTTTTTGTTCCCACACCATTTTTTCACATTCCAGAGCCTTGCGTTATTTTTAATAACTAATTTGATAGTTTGTCAAAAAATGTGCCACCGTGAAATGACGAAAAAATCATACTTCGAAAATTTACATTTGTGATGTGTTTTAATTTAAAGCATTTCTATTTGTTTAACTAAAACTAAAATCATATTATGTGGACTGCTGTTTATAAATCCATTTACAAAAAAAAAAATTTAAAATCTTTTTCTGTTGAAAACAATTTTTTTGCACCAATCGACACGAGCCTTTTTTCGATCAAATGTCAAGTTGTGTGAAATTCAAAGGAACAAATTTTTTTTACAGCCAAATGTGCTTGTAGTATCTTATGTATTCTCGTCATAGTTATGCCCAGGGACGCCTCTTTCTCACGATATGTAACGTCTTGCATTGTTAATTCCCGTACAGAATCGATATTTATGCCGCCGATTACCGCCTACAATTAAACTCACTGGACCAGTGATAAACTGATCGAGGCACTGTTTTTGAGTTAGCCTACGTCGAAAATATTCATGAGTCAAATCCATGGCGATTAAGACACGCAATTTTGAAAATGACGCCACAATGGAAAAACAATTGTCAAAGAGTTAGAAGTTGTAATTACTTTTTGGACGATTTTCAGAAATGGCCAGTTCCGGATTCATAAATGCAGCCCTTGTAGAATCGAAAAATTCATTCACGTACAGAGCATATAGTTTTGAAAATTGTTTAATCACACTAAAGGATTTTTCGAAATTTCACCCCTAAGATTAAAATACAGGGGGTAAGTTTGTATGTAAATCCATAATTTTTGAAGCCTGAAAATCGGTATTAAATCTCAGTGTTTAAAATGTTTTAGAAAATTATAACTTATTATCCAATTTAAATGTATGATAATTGGTATTGGTTGGCCTTTTGGGTCGTCGCCGAGTTGGGATCAGCGACCGCTGACCGCCGATCGCTGCTATCGAGTTCAACTCCAAGGTATGATTGACTGACTGGTCCTATATTTTTTGCTTACGTAAAACTAGCCAAAAAAATATGTTTCAAAAATTTGAATTTCCTTATAATCGTAGGCGAACCGCACCCTAACACACCAGCAAATACGTGAATGAATACTGTGTATATTCCAGTCAATAAAGGTTTTCACCTCCGATTTCGTTGAATCTCCATCGATTTTCACGAAAATTGGTGAGTAGGGAGGGATACCTTAAGAAACAAAACTGACATAGTGTCAACTGGCGCTTTTGTCCTGGGGATGGAGCCACCCCTTCTCGGGGGTGATAATTATTTTAATAAAAATAACCACAGGAATCGATAGAAAGACAAATTCTAAGCAAAATTTGTTATATAAAGCTTTTAGAATAAATCAATACTTTCTGAGTTATTAAAGATCAAAGATTGTGATTTTACGTGATAAAAATACGTTTTAAAGCGGTTTTTCATAAATAACTCAAAAACAATGAGTTTTTACAAAAAATTGTCATAACCAAAATTGAAGCTAATAAAAAAATAAACAAATCTCTACTTTGAAAAACCTTCTAATATCAATTCAAAGTGAGCTATATGTAATTGTATGTATATTTTTTTTTCGGCGAGTACTTAAATCTAAGTATTCAAACTTAAATAACGGGAAATCGATGCATTTTATGACAAATACTTTTTGAACACTTTTTAAAGTACTCAGAAATACCTTTCTAATGAGCATTGTAAAAAGTTAACAGCATCCAAATTGAGCTAGTTATGATAAAAATAAGATGACACTTTCGAATTTTTTTGGACGAAACGAAAAATAAAACCTTCTCCATTTCCACAAAAATTCAAATTTACGGTTATCCCTAAAGGACTTTCTTTTTTTTAGCATAAGTAATGACCTCAAAAATTTTGCCTGGTTTAGAATGCTTGTTTTTTTAAAAAAAAGTATGATAGAATAAAATCGACATTTTTCAAATTTTCGTAAATTTCATTTTCTTTTGAAAATAACTTCAAAAATATTGGATATTCGTAAAAAATCAAGAAAACGAAATTTGAGTTCTTTTTTTTAATAAAGGTTTTAGTTTTCTTTTTATTTCTATAGGATGAAAAATAACCGAGATAAAGACGTTTAAAGCCTAACTTTTACTGCTAGAACCATGTCACCGGGAGCTTTTAACCCTTTATTTTTTTAAAACTAAGGGCATTGAAAAATTTTATTTAAAACGATCTAATAGCTCTTAAAATTACTTTTCAAATGGTTTTTAGATCAACCTAATATTTTAAAAACAGTATTTTAAGTTATGGGGACCTTTACGCCTGGTTCGAGGCAGGCAATGGTTATTTTTAGCTTGCTATTTAGATAGTATATTTATATTTTGTTTTAATATTACTATTGTCTTATATTTATTGTCTAGAATATCTGTTGACATTTATATTTGTGACAAAAGCTGATATGTCGTGATAGCCCAGAGCGCAACGAACCTGTCTCAAATTTATAAGGCCCCATAGGGCCATGGTTCGAATCCGGGCGTGTACCAATGAGTTTTTCTGACTTGTACACAATATCACTGACACCGTGCTTCGGAGGGCACGTTAAGCAGTCGGTCCCGGACGCTGTCAATAGATGGCGGTCGTTACAGTTCCCAACCCGCAGTGGAGCAGCGTGGTGGACTTAAGCTCCAAGCCCCCCTCCTCACCCTGGGGGAGGCCTAAGCCCCTGCAGTGGGGTAAAAATGGGCTGATGATGATGATGATGACAAAAGCTAAAAATTGGTAATAGCCATTTATAACGGATTTCACAGTTTGAAGAGGATAAGAAGTGTGAAGCCGCAGCGAGTCTGTATTTATTTTTCGATAAAATAAATATGAGTAGAACAGAGAAAACAAAAACTTTATTAAAATTACAAATAAATAAAAAAATAAAATAAAGGAGATCAAGCGAGTGTAAAACGACGTGAAAGGTAACCCAACACAAAATCTTTGAACATTATAATTATGTAATTGCACACGTCTGCACCCGCTTTGTGAACTCATTTTGTGATCGGTTCGAGTGTGATCCTTTTATGGAATTTAAAGTATGGTACCTTGAAATCCTTCCAGACGTCTAGAGACCTTGGTTACTTACTTTTATTTTTATGGCGTTGACTTACTTACTAGTTTCTTGTCTCATAAGATTTCTATGTCGTGTTTGGCTTGTAACTACACCCGTTGGGTTTTTCAGTTTGGATCCAAGTCTCCAGTTTATACGAATAATCCTATCCAATATATAAATAAATGCAAATGTGTGTTTGTTTGTTTGTTACGCTTTCACGCCTTAACCGATTTTAATGGAATTCGGTACATATATAGATTAGACATTGTAAAAGAACTTAGGTTACTTCTTGTCTCTGTTTGTCCGTCCGGGCTGATCTCCGAAATGACTGAACCGATTTCAATAAAACTTTGCAGACTTAAAAAGGACGTTGTCCGGAGTGAGCTTTTTAACATTGAAAATGTTCATCGAATCGTTTTCGTAGGGGAGAGTGATTCGACTATATTTACGAAATTTAGGATGGTAGACAAAAGACGGTGGTTTCAAAAGTTTCAGGGGTTTGTGATGCATCGTATGATATAAAATTTTCTAACATTGGTTTGTAACTATTTCGGAAAATCGAAAAAGGTGAAAAAAAGTCAAAATTTTCCAATGTTTCGGACAAAAAGTTAATTAATATCTCAAAAACAAAAGCCAATATCAAATAAATGAAAAAGCTCCCGTTTGTCTACCGTTTGGCAAAAGAAATTTTGCAATCGGTCGGAAACTGTGGGCTGGGCGGTGCCCTTTTCATTGAATGACTATCAATCAGATCAGTTACCCCGGAGACTGAGCTTCGGCTATATTTCAGGAAGTTATGAAGGTAGACAAACGGCAGTAGTGTCAAAAGATGCAGAAGCTCAAAGGGCATCGTATGGTACCAAATTTTTAAAATTGCTCTGTAACTTTTTTGAAAAATTTAATAAAATTGACAAAAATGCAAATCAGCCCCTCCCTCCAACACACTCATAACATATATATGTAGAAATATATGCATACTTATAAGTCAAACCTCGAATCTAAGAGTCTTGCCGACAAAGAATTCATTGCTGAGTAAACGCCTCACCTGTGAAACACTGGTATTAAACAGATCTATCGGTAGTGTTCTATTAATTTTATTAAAATTGTCATATGACCGCCATAAATAAGTGTTCTGCCTGTAGTTAGTTAGTGCTGACGACTGGTGTAAAGAATGTGGAATTGAGCCTAAATGACACACGCGGAACGTAAAAGTTTAATTTTGCGAGAAGATCGGAGCAATCCAACACTCCATTAGCAATTTTATATAAAAATACAATGTCAGCAGTCTCTCGTCGTTGTTCCAGAGGAACAAGATAATGTTTCTTGCAAACATCGAGGCAGTTATCGGATTGGTAAGTTTCCCTTCCTCGCTAACACAAAAACCTAACAAACCGCCTCTGAACTGCCTCAATCCGCGAGATATAAGTTTGGTAACGAGGGTTCCATACCTGCGACGCGTACTCCAGGTTACTTCTCACATATGTACAATATAATATTTTCAAAGATCCTTAAAATCCCCTGAATTTCTCATTATGAAACCCAAGGCTCTAGATGCTTTTGCTATTATGCTATCTATATGAATGCCATACACGAGCCCACTATCTAGTACAACGCCCAGGTCACGCATCGATGAACCAACCCTTAGCACTTCAGGATGCAATAATAAGAATAATAATAATAGATAAAGTCAAAGCCGGTGCAGTTAAGTAACCGTATTTTAAAGAAAGTCTTTTATCTGTACTTTTTGACAATTATTTACCAAACTTACCCTTATGAACAAGTTTAACTTGGGAAAGCAGATTAAGCAACGCAACGGTAGAAAATTATTTTGGGCAATTAAAAAAAACGTTCTATCGAAACCACAGTGCACACAGAGAAATTTCAAATGCACAACAATTTCCAAAAAAAGTAATTCAAATACACTTTGGCTTTGGCTTTTGAAAACTTACTTAAAGTACGTACTAAAAACGTCTTACGGAAAATAGAGTTGAAGAAAATTGGAATAGTCGCTCGAAAGCGAAATTTTCACACTTTGAAGGACGATATTGAATAGAAAAAAAAATTGATAATACAAGAATGCCATATTAATGGAAGACGATGGCGAAATAACAAACTGTTTCTACTGAGGACTTGGCTCTAACCAAGGAAACTTGATAACATCATGAGTTCAATGCGATATAAGTTGCAAATGGATTCAACAAGCTTATGCCAACAGTGAAAAGGGCGAGAAAGAATTAATTTTTGATTTTTGACGCTCTCTATGTTATAAGAATCTCCACGCCACAAAACAATTTATACTTGTTTTTACAATTTTTAGAATTGAAATTTTCACAAATTACGTATCACTATGATTTCTATAACTTGCAATAATAATAATAAAATAAAGTTTAAAATTGAAGGAGGTCCCCATACAAGAAACGTATTTTGTGCGACATTTTTGGTGACTGGTGGTTATGAGATCGTCGCTGAAAGTTGAAATTTTAACAAATTACGTATCACTATGATTTCTATATTTTGAAGTAATAATAATAAAATAAAGTTGAAAATTGAAGGAGGTCTCCATACAAGAAACGTATTTTGTGCGACATTTTTGGTGACTGGTGGTTATCAGATCGGCGCTGAAAGTTGGAATTTTTACAAATTACGTATCACTATGATTTCTATAACTTGAAATAATAATAATAAAATAAAGTTTAAAATTGAAGGAGGTCCCCATACAAGAAACGTATTTTGTGCGACATTTTTGGTGACTGGTGGTTATGAGATCGTCGCTGAAAGTTGAAATTTTCACAAATTACGTATCACTATGATTTCTATATTCTGAAGTAATAATAATAAAATAAAGTTGAAAATTTAAGGAGGTCTCTATACAAGAAACGTATTTTGTGCGACATTTTTGGTGACTGGTGGTTATCAGATCGTCGCTGAAAGTTGAATTTCTTACAAATTACGTATCACTATGATTTCTTTAACTTGAAATAATAATAATAAAATAAAGTTTAAAATTGAAGGAGGTCCCGATACAAGAAACGTATTTTGTGCGACGTTTTTGGTGACTGGTAGTTATCAGATCGTCGCTGAAAGTTGGAATTTTCACAAATTACGTACCACTATGATTTCTATAACTTGAAATAATAATAATAAAATAAAGTTTAAAATTAAAGGGGGTCCCCATACAAGAAACGTAATTTGTGCGACTGGTGGTTATGAGATCGTCGTTGAAAGTTGAAATTTTCACAAATTACGTATCACTATGATTTCTATAACTTGAAATAATAATAATATAATATAAAGTTTAAAATTAAAGGGGGTCCCCATACAAGAAACGTATTTTGTGCGACGTTTTTGGTGACTGGTGGTTATCAGATCGTCGCTGAAAGTTGGAATTTTCACAAATTACGTATCACTATGATTTCTATAACTTGAACTAATAATAATAAAATAAAGTTTAAAATTGAAGGAGGTCCCGATACAAGAAACGTATTTTGTGCGACGTTTTTGGTGACTGGTGGTTATCAGATCGTCGCTGAAAGTTGAAATTTTCACAAACTACGTATCGCTATGATTTCTAAAACTTAAAATAATAATAATAATATAAAGTTAAAAATTGAAGGAGGTCCCGATACAAGAAACGTATTTTGTGCGACGTTTTTGGTGACTGGTGGTTATCAGATCGTCGCTTAAAGTTGAAATTTTCGCAAATTACGTATCACTATGATTTCTATAACTTGAAATAATAATAATAAAATAAAGTTTAAAATTATAGGGGGTCCTCATACAAGAAACGTATTTTGTACGACATTTTTGGTGACTGGTGGTTATCAGATCGTCGCTGAAAGTTGAAATTTTCACAAATTACGTATCACTTTGATTTCTATAACTTAAAATAATAATAATAATATAAAGTTAAAATTTAAAGGGGGTCCCTATACAAGAAACGTATTTTGTGCGACATTTTTGGTGACTGGTGGTTATGAGATCGTCGCGGAAAGTTGAAATTTGCACAAATTACGTATTACTATGATTTCTATAACTGGAATTAATAATAATAAAATAAAGTTGAAAATTGAAGGAGGTCTCCATACAAAAAACGTATTTTGTGCGACATTTTTGTTGACTGGTGGTTATCAGATCGTCGCTAAAAGTTGGAATTTTCACAAATTACGTATCATTATGATTTCTATAACTTGAAATAATAATAATGAAATAAAGTTGAAAATTAAAGGGGGTCCCCATACAAGAAACGTATTTTGTGCGACGTTTTTGGTGACTGGTGGTTATCAGATCGTCGCCGAAAGTTGGAATTTTCACAAATTACGTATCACTATGATTTCTAAAACTTAAAATAATAATAATAATATAAAGTTAAAAATTAAAGGGGGTCCCCATACAAGAAACGTATTTTGTGCGACGTTTTTGGTGACTGGTGGTTATCAGATCGTCGCTGAAAGTTGGAATTTTCACAAATTACGTAATATTATGGTTTCTATAATTTGAAAGTATAATAATAAAATAAAGTTTAAAACTAAAGGGGGTTCCCATACAAGAAACGTATTTTGTTTGACGTTTTTGGTGACTGGTGGTTATGAGATCGTGTCCCTTAAAGTTGAAATTTTCACTTATCGTGTATTTATATGATTGCTATAACTACAAGTAATGAAAAGAAAATAAAATTTAAAATTAAAGGAAGTATCCACACAAGATTAACATTTTTTTTTATTGTTGTGTTACGGAACCTTTCGTGTCCGAGTTTCGCACTTAACTGGTTTTTGTAAGTTGCTATTCTTTACTACGACATACACCACTATCAAAATACCTTAGTTTTTTGTTGGATTTTTATGAGAGCGTCGTGTTCACAAAAACGTGGGCCGCCACAAACGAAATAAAGGCGAACAAATAAAGATTCTGAAATTATTTTTCATGTGTCCATCCATATCGGCCCATCGTGCCCCACTGCAATAGCTTAGGATGAGAGTGCTTGAAGTTTAATCTACCACGCTGCTCCAATGGGGGATGGTAGTTTTAACGACAGCCATCCGATGATGGCAACAGGGACCGACGGCTTTACGTGCACTCCGAGACACCAACCAGTCAGTGACAGTTAACGCATAACGTATACATGACAACAACGTCTATCAATATAGTGCAATGAAGGCAAAAATCAGCTACAACCTCCGATTTCGTTGAAAACTTTCAAAAATTTTCAAATTTTTTTTACCCTATATTGTAGATCTTGTTGATACGCATCTTTTGTTACCCAATCCGTTTACGTAGCTTTAGAATTAACAACACTAGAGTAGAATTTCACTATCGCTGAAAATGCCCCCTACTACACGATCGAAAAAACATTTCCAATGTTAAAAATATTTTAGGCTAGGCAAAAATCTATTTAACAACTCAACTACGAGTCCGCGGGCGGGTGAATGTTTGTGAAGAATACGATAAAGAATATATATATAATTAATTAAAAACCTCATTACCATCTAAGTCCCTTTTCCCAGATTTTAATCGACTATTAAATACTATACCAAACTGTGTTTGAAGAACTAAATTCTAATCTTTTGTCATTGAAAATTACTATCAAATTCATTTCACTGGAGACGCATTTTTGGCCATAAATCCGAGGGTACGAAATCTAGCCAAAATTTTAAGGTCTTAAAAAATCAAGCATTCAGTTGCGCATCGTATAACACCAAAATTTTGGAAATCAGTTAAGTAGTTTTTGTAAAAAATTGGAAAACGCAAAAAAAATCGGGATTTTTTCGGATTTTTTTTTACTAAATCCAAAATATTTCGAGAACGAGAACCGATATCGAAAATGAAAAAAAAATTACATCACGGCCATTAACGTAGCTACGATCTGAGACCAAGTTTTTGGAAATCGGTTGGAATCGAATTAGATCGGTTGGTTTGGAAATTGTAAGAGAAATTATTTCCGAAAGATGAGATTTTTTGGTCGGTCGCTGGTGTTATATATATTATATTTCAGAGGATATTCGTCGGATCGCTTTAAAGCGGTATAGAAAAGGTTAGAAGGCGTTAGTAGCTACAGTTTAAGACCAAAATTTTGGAAATCGGTTGGAAATCGAACAAGAAATTTGACATCACATGTTAGATTTTATGGACGATCGGGAACTTGTTAACATTACGGTCATCGCCTTTCGGCCTGTATTCGTTCGAATGCTTTATTATCGAGTTAAAAACGTTTAAGGATATCAGAGGCTGCAATTTAAAGCCTAAATGTTTCAAATATGTTGAACAAACGAAAATATTTTTTTTTCGTTGATTTATTTCTGAGTTATAAGAGTTGAAAAGAATAGTGCCACGATTTCGTGGCAATAAAATAAAATAATCTGTGAAAATCGGATTTGGGTAGGTTCATTTTCAATGAAACCGATGGTTGCGGGGACTGCAAGATCTGTGGATTTTTTATAACAATAGAATAATTAATATATCCAGGGAAAAACTATTGATTGTGAATATATGACTGGTTTTATGGTATTCCGAAAAATGTCCTGACCTTTCACCATAATTATCATTCGACAACATGTTTAGCCTTCTATTTGGATAACAACGCAACGTAACGAAACCCGTTCCGCATCCATCGGTTGTCTGTAGTTGTCGCTTCTTATAAATTGAAATACATGCGTCAAAAGAGCTAATTTTGCGGCAAAAATTCAAAATAACTTCTCCAAAAAGCGACTTGGTTCGGAATATTTCTACGTACCGTTTGTGTTGGAAAAGGTTACTTAGGGTTACTTGTCGCTAGTCCGTTGATTCCTGTCCACACTACTTGCGAATGGTAATGAGCTGTTATGAATGGTAATTAGGTGTAATTTTTTTTCAGACCATAATGGCTAGAAAAAGAAGAAGTAAAGAATAAATTCTGGAAAAAGCATATGTCGCGAAGAAGATCTTGTGTCCCAGCCATCCTTAACAATTTATGACACCCTAAAACCTTTACACGGTAATTACAAAATGAATGCTAAGTGAAATGTACTCAATTATATTACTTGTAACTTGCGTAGCTACTTTATGTCAAAGTTATATAAAAAAAAAAGTGGAACAGCTGCTGAGACAGCAGCTCGTAGGAAAACAGCCAAGCACATGGAACTTTTAAATCGTTACCATTTCATCCCTTTTGCTGTCGAGACGATGCACAGTGTGTTTTTAACCCAAAAAAAGTGTCACCTTCATATTTTTGAATAATTCTAATCAGCTTTTCATTACAAATGCACGAGTAGATATCCCAAGGTTCAATTTAGTAAACTTGATTTTTCAAAAAATCTTAAAATTTTTCGTGACTTTGAGGTCTAAATACTAAAATAAATTCCTACAAAAAAACTATACACAGTAGAGTGTTGGTTGTATTGCAGATATATAAAGTAATTGTAGGCGCATATTATCCAGTTTTTAATTAATCTAAAATGGCACTAACATCAACACAAAATAAGTTTTACCAAATTATGAATTTATTTTTTTATAATTTTTATAGCCCGAAGTAGAACCTCTGTCTAGGACGATTATATTCTTTATACTAAGTTCTATCACCCACAAAATTACCATGCTCTACTTGGGCCTACTTTTCGAGAAAATGATTTTTATTAACTGAGGTCAACATTTCAAAGTCAGGGTTGTCGCAGATAAAGGTCAAGTTGAAATTATTTTAGTTTATCAAGTTTTTATTTAATCTAATCAAGTGGTTTTCATAAACATCATTAATACTAGTATTCGCAGAACGCTAAGGCCAATGTACCATTAATTAACTATGTATCAATCTAAAGGTGCACGAAATTTTTTTTTATTTATGATGTATGAACTGAAACCGTTTTGTGTAAAATAATGAAAATAATATAACAAAACACACTGAAGGTCACACAATCGGTCACTGTATTTAAATTTAGAGCAAGTAAATAAATATATTTCCAATGTAATTCCTGTAGCTTAAAAAGTCGAAATAGTATTCAATTAGTCAACTATTAGTACAATGACCCCAGTGATAAATAGTTAGTAATATAACAAACCGGCCAAGTGCGAATCGCACTCGCACACGAAGGGTTCCGTGCTACCAAACAATATAAAAAAAACGAGCATGACGTTAATCGTACTTAACCATTAATCGTTATTATGTAATTTAAGAATTATTGTATAAAAAAAATATAATTCATTTTTATTTCGTTAGTTATTTAGAAGGCGCTCGATCCTCTCAGGCTAATCCGAAATGTAATAACATGAGTGCACTGATAGCTAGAGACGATTTTTTTTACTTATTTTATTACAGTGAACCTTTGACTTTTAGTATCGATTGTGAAGAGAATAAGCTTTGTAAACGAATGCAAATAACATGCTATCTGTCATTTTCATGGAATTTTTACAAAATTGTTACTTGTAAAAGTACATTTTATAAGTTAATCTATTACTTGTTAAATAATACAGTCTAGTTAGCTGTGATAGTTTTTCTTATACGTTATATATACTCTTGTTATAAATTTTATCCACATATCCAAAAACAACGGTTTAGCTGGTAGTGAGGGGGAGGGGGGAGGACACGCATGACTCTAACAAAAATTAGGACTTTAAGTTACATGTATGGCGACCTATCTGAAAGAAATTTTTTTTTCCTAATTTCACTACGTCGTTGTGTAGCGGTTCATAGATTACACTTACCTTCCAAATTTCATCTATATATTGCCAATAGTTTCCGAGAAAAACCCCAGACAGACGGACGGACAGACATGGCGAAACTATAAAGGTTCCTTTTTTGCCATTTGGCTAGGGAACTCTAAAAAACCGACCATGTTTTGGAAATAAGGGGTGGTACAAGCATATTTTTCGTATTACAAATTTATTTTTGTTAAATAAAGCTCGTGATGTTTAATTTGAAGTGAAAACTTCTGTAGAAAACTTCGTCTTCTCAATGAAACGAAAAAGCGACAGTAAAAAGAGACAGACACATAAATTCATAAGATTCAACGTGGGAGAAAACGACTTAAGAAGCACTATTCAATGTTTCTTATGTTCGTTGTAGAGTTTGTGTATTACTGTATACCTATAAAATAGCTATAACACTATCTCATGCTCACGGCACATGCTCAGCGGGGCACGCGTCAAACAGGACGAAACAAGCTGTTTAAAAAAAGACGTTACATTATAAATAGGAAGGTCAACATAGTGACAACCCTAACACATATTTTTGAAAATCATTTTCTCGAAAAGTAGGCCCAAGTAGAGCATGGTAATTTTGTGGGTGATAGAACTTAGTATAAAAAATATAATCGTGCTAGACAGAGGTTCTACTTCGGGCTATAAAAATTATAAAAAAATAAATACATAATTTGGTAAAACATTTTTTTATGTTGATGTTATTGACATTTTAGATTAAATAAAAACTGGATAATATGCACCTAAAATTACTTTATATATCTGCAATACAATCAACACTCCACTAAGCGTGGTTTTTTTGTAGGAATTTATTTCCGTAATTTGACCTCAAGGTCACGAAAATTTTTAAGATTTTTTTAAAAATCAAGTTTACAAAATTGAACCTTGGGATATCTACTCGTGCATTTGTAATGAAAAGCTGATTAGAATTATTCAATAATATGAAGGTGACACTTTTTTTGGGTTAAAAACACACTGTGCGATGGGTCCCTGGTCCAAGGATACCAAATCACTTGTCCACGATTTGAGTGTCGCGCTGTGTCTGTTGACAGGGGATCCTATGTGCAAGGAATATTTTTTTCAGAGGATCAGTGTCGCAATACAGCGCGGCAACGCGGCAAGCATCCGTACCCTGAACCCATCGTCTCTTTAAAATTTTGTCATTTATCATAATTTACATAGTATTTTTTAATTTGTAAATACTTTTAGTTTTTAATTAGTTTTTATTTTATAGATCTTAATTATCCATACAATGTTTAATGTATACTAACATTGAAAATGGTTTCAAAGATAAATACACAAAATGATTTATTGGTAAAACATCAGTTGCATAAAGTTTTACACGGGTAGGCAGAACCGAGATCATGCCGAAGTTTGGAGAAGGATGAGGACATCGTTAAGAATAGTTTTGAAGACAAATTTGTACTTTAATCATCACCACTAAAAAGATAATCAGGAGCACTTTTAAAACACAAAGGCGACTAAAATTACACGTAAGCGACGTTTGAGTGACACCGATTCTGAAAGCGTTTTAGATTTTTTTCCAGTGAAGAAAAACATTTTAATTGATAACATCAGTTTTAATGTCAATTAAAAATTTTTCGTTTAGTCTAGACGCCACATAATTTTAGGAAAAGGACTACCTAACGTTTATAATGACGTTGACGTCTCAATATATATTTGAAAAGATAATGTACGTAAAACAAAAATATTGGATTATGTAAACAAAATTGTGATCGACATAATGTTAATACAAGAAACAAAGATAAACTTACTAATCATGTCAGCTGCCTCAATAAAATCACGAAATGTTTTAAAGGGCAATGTATACGCTTTTACAATAAGATCCCAACTGACATTCAAGATCTACCCCTTAGTAAGTTTAAAACTACAATAAAACGAAAGCTTTATGCAAAAGCTTATTATAAAGTATCAGACTACTTAGATGATAAAAATCCATGGGTGTAAGCCGCTCGTCTATCCGTTTGTTTCAATAATATTATTCTTTAAGCACTTATTGTTAAAATTTTTTTTTTAATTATTTTGTTAAAAAAAGCGTCCCTCAGTTTCTTGCGTATTCTTCTGAGAGGAACCAGCATTTTGAATGCGCCTTTGTGGTGAGAGTGAATTTTATTTCCACAAAGAAATAAAATTCACTTTTATGACGTATTTCAAGATTATGTTACATAACTACGAAATAAAGATATTTTGATTTGATTTGAATCCAGCGCAAAGGTCCCCATAACGCTCATGGCCACAGATCATTCTCACGGCATTACCGCGTCGAATCGCTACGGCGAGCTTCTAATCTAGAAACGACACAGAGCAGGAGTCACAACCCAACCCTTACCAAGTTGGCGACCGAAGCTCCTAATCAAATTGTTGTCCTCGAAACTCCAACATCCTGTCGTCTCCACAGCAAAGAGAACGAAGATATAGGGTTGTTCCAAGATTGTGTATTTGCGGTTTTTAGACGGGCTCTGAAAAACATCTGAATTTTTTGGCAGGTGATAGTATTGTAGTGACTTTATTTTCGTTGCTACTATGAGCTCTGTATACATTGAGATTGGTGTAAATTAAATGTAATTCTGGGGTAGTAGCTCTGAAAAGTGAAAGCTGAAATATTCTTTTCCACGACTCATTCGACTCATTCAATGATATATATTGTACTATACACTATCCTTCGACTCGAGCTCGGGATGATCTCTGACCTCTCTGTCAAAAATCTAGGTCTCTCGACCTCAACTCCCGACCGACTGCCTTGCGACTGCCAGAGATCCGTTCTAAAATAAAAACAAAACCTACATGTTTCGAATTTTCAAACCAAATTCGGAGCATATATTCATATTCATTCAGTCATTTGACGACCGCTTAGCCTAGTGGGTAGCGACCCTGCCTACGAAGCTGGAGGTCCCGGGTTCGAATTCCAGGTCGGGTCAGTATTTATATGATGAATATTGATACTGGTACCGGGTCTTGGTTGTTATATGTATGTGGTGTCTTCGCTTGGTACCAAAAACACAAGCTAATGCTTAGTTTGGGGCCTAGACGTTGTTGTGTTGTATATGTTATTATTATTATTATTATTATTATTATTATTATTATTATTATTATTATTATTATTATTATTATTATTATTATTATTATTATTATTATTATTATTATTATTATTATTATTATTATTCCGAATACTCTAAGCGATCAGCGCTAGACAGTACCTATATTCATTCAAGCATTTGCGTCCACTCAGCTGGTATGCTAAGGCGCGGTGTGCTTACGATTATACAATATTGTATGTATTGGCTAGTTTTACGTAAGCAAAAAGTATATGTACCAGTCAGTTAGTCATACCTTGGAGTTTTGAACGCGATAGCGGCGATCAGCGGCTAGCGGTCGCTGATCTCAACTCGGCGATAACCCAAAAGGCAAATACCAATTATCATACATTTAACCGTTATTTCTCTAAGATTTCGCCCTACAAAAAAGTTATGGAGTCAGGCAATTGATGTAATTGAAATGATATTTTGGTACTGCAGGCATACCCCGATCCTGACTACAAGATAAACAAAAACAAGTACAAATATACATACATATACATACTTAAATATTCTTTATAATATATGCATATATACACCCAGGCACGGAATAAATAGACGTGTTCATACAACAAAAATCATCTAAGTATAAAGTCATTTACTGAACTACCGTATAGGTACATTATAATGCCTATATACAAAAATAGGGTACGTATTTGACTACTATTATGTATATTATAATTATCACAAAAATATAAAAATAGGCTTTATATGATAACAAAATGTAAATATAAAATGTAATTTTACATTTGGTTGGAGAATATGGAAATTCTGAGACAGCGGTATTGCCTTCTCTATCTAACAGGACATTTTAAACATTCATAAATTTGTTATTAAAATCGATTTGTTAATATTGATTTATTTTTTAAAATTCTTTCACTGTTAGATATATATTTAAAAAACTCATTCATATAAAATAATTGAAAAAAATAGAAAACTAGCCTATTGCTCGTTTAAAGTAGATAAATATTATGTAGGTATGCTATTATACTATTTATTTTGAATCATTCTATAATACCAGCTTTAATATGATTTATACTGAGGATTTATACTAAAATAAATGTACGTATAGCGCATCGCATCGTCTTTCGCGCCAATCGCGACGCGCCGTCGCTCGCCGCCGTTATAATTCGTGAATCTTCGGTTATCCCCGCGAAACGAAACTGCCCTGCCGCGGCTTCCTCTTACCCCTGCGTGTCCATGCGCCCGCGTCCTGTAACGTTGACCCAATGACCCAATTAGAATCAGTGAGTGAGATGCAGTAAGATATTAGGCATACAAAGCTGATTGCGCTTTGTATTAATTACGTGTTGTACGGTTTACATCTGATTATCAGTGTGTATTAGCTTGATTTTGTGTTTATCTAATATGTAAACATAGTAAAGTACATTTTCACGACCATCCAAGTGTTTTTATAATTGCTTTCCGCGCCAAACTAACCCACGCTACAACTGGCCAACCCAAATGGCTGCCTAAAGTGCCCAACAGTGAAGCTGAAGCGAGGACCGTGCCGTGTCGAAAATACTCGAAAAGCTGTGCTCATCTATATATAGATAAATATAATGAAGTCTAAAATGCCTAGTACTGTCGATCCCAAGGAACGCAACGACGACGATACACCTGCTGTCGACTCTCAGTTCTCAGAGTGCAGATGGATATGGATGAGCCCTTTCAGTAACGTTCAAAGTGATACACGCTACGATAGTGCAGTGAAATTCGCGATATTGCATTTGTTGTAAAATCTACGGCCATGTAGGTACCTACCTACGCGATGAATGTAAAAAGTTAATACAAAAATTTAACACAAAAGTGCCGTCTTCTAGTGATCCTAATTTAATACCTAGAACAAGTTGCTATGGCTGCGGCCCAGAGTGAAGTAGCTTTTTACGAAATGGATACCTATCATACCTACCGCGAGTTCGACGACCCCTACAAATCAAACAACTGAGGTAACGTCCAGTGCGCGCGCCTAGAGTACCTAGAGGTAAGTCAGGTAAGTCCATTTTATTTCAATAACTAGCGACCGCCCGATGATGGTTCGAATGGTTACATTCTCTAACTGCGAAGCCAAGGGTCGCGCTTTTGATTCCCGCCCGGGACAAATATTTGTGTGCATGATCATGTCTATTTGTTTCATGTCGGGGTACGTATATCAGTTGTCTAGTACTCCATAATACAAGCATATTACTTGCTTACTTTGGAACTAGATGGCGCTGTGTGGGATGTACCAGGTATTATAATTATTGTTGGTTGGTGTCATACGTCGCGTTTGAAACTCCGCACAAGGCGGCACAACGCCACAGACCGTATGATAGTATACACCGACGTACACAGCCGATGAGCGTAAATAAGTCTTGTATTTTTGGTACGTCCGATAATCTAACTTCAACTATCTACAACATAAGCTAGCCTCGAGAACTGATCACGCGAAACTATGAATGAATTTGTTTTATTTGTGTATTTGGGGCGCATATAGAGTTAATGGACAATTATTATTTTGTTAAAATTATATTTTGGTCCTCTCACTTTAAGTCGCACACGTAATTTAACCACGAATAATTTTCATATTTGTGGTATTACTTTGTAATCTATTTACGCGTTAAATTTGATAAATTAATTCTTCTTGAATCCGTATTTAGTTAAACTTTTGTCAATATCTATATAGAATTATAGATAATAATAATACCTGGGACATGCCACACAGTAAGGAAATATTATGCTTGTATTATGGGCACTAGACAACTGATATACTTAAATAATCTTTAAAATATATAATCATACGCACTGTTCGGCTGAACGTAGTCCAAACTTATAAAGTGTGTAGAGCTCACCGAACTAAACCAAAAATTAAAAACAAATTAGATAGTAATAAAAAAATGAAATTTTAAACATGTTTTTCTCGGTAAACGTTGGTTTGCGTCATGTGTTCAGTTGAAACTTTTTGTTTAGTTAGGCAAACTCTACACGCTCTATTGTTTGGACTACGTTCACCAGAACAACCAGTACAGATATTTTTTTTAAATCCAAGCATAGAACAAATGGACTTATTCATGCAACACAAATATTTGTCTCGGGTGGGAATCGAACCCGCGACCCTTTTTTCTACAGTTAGGGTCTCTAACCACTCGGCCAGTCGGTTAGTCAGACAAATACAATTAAGATCGTGAATGCAATTCAGTTAGGATTTGTGCACTTTGGAAGTATTTCCTCCAAGTGTACAAGCACAGGTTTACTTTATACGGATATATGTCCTAGACTGTGGCTCTGTCGTCGAAACATAATTTCGTTACTTTTACGCTTACAGCGCTTCGACCTGCGCTTACGCCTGGGGCTGCTGTGTTCAAGGGTCTGTGGGTGGAGAACCGCGAGCGTCAGTCGCGGCGATGCAGCCGCTGCCGTCCTCGTTGGCTCGCGTCGCTCTTGCTCTCGAATCTGGAAGGTGAAAGGTTTTTGTTGCTAAAAGTTTCCCTAAATTGGTATTCGCGGTGGGATTTAAAAGGGGATTAGATGCCTATAATACGTAAGTCCGGTCTGATAATGTTACGACACTTTCGAATATCCATCTCAGAGAAGTGGGTCAAAGTAAATACATTTATGATTTAATATAGGTGAATGTCGTTGTAAGGCATTATCGTGATAGCCCGAGCGCAGTGAACCTGTTTCAAATTTATAAAGCTGCGAGGCCGTGGTTTGAATCCGGGCATGTACCAATGAGTTTTTTCTGACTTAAGTACATTAATTATCACTGACTCCGTGCCTCGGAGAGCACGCTAAGCAGTCGGTGCTGGTCGCTGTCAATAGATGGCGTTCGTTACAATCCACCAGCCCGCATTGGAGCAGCGTGGTAGATTTAAGCTCCAAGCCCCCTCATCTTGAGGGGAGCCCTAAGCCTCTGCAGTGGGGTATAAAAAAGGGCTGATGGAATTGAATGAGATGGAATGGAATAGGTGAATGAATTATGGAGTAGGAAGAATGGGGCAGGGGCGGGAATACCGTGCTTGCGAAGCCTCACGCAGGGCGACGGACAAGTTAGGCGGTGTCTTCGTACGATAAGCCTTCTTCGGGCTGGCTCGGGATCGATGAATGAAGTGTTCAGCCGAACACTAGGTATATATATTTTTTGTATTAATGAAGATGACTTATCCGACAGGCTGTTTTTGGTGGCGTCGTCGCGTCCCGCCGTCGAAGGCAGCTTCGTGTTGAGCGAGCTCGGCGCCGCCAGCGAGCTACGGTGCCTAGTCGCCGTGCCAAGACCGCACGGGTACGCACCGACATTAAAACAATCTTGATCTATTGATGTCAATGATATTTTGTGTACTAAAGGAGGTGGATATAGCATAATCGCATCGAAACTGAAGAGCTTTCTTTTATCTATTTTTTATTCATTTTAATACTTTCCATTTCACAGTTTACATGTAATTGTTTTTTTAATGTGCAAAAAAATAAATCGTATTGTAATAAGTAGATTATAATTCTGGCAGTCCCACCGAAAGAATGTAGCAGACTCCAGTCTCAAACTAAGCAAAGCTTGTATTATGGGTACCAGACAACTGATATACCTACTTTTATGTTATTTATAATATATACATACATAGATACTTTTATACCTAGACACGGAACAAATTGACATGTTCACGCACGCAAATATTTGTCACGGACGGGAATCGAACCCGCGACCCTTGGCTCCGCAGTTAGGGTCTCTAATCACTCTATCGTTCGGTCAGTCTAATCGGCAAGTCGGAAGGCGCACGCTTGCTAAACTCAACGACCCAAAATCGATAAATTATGACAATTTTACCCTCTGGATGCTCGGACCGGAGGATCATGGTGGCCATGGTCACGTGGTGTCTGTGAGGAGGCTTATGTTCAGCAGTTGACAGATGTAGGCTGAAATGATGATGATGATGGACTAGTTATGACGAGTAATACACAAAGACTTCATCTAGTTAACCAATCGCGCGTCTTGCCCATCGCCCTTCTTCATCCTTTGGCTCAAATGTGATAAACTTCGGGGACCAATACCCTTTCGGCTTGTGTACAAATTTAACGTTATGCCCTTAGTTGGGAGGTGTGGGCTGGTGACGCAGGCCTGTACGCTTATGCTGTGAACGCCGGCAGCGCTTGTGGCGCTGAAGAACTACGTTCGCCTGGAAGGGTGGCGCTGCTTGCAGCCGCTAACGACGAGCCCTGTGTTTACCCATTCGCAGCCTGGTGATGATACGTAAATTATTGACATAAATCCGATATTTTCATAAGTGTTATTTATTTTGTTAGAATAGTAATATCCTGTAATGAAATGACAGATACAAAAATTTATGATACATTGAGTGATTTGTGAGATATAAATATTTTCTGAGTGTGTACTCGCGTTGGCACTTTTTATCTACTTGTCTGTTTGTCTGTGGCATTGTAAATCCTAAACTGGTGAACCATTTTTTTTTATTTGAAAGCTGGTATCTTCGTTTTGGTTCCTAGACTCTTGTCTGTCTGTGGCATTGCAATAAATGTGGCTTTACAACGGAATGACCGATTTCAGTGCGCTTTTTTTTTGTAAAGATCAGGGGTTATTGTTAAAACATTTTTTTAATTGTTTTACTTTAGTTTTGTTTTTTATCCAGGTTGCGTGGTCCAACAGTGGTCGGTGCGTACACGCGAAGTGACAGCTCGCCTCGACTGCAGCGAGCTGGTGCCATGCTCCGAGAGTCTGCAGTCCATAGCTATTGACGAACACCACCCTGACAATTGCCAAGTATTGACTTGAGTCGGGAGACAAAGTTCTTACGAGGCGAGTTTTGTCGCATCACTATCGAAACTGTGAACGGCGTATTCGACTAGAGCAATTTTTATTTTCAACTAGCTTTCCACCCGCAGCTCCGTACGCGTGGACTACACAGTTGTACACCGATTTTAAAAATTCCTTCACTTATAGAAAGCTACATTGTCAACTAGTAACATGGGTTTTACTTTATTTTCAAACTAGCTTTCCGTCCACGACTACACAGTTGTACCGGGACCGCTATAATTTTTTATATAGATATAGTAAGGTAAAGAGTGATGCAGGCTACTTTTTATCCCGGGAAAAGAAGTTCCGGTACAACTGTGTAATCTACGCGAACGGACTCGTATAGGGAAGTATAGTAATGCTAGTGGAATCATTAAAATTACAAACTGCCATTCAATTGTTTTTAGTTTACAAAATTATAAAATGTATAGGTAACTAATAGACTATGCTCATATGGCGGCATTTTTCTTACTTCTAGCATATTTATACCCGTCGTAACTTTTGGAAAAACCTCCGATTCGAATAATTTAAAGAGAGATTTGCATATAAATTATTCAACCTTGATTACGAAACTATTTAGTTGAAGTATTGATATTATGTTACGAAGGTCATCTTTCGATTCTATTGACTAATTAAAAAAAAAAACTGTTACTCTGGCTTAATATCATAGTTAAACATGTACTATAAATATGCAATACATTATTTTATGTCTCATCAATAATTTTCACTGCACATGTCAAATAATGACTTTTGTTGGCAAATTTTTAATACCTTGTGTTACATTATTGGAATTTTCGTAAGGATCTTTGACTTTTTTAAAAATTAAATATAGTCCATGTAACTTGTTGGTAATGTAGCTTTTCTATAGGCAAAGGAATTGTTAAAATCAATTTAGGAGTTTCTGAGTTTATTCATAACGAACATACGGAAAATCAAATCTTTTCTATTTATAATAATACCTAAGATTTTTATTTCAATATCGAAAATCCACAGAAACACAAGTAGTACAACTTCAGACTTCGTCATTTTGAAATTCTGTTTTTTTTTTCATTTCGTCACAAGTGACCTTTGTGAGAGCGTTATTTCATCATCATCATCATCAGCCCATTTTACCCCACTGTAGGGGCTTAGGCCTCCTCCAGGGTGAGGAGGGTGTTTGGAGCTTAAATCCACCACGCTACTCCACTGCGGGTTGGGGATTGTAACGACCGCCATCTATTGACAGCGACCGAGACCGACTGCTTAACGTGCTCTCCGAGGCATGGAGTCAGTGATAGTTAATGTACTTAAGTCAGAAAAACTCATTGGTACACGCCCGGACTCGAACCATGGCCCTATGGCCTTATAATTTTGAGACAGGTTCGTTGCGCTCTGGGCTATCACGACTCTTGCTGACACTGAAACTGAGCGTAATTTATTTCATTACAATTCGCGACCGTACAACGTGCCAATTTAAAACGTAATCGAACTGAATTCAATTGGAAACGCTTTAGATTAACGGACAATGGCTGTCGTGATTATAGGAGATAATCGTAAAAATGTGAGAAGGAAATAATAAGTTTCGTTGGGAATATTTCGAATATTAGGTTGAAGAAAACTCTCGTCCTCACAGACAATGAAAGTGACAAATTAACATGACAAACACCAAACAATGCATAAGCTTTCGTCTCAGAATTACTGTACACTCACTAAAATAAGTGCTTTTGGGCATAGTTCTATTGACCTTGTGCGTAAAGCATCAACATAAATGTTTAACTATATTCACAGTTGAAACTTTAAAACTTAACCGTTTCTTCAATTATAATTATTTGATGATGGCATAATTTTATAAAATTCAACACAGTCCAAGGGAGAGTTGTGGTAACTAGGTTTATTTGACGACCGCTTAGCCTAGTGGGTGAGACCCTGCCTACGAAGCTTAAGGTCTAGGGTTCGAATCCCAGGTCGGGTCAGTCTTTATATGATGAATATTAATACCGGTACCGGGTCTTGGTTGTTATATGTATGTAGTGTCTTCGCTTGGTACCCAAAACGCAAGTTAATGCTTAGTTTGGGACCTAGACGTTGTAGACATTATTATTAAGTTAAGTAAGTGATAACTAGGTATTGTACGTAAGACTGACACGTATGTTACACATTCGAATAGATTGCTCGAACAGGCTGTTTCCGCAGCATGAAGATTGTATCTACATTAGCAGCGTGTCCCTCAGCTATGTCCTCAGTAGTAAGGGCACGTTGCCCGCATCACTAACTACTGCCCGGCGGCATCGAAGGCGTATATGTATGCCTTATTGAGATTATACTATATGTGGACGAAGCCGCGGGCTGAAAGTTAGCGTTTAATATACTAGTGACGCGCCAAGCAAATGCGGCGATCGTGAAGCCTTTGATGGTTAAATCATCAACAAAACACGAGTACCCATAATACAGACTCTAACTAGTTTGAAAATAGACAATCACATTATTTCGTATTATTGAAATGTAACCGTGGTGACCGCAGGTGGGTGCATTGTGCGTGCACAAATCCCAATGGTACGCTGGCACTGCGTGGAGCTGCATCGTGGCCACTTTGTCTCCAATCACCGTGTTTTCGGCCCTACGAGAACGGGGTCAGTCAAAATCTTAATTAAAAGTGAAAGAGGTCCCATATAAGAAATATGTTATTTAAAATTTTACGTAGGTCGGAACTCTTTGTGTGTGAATCCGATTCGCACTTGGCCAATTTTATTATTTTACATACATATGTTCATATAAATAACACCGCTCAGTTTTTTTTTTCATAAAATGATAACTGCACACACGATGTCGTCGGGCCTTATAAAACGATGTTAAATCCCGTTTAGCGTGAAAGAGTTACAAGCAAACTTTTGATAGCTTAAAAGTTTTGAATTTTTCAGCCGATTTTTAATTTTGTTTTTAGATTTCAACCTTATTAACATGGCTTTTATAACAGGTACGAAGTGCGAGCGATAATCCTACTGGCATGGCAGCGGCGCACGAGGCGGTCGACGGTGCGAGTCGGTTCGCCATGCTCGACCATGGCTATCGCCCTTTACTGCACAGATATGCGCACGCGCAGGTCGGTGTTAACAACAAACACATTCTGTATACACGCTGCAATTTTGTTCGTCTTAAGACCGCATCTACTTTATATATACCCAATGCTATGTACCTATTTATATGCGACGAAGATTTCGAATGATGACTGAAAATTAAAATGAATTCAATCCATTAACGAACAGGTATCACGATTCAACACAGGGAATACGGAAGTCATTCAATCTTACTCAAAATAAGTTCGCTGGCTTTAATTGATTGTCTAACCTACGTGACTTTCACTCCCCTTGGGATGAGGGGCCTTAGAGCTTAACCCACTACGCTGTTCCACTGCGGGTTATTGAATTTTAACTGGTACCGATGTCTGAACGTGCTCTCCGAGGTATGTACATAAGTTGGAAAACACTCATTGGTACATGCCCTGGCATTCGAACCACGGCCTTCTAAACATGAAGCGAGCTCGCTACCTTTCGGCTATCACGATATTTACACGACACAGCGTTTGTTTTGTGAAATGGATATTAGCATTCATCTGCGGCTCACTTGGATATACTTAAAGGGCTCAGGTGCCTTACGAGAATCCTCCACCAGGTGTAATAGTAGCCCACATCACCCTCCGATCCTTAAATAATCACCATGTCAAAGATCATGATCGCTCAGTTATGATACGAAGAAACGCAAACTGACTTTTGCGTTAATATGGATTTTTTCATCTTTCAGAGATCCGCGTCGAACACATACAGTGGCATGTACTGTCTGTTATGAAGAGTGGACCGTTGGCTGCCCGACTAAATTGAAATTTTGGCGGGAAAATAACTACAATCGATGTAATCTGATGAAGAAAATGTAGAACGAGCGACCGATGTGCATATTTGTGTATATTATTGTATTTGATAGACGTCCTCTCTGATTATTTGTATTCAGTGGTGGATTTACACAACCGCCATCAGTAAGCTATTAAAATTTTGCCACCTCTACTGACCTCTACAATTCGATGTCTTTTTTTGTCAATGAAATTGTAATTTTATGATTTGGGCACTATCGATTGTTCTGATTAGACAGATCGTAATTAGTATGCTTCTGTACTATGTAGAGGTTTGGCGTGTCAGTTCCTAGATTATTTTATACAGCTGCAGCCCAATACAGTCCAACAATTTAGTTGAGATTGCGCAAGAAATGTTTTTTGGGTTTGAGCTAATAAGAGCTCATTCATGTATTACTAAGAAGGCGAAGTAAGGTGTACCTTAATACTACTTACACAATGACGTACATTTGCTAAACGTACATTAGCCTTTAGAATATAATCCGTCGTTATCTTATAATTATATCTTAATAATTTAAATATTATCTGGTTTTCGGCTGAAAGCAGTTCGAACGTATAGAGCACGTGGAGCTTGCAGAACATGTTTCTTGGTTTAGCCATTGCCATTTGCAACGTTTATTATAATTTGGGGTTCGGGAATACAAGCGATGCGCCTAATCAATAACGTTCAAGTAGGTATAACTATTATGAAATCTCATTTAACGTTTACAATTTTGAGATTACATATCGTCCCCGTATTTTGAATTCCGATATGATTCTGTCCATAATAAAGATGAAATACGAAAAAGAAATTACCTACTACACTAGCAACCAGAACCTTTCAGTTTTAGAGAAAAGTGACAAAAAGTAAGATTGTTATTCTCGAATCAGAAATATGACCTTGTAGACAAACACTATTAACTGTTGTATTATATTTGTACTTATGTCGTCTACTTTGGCCAATAAACGTATTTATATTATTGTGGATAAAATTTATAATCAAATGTTTGTTAGATTTCCACAATGGAGGCAATTGTTGAATGATCTCTCGAAATATGACTTTATAGCTTTAGCATATAAAAATGTTATTAACAACGCCCTTTGTATTATATTTAATAAATTTTTATTAAAGATTTGATTATTTGTAAGTGGAATAAATGTATTTTAGCACGTTTTATGTGTTTTTTATTTGTTTAGTCAACTGACCTGAACCAAAGATAGCGGGTTCGACTCTCGCCCGGGACAAATATTTACTTATGTGCATGAACATGTCTGATTGTTCCTTGTCTGTGTGTAAAACATCTTATTTAAGTACCAGCGACGCGGCTGTAGCTCCGCTCCCGGTTATTCGTTTCTTATAGTATTCATTTATTTATTTCAGTTTTGTACCCGCTATTCCCTTCCCCGTTTTTGTTAGGCCATTATAGTTCTTGACCTTGGTTCCGTCCCGTTTTCGGTTCCACACTCATCAAGCAAAGTCGGCGGGGATGGGGCCATGGGAAATTCTACGATGTTCGTATATCAAATAAGATACAAGAATATCCTATTATAATACAATAAATATTACAAAACCTACACGAAGCGGGAAGCAAAAGCGTGTGTATTTTGATTTAGAAGTAGTAAGCGGAGAAACAGAAGAAATGAATCATGTAGCGTTGTCTACTCGCGTCCAGGCTACGTGCCAGAGAGCTCCAGCAGCGCAGCGTCAAGGCGGCGACGACTCGACGGCGAATGATGCAAGGAGAGCGCCGCGTCATGTTGATATTAACTCAATCACGCACCTAAGTGTATTCTATATCTGGTGTTCGGCTGAACGTATAAACCAAACATATAGAGCATGTAGAACTTACCGAACTAAAACAAAAGATTAAAAAACAAAGATATTTTAAACATGTTTTTCTCGATAACAGTTACTTTGCGCCATCTGCTCACTTGAAACTTTTTGTTTAGTTCGGTAAATTCTACGTGCTCTATATGTTTGCACTACGTTCAGCCGAACACTTGATAAAGGTTTTTTTTAATTTTATGCAAAAATATAAATATATTTAATTAAAGAATATAACTTTTGAAGGTAATATTCATAAAAAAACCAGTTTACTGTTGCACAAATTCACCTTCACCCTCATTTACTTTTTATACCCCACTGCAGGGACTTAGGCCTCCCTTCGGGTTGAGGGGGCTTGGAGCTTAAATTCACCACGCTCTTCCAATGCGGGTTGGCGGATAGTAACGACCACCGTCTATTGACAGCAATCGGGACTGACTGACACTTCGAGGCACAGAGTCAGTGAAAGTTTTGTACTTAAGTCAGAAAAACGCCCGGATTCAAACCACGGCTCCATGGCCTTGTAAATTTGAAATAAGGTTGCTGCGCTCGGGCTATCACAACACTCATATGTGTATATGAGAATGTAATGAGGTGTAGTATATGAGATACATATTCATACATACACATTCAGTGCAGAAAGCTGAAATCCATATATGACTCGAGTTTTTGAAATGGTACCTACTGTATGGCCAAATCCTAAACTATGAGAAATAGCGAAGTGTTCAAAGGCATCATGAGCTGGATTTTTGAGAAAATGAAATCTACATATTCACATTTTTGAAAAATCTGTTACTTCAAAATGAAATCAAACCACTTGATTTGATAATTATATATTAATACTTTAAGAAAAACACTTTGGACCCCTTTTAAAGTATATTGCGGGTATGGAATCATGTAGATTTGGCATAGTTAAAAGTTTATATGCAAAAGGAGTTACAGTTCCCAACCCGCAGTGGAGCAGCGTGGTGGACTTAAGCTCCAAGCCCCCCCTCCTCACCTTGGGGGAGGCCTAAGCCCCTGCAGTGGGGTAAAAAAGGGCTGATGATGATGATGATGATGCAACAGGAGTGCCAATATAATTGTACTGGTGTACGTGCTAATGTGCAGAAGGAAAACAGAATCGTACTTACTTGATGAAAGAATAGCTTCCAGTAAATGGACGTAGCAAGATTAATAGTGATTTATTTCTAATTGCTAGTAATTTTCTGTCAAAAAAAGTAAATACCTAGGTAATTTTCTAAGCCTGTCGGTAGGGTGGGCTTCTTAAGTCAATATAAATCCTTATATCAAAATAACTACTTTAAAGTATGATATTTATGTATTAGTGTTTTTGTGTCATTGATTTTTAATATATGTTCCAGAAAGGAAAAGGGATAGATTGTTGTAAATATATTTTGTTAAAATAACTCTTTGAAAAGGTAATAAGTGCCAATAAAACGCGAGGAAAAACTAATTTCTTTGTATTCACTATCTTACTAGAAAAAAAAATGATATCCCTATAACTAAATAGAAGAAAAACTTTTCAAAGTGTTAAACATAAAGAATTCTGTAACGAACTAGTAACATAAAAAAACATCCATTGAAAAATGACGACGTTACAACAAATTGCTGTACCAAAATTATAAAGTACCAGCCGCATCGGCGAAGTTTTATTTAATTATAGAGTAGGTATTTTGCATTGCATATTTGCATTACTGTTCGCAAACCAGCAAGGGGCTCGTGAAAACAATCACACGATTTACAATATTTATTCAAAGTTTATTATTAATTATATATTTTGTACATTTCAAGTAATCCAAGTACCTATTCGGATTGCTGACGACGCTTAAGTTCTCTAACATAATAGATTCTAAAAATACGTTACAGTAATAAAAGTTACCACACCATATCAGCCCATTAATGCCCCACTGCAGAGGCTCAGGCCTATCCTCGGGATCAGAGTGCTTGGAGCTTAATCCACCACGCTGCTCTAATGCAGGTTGGTGGATTTTAACGACTACTGTTGACTGTTTACTGTATGATGATGGTCACTGGGACTGACAGCTTATCGTGCTCTCTGAGGCACGGAGTCAGTGATCTATGAACTCAAATCAGAAAAAACTCATTGGTACAAGCCCTGGGATTCAAACGACGACTTTCTAAACAAGAAGCGGTCTCACTACCTCTCGACCATCACGACACTAATAATATTTTATTTCAAATTTAAGTTAAAACTTTACGAATTGCTAGATATTAATAATGAATAGAGTCAAACATTACGAGAAGGGGTATCCAACAGACGGCCGCCAACTGTGCCCGTCGGCGAGATATCCCTTTCCACGAAACCCGAGGCCGCACCTTTTTCATATGTTTACGTTATGTATGTTACTATTTGCATAAGACCAAACTGACGTGAAAACGGCATTAAAACCGGGTTTTTTTTTATAACGACTACATCACAACAACGTCTAGGCCCTAAACTAAGGATTAGCTTGTGTTTTGGGTACCAAGCGAAGACACCACATACATATAACAACCAAGACCCGGTACCAGTAGGTATCAAATTCGTCATATAAATACTGATCCGACCTGGGATTCGAACCCGGGACCTCCAGCTTCGTGCGCAGGGTCGCTACCCACTAGGCTAAGCGGTCGTCAGGCAACTGCGTTTATAGGTATTATTTTGATAACTGAATTATCAAAATCTAATTAAATTTAATTTATGTGAAAACATCGATGGATCGAAAGCAATCGCTTTTGGGACATCCACGTAAATATTCAAGGCTATACAGAATTTATTTTAAAAAATCCTACTTAACAATAGACCGCTGATCGACAGCAGAATTTTATTGAATAGCTGTGGAATAGAATCTTAATGTTTGGGCGTATATTTCTGTTGGTTATGCTTTATTGTATTTTCGTAAAACTTCTAAATGAATACATTAACTTATTAAAAGGTGTGCATTCGTAATTTCAGTGGTTTGATCGAAATTCGGTAAAGTATTTGTTCAAAAGAAATGCCTCATACATCATTGTTTCTCATTCCAGAGCCTTTCGTTATTTTTAATAACTAATTTGATAGTTTGTCAAAAAATGTGCCACTGAAATGACGAAAAAATCATGCTTCAAAAATTTACCCTCGTATGACATAAGATGATAAAGTTATGTGATGTGTTTTAATTTAAGTATTTCTATTCGTTTAACTAAAACTAAAATCATATTATGTGGGCTGCTGTTTATAAATCCAGAATTCGTCATTTACACAAAAAAAAATGGAATCTTTTTCTGTTGAAAACAATTTTTTTGCACCAATCGACACGAGCCTTTTTTCGATCAAATGTCAAGTTGTGTGAAATCCAAGGGAACAAATTTTTTTTACAGCCAAATGTGCTTGTAGTATCTTATGTATTCTCGTCATAGTTATGCCCAGGGACGCCTCTTTCTCACGATATGTAACGTCTTGCATTGTTAATTCCCGTACAGAATCGATATTTATGCCGCCGATTACCGCCTACAATTAAACTCACTGGACCAGTGATAAACTGATCGAGGCACTGTTTTTGAGTTAGCCTACGTCGAAAATATTCATGAGTCAAATCCATGGCGATTAAGACACGCAATTTTGAAAATGACGCCACAATGGAAAAACAATTGTCAAAGAGTTAGAAGTTGTAATTACTTTTTGGACGATTTTCAGAAATGGCCAGTTCCGGATTCATAAATGCAGCCCTTGTAGAATCGAAACATTCAATTATATACATACAGAGCATATGGTTTTGAAAATGGTTTAATCACACTAAAGGATTTTTCGAAATTTCACCCCTAAGGTTAAAATACAGGGACTAAGTTTGTATGTAAATCCATAATTTTTGAAGTCAAATGCCTGAAAATGGGTATTAAACCTCAGTGTTTAAAATGTTTTAGAAAATTATAACTTATTATCCAATTTAAATGTATGATAATTGGTATTGGCCTTTTGGGTCGTCGCCGAGTTGGGATCAGCGACCGCTGACCGCCGATCGCTGCTATCGCGTTCAACTCCAAGGTATGATTGACTGACTGGTCCTATATTTTTTGCTTACGTAAAACTAGCCAAAAAAATATGTTTCAAGAATTTGAATTTTATATATATAAAATATCATTTTCTTTTGAAAATAACTTCAAAAATATTGGATATTCGTAAAAAATGATAAAAAAACGAAATTTGAGTTCTTTTTTAAATAAAGATTTTAGTTTTTTTTTTATTTCTATAGGATGAAAAATAACCGAGATAAAGACGTTTAAAGCCTAAATTTTACTGCTAGAGCTAAGTAACCGGGAGCCTTTAACCCTTCATTTTTTTTAAACTAAGGGATTTAAAAAAATTTGTTTAAAATGATCTTATAGCTCTTGAAATTACCTTTCAAATGGTTTTTAGATGAACCTAATATCTTGAACCTAATATATTTCCTCATAATCGTTGGCGAACCGCGCCCTAACACACCAGCAAATACGTGAATGAATACTGTGTATAGTCCAGTCAATGAAGGTTTTCACCTCCGATTTCGTATAATCTCCATCGATTTTCATGAAAATTGGTGAGTAGGTGGGGGATACCTTAAGAAACAAAACTGACATAGTGTCAACTGGCGCTTTTGCCCTGGGGATGGATGCCACCCCTTCTCGGGGGTGAAAATTATTTTAATAAAAGTAGCCACAAGAATCGATAAAAAGACAAATTTTAAGCAAAATTTGTTATATAAAGTTTTTAGAATAAATCAATACTTTCTGAGTTATTAAAGATCAAAGATTGTGATTTTTCGTAATAAAAATACATGTTTTAAAGCGGTTTTTCATAAATAACTCAAAAACTATGAGTTTTTACAAAAAATGTGTCATAACCAAAATTTAAGCTAATAAAAAAACAAACAAATTTCTACTTTGAAAAACCTTCTAATATAAATTCAAAGTGAGCTATAGGTATTTAATAGGTTAAAGTTTTAAAAACTTTAACCTATTAAATTTTAACAGTGATTCTGCAATAAGGGGGTAGTTTTTAAGGGTTGAAATTTCACTGTCAACCAAAAATTATATCATAAGTATCAAACAAACTGTTTATGTAATGTTAATATGCGATTTTAAAACTCAGAAATACAAAAAATGATTTTTTCATGATTTTCGATTTAAGGCGTGGTTGCTAAAAGGGTTGAAAAATTAATTAAAATCATAAATCACGCATATAAATATAAAAAAACATTTATTTTATCTAATCAAACACAATTACTTAAGCCAGAATGGTTAAATCTGCATTTTTTCCCATTCATAAGAAAGGGGGGGAATTTACCCCTGAAATGCAAAAAGCGCAAGACGAGCATATGTCACTTTTGAAGTAGAGAGTAAAATATACTCAATCCCAAATTTTCATCCAAATCTATGGAGGTTCAACGAAATTGGAGGTTGTAGCTGATTTTTGCCTTCATTGACTGTACTAGTAGTGTAATGTAATGTTTTGTTTTTAGAAGGGATCTCCGGCAGTTGGTCGAGAGCTGAGATCATCACGAGCTCTAGTTGGAAGTATACTCTTATTAATTCGGATGCGTTTTAAATAATAAGTATAGTATAGATAGATATTGTGATTCGAATAAGTCGTTGAAATAATATTTTCAGCTTTTACTTTTCAGAGTTGCGACCTCAGTGTATACATTTAATTTACACTAAGCTCAATGTATATAGAGCTCATATTAGTGCAGCAACGAATATTCACTACAATACTATCAGCTGCCAAAAATTCAGATGTTTGTAACTCGTGACCGTCTTGGGTCACAGACTTTCGGCGGATAAAGACAGCCACTCTCCATAAGCTAAATATTAAAAATCAATTTAACAACTCAACTACGAGTCTGCGGCCCGTCTAAACACCGCAAATACACAATCTTGGAACAATCCTACATCTTCGTTCCCTTTGCTGTAGAGACGACAGTTTGTTGGAGTTCCGAGGCGGTTTCGAGGCCAGAAATTTGATTAGGCGCATCGGTCGGCGACTTAGATAGAGGGGTGTGACCCCCGCTCTGTGTCGTTTCTGTCACAGAAGCTCGCCATAGCGATCCAACGCGGTAATGCCGTGACCGTTAAGGGACCTATACGCCAAGTTCGAGACAGACAATGGTTAATTTTAGCTACTTAGATTGTATATATATATTTCGTTTTAATATCACTATTGTCTTATATTTATTGTCTAGAACATCTGTTGAGATTTATATTATGATAAAAACTAAAAATCGGTAATAGCAATTTATAACGGAGTTCACAATTTGAGGAGGACAGAGAAGTAATGGACTTTTGTCGTGATAAATAAAAAACTTTGAATATAAGAGATAATGAGTTGTGCTAAAGACGAAATACGCCTGTAAACAGCGAGTCTGTATTTATTTTTCGACAAAATAAATATGAGTAGAACAGAAAAATCAAAAACTTAATAAAGTTTTTGATTTTTCTTTGTAATTTTAATAAAAATAACAAAGAAAAAATATTAAAATAAAGGAGATCAAGCGAGTGTAAATTGACGTATAAGGACGTTTTGACGACCGCTTAGCCTAGTGGGCAGCAACCCTGCCTGCGAAGCTGGAGGTCCCGGGTTCGAATCCCAGGTCGGGTGAATCGGGTGATGAATATTAATACTGGCACCGGGTCTTGGTTGTTATATGTATGTGTTGTCTTCGCTTGGTACCCAAAATACAAGCTAATGCTTAGTTTGGGACCTAGGCGTTGTTGTGATTGTGTGTGTTATTATTATTATTAAGGTAACCCAACACAAAATCTTTGTCTATGGCACTACGATCATTATAATTATGTAATCACATTAAGTTACAATACACACATCTGCACCCACTTTGTGAACTCATTTTGTGAGTCTGATACATTTTTGAAATTTGAAATATGGAACCTTGAAATCCTTCCAGACGTCTAGAAGTAGACCTTTGTTACTTACTTTTATTTTTATGGCGTTGGTTGACTGCCTGACTAGTTTCTTGTCTCATAAGATTTCTATGTCGTGTTTGACTTGTAACTGCAGCCGTTGGATTTTTCGATTTGGATCCAATTCTCCAGTTTATACAAATAATCCTAACCATTATACAAATCTGAGCGTTTGTCCGTCCGGACTGATCTCCGAAATGGCTGAATCGATTACAATAAAACTTTGGAGACATAAAAACGAGGTTGTCAGGGGTGAGCTTTTTAACATTGAAAATGTTCATCGAATCGTTTTCGTGGGGGAGTGTAATTCGCCTATATTTACGAAATTTAGGATGGTAGACAAAAGACGGTGGTGTTCAAAGATGCAGGGATTTGTGATGCATCGTATGATATAAACTCTTCTAACATTGATTTGTAATTTTTTTCGGAAAATCGAAAAAGGTGAAAAAAAAGACGAAATTTTCTAATGTTTCGGACAAAGAGTTAATTAATATCTCAAAAACAAAAGCCAATTTCAAATTAATGAAAAAGCTCCCGTTTGTCTACCGTTCGGCAAAAGAAATTTTGCAATCGGTCGGAAACTGTGGGCTGGGTAGGTGCCCTATTCATTGAATGACTTTCAGATCAGTTACCCCGGAGAGAGAGAGAGATTCGGCTATATTTCAGAAAGTTATGAAGGTAGACGAAAGGCAGTAGTGTCAAAAGATGCAGGAGCTCGCGGAGCATCATATGGAACCAAATTTTTTAAATTGGTCTGTGACTTTTTACCAAAAGTTTAATAAAATTGTTTGACAAAAATAATAATAATAATAACGTAATAATAACATATACATGACAACAACGTCTAGGCCCCAAACTAAGCATTAGCTTATGTTTTGGGTACCAAGCGAAGACACCACATACATATAAAACAACCATGATCCGGTACCAGTATCGATATTCATCATATACCACTAGGCTAAGCTGTCGTCGTGTGTGTTATAAGTTTTTATATTTGATGTTAATTTTCAATGTCTTTTGATGTTGCGAGAAGGAAGATAGAGAAGAAGGGCAGGATAATTGAACAAGCAACTTATATTGTAGCCACAGCGCTTGCCCACTGCCCATTTAGTCTTTTGGAAAACGTAATAAATTCTGACATCTGTACATGTCATAATTACCTCCCTGTCGCGATGGTCCTGTTATAACGTTTTTTTAATTGCCCAAAATAATTTTCTACGGTTGCGTTGCTTAATCTGCTTTCCCCAGGTAAAGCTGTCCATTTGTAAATATTTCTCAAAAAGTACTACGGATAAAAGTATGACGACCGCTTAGCCTAGTGGGTAGCGACCCTGCCTACGAAGCTGGAGGTCCCGGGTTCGAATCCCAGGTCGGGTCAGTATTTATATGATGAATATTGATACTGATACCGGGTCTTGGTTGTTATATGTATGTGGTGTCTTTGTAAAAAAAAAAAAACATTTATATATGTAAAGATATATTATAAAGAATATTGAAGTATGTATATCAGCTGTCTAGTAACCTGTGTATCAGCTGTGTAGTAACAGTACGGCTGTATATTTTCTATTACAAAAATATATATTATTGAAAAAAGAAAATCAATTTTTACAAAATTAATGTGGCTGTTCACAAATATTTCACACGAGTATATGGTGTCAAAAAAAAATAATTCACAGATCTCGTGCCTTACACGACCTTCCACGGTACATTGGAAATTAATTTAGCCAAACCAATATTTTCAGAATATATATATTTTTAAAAAAATTGTACGAGAAGCATCTGGATATTACAATGGATACGAATATAGATCATATAACTGTAAATGACACAGTTAAATTGTTAAAACATAATATTCTCATCGTTACGAACGCTAATCAGCAATTACACAGAGAAAAAAATAAAGAAGAGAACATACATTAAAAAAAATTACATGTATAATTTTAGCTCTACTGGCGTTAGCGTACAAAGCGACACTGGTGCACAAAAGCTTCAACCACGCCGAATTTGGTGTGGTCTAATTGACTTCAGTTTTGTCATTTAGATATGGCATCTATGACGAGCGCGTCGCGCGCCGTCTATTAATTAATCTATGAATACAACATGAGTTGTATTCATAGATTAATTTGCCGATAAGAACCGATGGGTCATGAATAAGATCGCCACCGAAAGGGCGCTACTAAAACCTAAACTATAAAAGATAATTTAATTCTGATTATTGCAAATTGTACCCTGATTAATCCCCTCGGAACTTATTTCGAATTAAGACTGTAGCTTTATTAGTTTCCGAGAAATAAACAAAACAAAACGGCAAGTCGACCGAAAATCACAAAATTTTTATCATTGTTTACGATTTTTTTAAAAACTATCAAAAATTTTCAAATTCTTTTTACCCCATATTGTAGATCTTGTTGATACGCATCTTTTGATGTCCTATTCGTTTACGTAGCTTTAGAATTGATTGCCCATAATGACTCATCGGTCTGCGCGCTGAATAAGATCGCCACGGAAAGGGCGCTACTAAAACCTAAACTATAAAAGATAATTTAATTCTGATTATTGCAAATTGTACCCTGATTAATCCCTTCGGAACGTATTTCGAATTAAGACTCTAGCTCTATTAGTTTCCGAGAAATAAACAAAACAAAACGACAAGTCAACCGAAAATCGCAAAATTTTTATCATTTTTTACGATTTTTTTAAAAACTATCAAAAATTTTCAAATTCTTTTTACTTCATAATGTAGATCTTGTTGATACGCATCTTTTGATGTTTTACTCGTTTACGTAGCTTTAGAATTGATTGCCTATAATGACTCATCAGTCTGCGCGCTAAACAAGACAGCCACGGAAAGGGCGCTACTAAAACCTAAACTATAAAAGATAATTTAATTCTGTTTTTTGCAAATTGTACCCTGATTAATCTTTTCGGAACGTATTTCGAATTAAGACTCTAGCTTTATTAGTTTCCGAGAAATCAACAAAACAAAATGGCAAGTCGACCGAAAATCGCAAAAATTGTTTCATTTTTTGCGATTTTTTTAAAAACTGTCAAAAATTTTCAAATTCTTTATACTCCATATTGTAGATCTTGTTAAAACGCATCTTTTGATGTCTTATCCGTTTACGTAGCTTTAGAATTGATTGCCCATAATGACTCGTCGGTCTGTGCGCTAAACAAGACCGCCACGGAAAGGGCGCTACTAAAACCTAAACTATAAAAGATAATTTAATTCTGTTTTTTGCAAATTGTATCCTAATTAATCCCCTCTAAACGTATTTTGAATTAAGACTCTAACCCTATTAGTTTCCGAGAAATTAACAAAACAAAACGGCAAGTCGACCAAAAATCCCAAAATTTTTATCATTTTTTGCGATTTTTTTAAAAACTATCAAAAACTTTAAAAATTTTTTACTCCATATTGTAGATCTTGTTGATACGCATCTTTCGATGTCCTATTCGTTTACGTAGCTTTAGAATTGATTGCCTATAATGACTCATCAGTCTGCGCGCTAAACAAGACAGCCACGGAAAGGGCGCTACTAAAACCTAAACTATAAAAGATAATTTAATTCTGTTTTTTGCAAATTGTACCCTGATTAATCTTTTCGGAACGTATTTCGAATTAAGACTCTAGCTTTATTAGTTTCCGAGAAATCAACAAAACAAAATGGCAAGTCGACCGAAAATCGCAAAAATTGTTTCATTTTTTGCGATTTTTTTAAAAACTGTCAAAAATTTTCAAATTCTTTATACTCCATATTGTAGATCTTGTTAAAACGCATCTTTTGATGTCTTATCCGTTTACGTAGCTTTAGAATTGATTGCCCATAATGACTCGTCGGTCTGTGCGCTAAACAAGACCGCCACGGAAAGGGCGCTACTAAAACCTAAACTATAAAAGATAATTTAATTCTGTTTTTTGCAAATTGTATCCTAATTAATCCCCTCTAAACGTATTTTGAATTAAGACTCTAACCCTATTAGTTTCCGAGAAATTAACAAAACAAAACGGCAAGTCGACCAAAAATCCCAAAATTTTTATCATTTTTTGCGATTTTTTTAAAAACTATCAAAAACTTTAAAAATTTTTTACTCCATATTGTAGATCTTGTTGATACGCATCTTTCGATGTCCTATTCGTTTACGTAGCTTTAGAATTGACGACACAAGAGTAGATTTTCACTATCTCTGAAAATGCCCTTCCTCTACACAATCGAAAAAAACATTTCAAATGTTAAAAATAGTTTAGGCTAGGCAAAAATCAATTTAACAACTGAAATACTAGGCCGCGACCGGGTGAATATTTCGTTTCGTGAATATAAACGATAAAGACTCTATATAATTAATTAAAAACCTCATTACCATCAAAAAATGAGATCATGCCTAAGTTTGGAGAAAGATGAGGACATCGTTATGAATACTTTACAAATATCAATTCAAGAATACAAGACAAATTTGTGTTCCAATCATGACCACTAAAAAGTTAATCAGGAGCTCTATTTAAAAACACAAAGGCGCCTAAAATTACACATAAGCGACGTTTGAGTGACACCGATTCTGAAAGCGTTTTAGATTTTTTTCCAGTGAAGAAAAATATTTTAATTGATAACACCAATTTTAATCTCAATTGAAAATTTTTCGTTTAGTCTAGACGCCACATAATTTTAGGAAAAGGACTACCTACCTAACGTATTTTTTACATCTAAAATAATAGAATACTTAGACTCATCGACTGACGTGATTGGTATTTTATAAGCAAGTACAGTGTCTAATATAAATAAGTTTGTGTTGAAGTTTCAGTCCGAATTATATTTGTGACCCTTTGTTATTATTCCTACATTAATGACTGTTTTGATCGCTTAATGCCTTATTTATTTACAAATACATTAATGTGTTGTAAATGTGTAATAATATGTTGTTTTATAGGTAAGCAAGCCACCATGCTCAAATTCCAGTTTTGAAGACACTGTTTTTTTTTTTAATTGAATATATGATTTTTATCAGTGAATGTTTTGATATTAATGTGCGATAATTATGTGAAAATAAATTATTTATATACCTAAAGTTGCTCAAAGCAAATAAATTTACACATAAAAAGAAGATTAATTTTATTTTTTTGTAAACACACACAATCACAACAACGTCTAGGTCCCAAACTAAGCATTTGCTTGTATTTTGGGTACCAAGCGAAGACACCACATACATATAACAACCATTAATGAATGTTTCTTTTCTTTTAATTACCATTTGCGTGAAATCTCATTACCATTCTTAGAAAAAATTAACACGTCAATATGTTGAAAATTAAAAATGTCTTTGACACATCTATAATATACTCATTGCAACTTTTCAAAATTATGCGAAGAACATAATTTTGCGATATTTTTTTAATGTTCTCCAAAAAGTCCTAATATGCACGAAATGAAGTATTCACCTGGCCCGTCTATACACACCAAATACACAATTTTGGAACAATCCTATATCTTCGTTCCTTTTGCTGTGACGACGACAGGCTGTTAAAGTTTCGAGGCCAAAAATTTGGTTAGGAGCATCGGTCACCGAATTAAATAGAGGGTTGTGACTCCCGCTTTGTGTCGTTTCTAGCACAGAGACTCGCCATAGCGATACAACGCGGTAATGCCGCGAGCGTAATGGAGATTAGCTCTAATAGATAGCTAGACGTTGAATTAAACAGACATAAAGCAGTGTGTTATTTCTGAACACCTCCTTTTCATACCTGTGAAGTTTCATTAAAATCAGATCAGCTGTTTCGGAGATTAGCTCGAATAGACAGATAGACGTACAGCTAAACAAACACAATGTCGTGTGTCATTTCTGAACACCTCTTTTTCATACCTGTGAAGTTTCATTAAAATCAGATCAGCCGTCTCGGAGATTAGCTCGAATAGATAGATAGACGTACAGATAAACAGACACAAAGATGTGTGTCATTTCTGACCACTTTTTTTCATACCTGTGAAGTTTCATTAAATTCTGCGTAATAGAATTTTATATCAGAGTTATAAACCTCAAAAATACTAATAGAATCTTTCCAGTATTTTCCATGGTCTCTGCGGTACACGGTGTTCAATAAATTTTCAAATTAATTGCTATTAATTTTTTTGTTTTAATTTAATTATTTTTAATTATTTTAATTTTTTTGTTAAGTAAATAAACACTGGCCAGCATTTTCTGGTGTTGAATGCTGTTTGTAAATCTTTTAATAATTTTATTGTAGTTTGTTAGATTGTTTGAATTTTTGTTTTGATTTGTTACTTTAATACTCGTAACCAAGAATCGAATTCTTTGCGCTATAAAACACTTAGGGATACTGTTGTGCCCTACCTATGTTGTGCTGATTTTGCCTAAATAATATGTGAAGACATCAATCGAAATACGAATCAAGAACAAAAATTTTTAAAAGATTAAATTGCTAACTATAAACTTTTTTCATAACTGGAATAAAATAATGATTTTGTTGAAAATGTATACATTTTATTAGAATGACCATTCATTGATCGTAAAGTTATTAATGGAAAAGAAACACTGAAACTTTATATAAAGAAAAGAAATTTAAATACAAACGTCGATGACCATACATTGGAGAACATTCAAAATTGTTTCTAATTCTCCTATATGTAAGTGGAGTCTCTTTTACAGACATTTTATGTAAATTGTTACTAATATAGGTATAGTCAAAGCCGGTGCGATAAAGAACCCGTTTTTTAAAGGAAGTTTTTTACCCTTATTATTTTATTTTTATATTTATTATTTTTATTTATATTTATGGACAAGATTAACTGGGGAAGGCAGATCAAGCAACGCGACCGTAGAACATTATTTTGGGCAATTGAAAAAAAAAGTTCTATCGGAACAGAGAAATTCCGATATTTTCACAATTTGAACCATAATAATTTACTTACCATTTTTCCTATTATCATGCCTTACTTTTCTTGACAATTTTGTATATTTGAAATGTAGTCTTAAAGTATCTTTATTTTACTCGCCCATAATTATTTACAGAATGACTTAGGTACAACTTTTCCAATTGAACTTACCCATAACGACACATACCTAGTAATTGTTTTTTAAAAAACATTGTAAAGAGACTTTCATAATCAAGGCCCTTTACGTAACAGACGTAGACGAGTTAGCGTTTATAGCACTTAAAATAAAATCTATATTACATATTCTTTAATAATTTTTCATCATTTATGAATCCTCGAAGTTTTTGAAAACATGTTTTTCAGGAAGACATTTTCGATGTTGTCGGTAGATACCCCAAAGAAGCGTGGCCTTGGCACTGTTTAGAGCAATTAAATAAAAAACTTCAAATATAATTTATGTCTAATCTTAAACATATTTTAATAGGGTGTTGCTAAAAATAAAAAATAAAAGCTTATACCAAATTTAAATCTAATTAAAAACTAAAAATACCTACAAATAAACTTAATCTAATAATCCACCACTCGTCACCCCCGACGCAAAGATGCCCATTATACTCATTGCATTGCCGCGCTGAATAGCAATGGCAATTCTTTGCACCAGGAAGGAACCGGATACGGGGTCGAATCTTCTTCCTTTTGGACGACGGCCGATGCCCGCGACGAAACATTTGGCTTCCCTCCCCCAACAGCCAGCACCTTTTATAATAAAATTTCTAAATGCCCGAAATACTTAAGACATGTTGTTTAAAATAATTGTAGTATTATCCAAACAAATGTGACCTTGGCACTGTATACAGCAATCAAATAAAAAACTTGTTATATAATTTATTATTTTTTTATTATAAATACTTAAGACAGTGTTTATCAGAAAGACCATTTCCGTGTTGTTTAATATAATTTTAGTATAAAATAATAAATAATAGGTATTTTATGACATTTTTATTCTCGAGTTTTCAGTATTGAAATACTTAAAGTTATCCGTATGTATGGGTTTAGATCTCAGAGATTGGTACTTAAGTGGTATGTTTGCTAACCATGGCTGTCCAGCTCCTCTGCACGTCCCCACCTAGAGCTTGGGTAATTAATTATTCGTGACATGGGTACCCTCATGCCATCCTCCTATCTTACTTAGCCCGGCTGAATGCACCACAGTGGTTTACGAGAAGTCATTGAAGTGTTCTGTTATCCATCTTCCAGGTCCACAGTCGGTTCAGATCGATGATACCATAACTATCAATTGTTATCTAAATTATACATATTCGATTCGAATAACTGTGTTGGGAAGTGTTCTCGTGTGGAGAGAGTCCTGGCTACATCATCAGTGCGTGGCAAAAATCATGATTAACTATTTAAATTCAACTCATATACAAAATTTCATGTCCAGCGTACTAACCGCTGAGGAGTTCGCTCGTGTGAGCAAATTATCCTAGGTGTATCATCAGTTTATGGTAAAAATTATTCTTAACCATTGGACCCTCTAACTTATATACAAAATTTTAGATTTATGTTACTAACTGTTGAAGAGTGCCCCTCATGAGGAGACAATATTGGCTGTAGCATCAGGTCATGTTTATCATTTTAGTGTATTATCATCGATGTTACATATTTTCAAAATTTCAGCCCGATAGCTTCAGTGGAAGTGGGTAAAATATTGATCGCCAAATTCCAGGTAGGTGATTTGTACTGGAGCAACTGTGAATTAGTAAAATAAATAAAACTTATCTATTTTCAGTTACTTGCACCACCAGATTACCTATATTAGATTGGTTTTGATATATAAATGAGGTGGCGTAAATTAAAAGATGAAAATATAAATTTTAGAGTTCGTTCGGCCTTTGGGTAAAAAAACGTTTCCGTTATTTCATTTTCATCTCATAAGTCAAAGCCAAAGTGTTATATGAATTACTTTTCTTAGAAATTGTGTGCATTTCAAATTTCTCTGTCCCGATCGTCTCGATAGAACGTTTTGTTAATTGCCCAAAATAATTTTCTACGGTTGCGTTGCTTAATCTTCCTTCCCTAGTTAAACTTGTCTATAAGGGTAAGTTTGGTAAATATTTTTTTTTTAATACCGATAAAAGACTTTCTTTAAAATACAGGTTCTTTATCTCACCGGCTTTGACTATATCTATTTTAGTAACAATTTTCATAAAATGTATGTAAAAGAGACTCGATTTATTTAAAGGAGAATTTGAATCATTTTGAATGTATTCCGATGTATTGTTTCTTTAAAATTAATAACTTTACGGCCTATAATAATAATAATAACACATACAATCACAACAACGTCTAGGTCCCAAACTAAGCATTTGCTTGTATTTTGGGTACCAAGCGAAGCACCACATACATATAACAACCAAGACCCGATGCCAGTATTAATATTCATCATAAAAATACTGACCCGACCTGGGATTCGAACCCGAAACCTCCAGCTTCGCAGGCAGGCTCGCTGCCCACTAGGCTAAGCGGTCGTCAATGGTGATTTACTATAGGGGAGCAAGAGGTAAAATACGTATTGATATAACTCATTTCATTTTTTAGGTTTTGTGCTATTCATTTCGTGTATAGTGATTTTCATGATTTGAAATAAACGGTTTGCTGTTATTGTGGCTGTTATGTAAACGAATAAATGACGTGTCGTGATAGCCCAAAGCGCAACGAACCTGTCTCAAATATATAAGGCCCCATAGGGCCATGGTTCGAATCCGGGCGTGTACCAATGAGTTTTTCTGACTTAAGTACATAACTATCACTGACTCCGTGCTTCGGAGGGCACGTTAAGCAGTCGGTCCCGGACGCTGTCAATAGATGGCGGTCGTTACAGTCCCCAACCCGCAGTGGAGCAACGTGGTGGATTTAAGCTCCGAGCCCCCCTCCTCACCCTGGGGGAGACCTAAGCCCCTAAAGTTGGGTAAAAAATGGGCTGATGAAGTGAAGTGAAGAAACGAATAAAACGTTAATTTTTTTACAATTCGTTAAAATAAAAATTTTATTCTATAAATAAAATATTGTAATTTGAATAAAAACTTTTTATTTTATTAAAAGTAATGAGATCACAAGTAATCAGTCAACATAAAATGAAATTATTAACTTCTATTGTTGACAAAAAAAAACACCAACGAAAACGCACTTCCTCAACTCTATCAAAACTTTCCTTTCCTCCATTTTTAAAACCATTCTTTTATGTCTTCGTTTTCAAACGATTTCATCGTTTCAAAAACAATAACTTGGCAAACTGTAATTTTGTAGGTTAGGTTCCACGTGAAAGTTGGTTGAAGGATCTTCATTACTTCCAGAACTTTCAGGTACAAACTCACTCAAAGTGTTTCTCGTTCGTGGCATATTCATCTGAGCCAGGAATGTAAATGTCACTGCTAGACGAACCAAAATCTCCATCTTTCGCATGAGAAGACTGTGCGTACTCATTATAATGTTGTTCAGATATCATCATCATCAGCCCATTTTTACCCCACTGCAGAGGCTTAGGCCTCCCCCAGGGTGAGGAGGGGGGGCTTGGAGCTTAAGTCCACCACGCTGCTCCACTGCGGGTTGGGAACTGTAACGACCGCCATCTATTGACAGCGTCCGGGACCGACTGCTTAACATGCCCTCCGAAGCACGGTGTCAGTGATATTGTGTACTTAAGTCAGAAAAACTCATTGGTACACGCCCGGATTCGAACCATGGCCCTATGGGGCCTTATAAATTTCAGACAAGTTCGTTGCGCTCTGGGCTATCACGACGTTCAGATATGGGGTCACTTTATTATATATATCAGGCCAATTCATTATGGGACCGCCTACGTATATACAATCTAAATAGCTAAAATAACCATTGCCTGCCTCGAACCCGGCGTAAAGGTCCCCATAACAGTCACGGCATTACCGCGTTGGATCGCTATGGCGAGCTTCTGTGCCAGAAACGACACAGCGCGGGAGTCACACCCCTCTATCTATGTCGCCGACCGATGCTCCTAATCAAATTTTTGGCTTCGAAACTCCAACAGCTGTCGTCTCCACAGCAAAGGGAACGAAGATGTAGGATTGTTCCAAGATTGTGTATTTGCGGTGTTTAGACGGGCCGCGGACTCGTAGTTGAGTGGTTAAATTGATTTTTAATATTTAGCTTATGGAGAGTGGCTGTCTTTATCCGCCGAGAATCGGTGACCCAAGATGGTCACGAGTTACAAACATCTGAATTTTTGGCAGGTGATAGTATTGTAGTGACTTTATTTTCGTTGCTACTATGTGCTCTATATACATTGAGCTTGGTGTAAATTAAATGTATACACTGAGGTCGCAACTCTGAAAAGTAAAAGCTGAAAATATTATTTCAACGACTTATTCGAATCACAATATCTATCTATACTATACTTATTATTTAAAACGCATCCGAATTAATAAGAGTATACTTCCAACTAGAGCTCGTGATGATCTCAGCTCTCGACCAACTGCCGGAGATCCCTTCTAAAAACAAAACATTACATTACACTACTAGTACAGTCAATGAAGGCAAAAATCAGCTACAACCTCCAATTTCGTTGAACCTCCATAGATTTGGATGAAAATTTGGGATTGAGTATATTTTACTCTCTACTTCAAAAGTGACATATGCTCGTCTTGCGCTTTTTGCATTTCAGGGGTAAATTCCCCCCCTTGAATGGGAAAAAATGCAGATTTAACCATTCTGGCTTGAGTAATTGTGTTTAATTAGATAAAATAAATGTTTTGTAATATTTATATGCATGATTTATGATTTTAATTAATTTTTCAACCCTTTTAGCAACCACGCCTTAAATCGAAAATCATGTAAAAATCATTTTTTGTAAGTCTGAGTTTTAAAATCGCATATTAACAATACATAAACAGTTTTTTTTGATACTTATGATATAATTTTTGGGTGAAAGTAAAATTTCAACCCTTAAAAACTAACCCCTTATTGTAGAATCACTATAAAAATTGGTTTCAAAAACTTTAACCTATTAAATAGGTTCTTCACATTATTGAGGTGAAATCTTATTTATTGAGTATTAAAATATTTATGTATTTATTTATTGAAAAAAATTTCACCCTTAAAAACTACCTCTTGTCATAATAATAACGGAATAATTTTTTTATCAGCTTTAATTAGTTAGGATCTTTTTTAATAGTTAAGATAAATTTTATTAATATTATTCAATTCACATTCTTCAAACTATCCTTTGTGCAAAAAGTAATGAAAAAGCATACTTTAAAGTTGGAAATAATTTTTTAATATTTTTGACTTGTTTCATAATTTTTGACATGTAAATTTAATTTATTAATTAAGAGAAAAATGTATTAAAATATATGAAACGTTTATTAATCTTTTCTTTAAATTCATTTTTATTATTGCTCATCACAGCTCTCTTCACCAACTTCTTCATTATTGTTGGAGGGCTATTTTGGCAATTATCACCGCTGCATGATCCGCAGATTGAATTACAAAATAGCCCTACCCTAAGACACCCACAAGAAGCACCGCAACCTTTTTTGCAACAGCAAAAAATCATTTTTAATAGCTCCTCTGGAGCAGGTGGATGAGGGTTTTTGTTTGGAAACAAAGACTCTCCAGTTTGATATCATCCCCAGTCAATTGGACCAATATCTTTGTTTCCTAGCCATATCTGGATTTGCAAAAACACTCTTTTGATGTGTTCGTCTAATGCAGCAACTGTTGGGACAAGAGAAGACAACTTTACCGCACTATTTTTTTAAACTACTAAAAAATACCACATATATTTTAGTCCATTTTGGAAATATACTGAAATATTCAATAGACACACATTCTTAGCCTAGTGGGTAGCGACCCTGCCTGCGAACCTGGAGGTCCCGGGTTCGAATCCCAGATCGGGTCAGTATTTATATGATGAATATTAATACTGGCACCGGGTCTTGGTTGTTATATGTATGCGGTGACTTCGCTTGGTACCCAAAATACAAGCAAATGCTTAGTTTGGAACCTAGACGTTGTTGTGATTGTGTGTGTTATTATTATTATTATTAATTATAATACAAAGGCGTTGTTCATAACATTTTTATATGCTAAATCTATAGTCATATTTCGAGAGATCATTCAACAATACATTATTGCCTCCGTTGTGGAAATCCAACACCAAACACAACTTATTTTATATTTCAAACTGAAGTGTGAAATTATGATTTAATTTTTAAAATTTTATTCACAATAATATAAACACGTTTATTGGCCAAAGTAAACGGCATAAGTACAGATAGACTACAATAGATGACAGTGTTTGTCTACAATTTCATATTTCTAAAATTCGAGAAAATAAATCTTAGTTTCTGTAATTTTTCAGTAAAACTGAAAGGTTCTGGTTACTATTGTAGTAGGTAATTTCTTTTTGTATTTCATATTTATTATGGAAAGAATCATGTCGGAATTCAAAATACGGGGATGATATGTAATCTTAAAATTGTAAACGCTAAATAAGATTTCATAATAGTTATACCTACTTGAACGACGTTGATTAGGTGCATCGAAATCGCTTGTATTCCCGAAACCCAAATAATAATAATTGTTGCTAATGGCAGTGGCTAAACCATGGAACATGTTACCTATTAAGGTTGGACGCTACCTGTTTAGTACGGCTGTTTAATAACAGATGGAGCCACCATGCAAAGAAATGATTTATATTTTTCATGACCATATTTATACGTTTCAGTTGACGAAATAACATGCGACTATAAAAATATTTCTCTTTAATCTTTTTACCTGTGATTATTGATTTTTTTCAACAGTTTCATAGAGTTTGTGCAAACATCCAATTTTTGAGTGATTCAGGTAGATCCTGGCGCCATAATTTATTGACGAATAGTTTTCATCCCGCGGCTCTGTTCGCGTGGACTACACAGTTGTACCGGGACACCTATTTCCACAATAAAAAGTTGCCTATGTCATTCTTCAGCCAATAAACTATATCTATGCAAACAATTATAGCGGTCCCGGTACAAATGTGTAGTTCACGCGAGCGGAGCCGCGAACGGAAAGCTAGTATCAAAATAAAATACAGCCCATGTTACTCACTGATAATGTACCTATCTATAGTGAAAAGCATTTTTAATAGTACATTATGATGCAAGTACGGTAAGCTGCATATTATAGTAGAGGTGAAACCGATGACTATAATAGCCAGCTTGCTGAGTACGAGCATCATACGACGTTTTTCAATACATTTATGATTAAAATTAGGTAGATACTGTAATGTAATAACTGCTTTTCGCGGTTCACGCATGCGCTATAAACAGAAAGCTCGTTTGTGATTGGTGTAAAGTAAAAAGGCCTAGTACTGTAAAATACAACATCACGGTACAATTTTCAATGTCGTAAAGACCGTATTAATAGCAAATGTATTGAAAATGAATATTAGGAACAAGAGATGAGGTGACAAGATATGCACATAACAAAGGAAGTAAAATGTTGTCATCATGGTGAGGCAGATCAGGAGAAAGTGAAGAGTCAAACCCAGCAGAAGTTAGCTAAGAACGAGAGGAACTGCCTATTATAATGAGTCGAGCTAAGTATCAGTAGGCTTATGAATGAGCGTTATGGTGGATAAGAAAGAACGGGAGTCAGAAAGTGTTCTAAAGGTGGTAAGGAAGTGACTGTAGGGGATGGTTGGAGGTCACTATAGAGATAAAAAAATCCCGCGGTTTAGTTAACACATGATCCATGTATGCTTAGGGATATGAATTGCCCCAAAACGAAAGAAGCGAAGTCGCATTGTTGTAATTGTAAATCCGTGGAATTGACATTCCATGATGAATGGAATTAGGTAACTAACTTCTGAGCCGTCAACGTATTCATCTGTATTTTGTTTATATAACTTAAATATGTGCTGCAATAATTCTTTTATAGAATGGGCATTCAAGGACGGCTTTCAACAGCATCTCAGGCAAGAATATCGTCAAAGAAACAGTAAGTGTAAGTATTCGACCTTGGCGACAGCAAATGTGTAAATCCACCACTGCATACAAATAATTAGAGAGGTGACTATAATATACTGTAGTAAGAATATCGGCCGGCCACTCTATATACTCTTCATCGGATTACTTTCATTGTAGTTATTTTCCCGCCAAAATTTCTATTTAGTCGGGCAGCCAACGGTCCACTCTCCATAACAGACAGTACATCCTACTGTATGTGTTCGACGCGGATGTCTGGAAGAAAAAAAATCAATATTAAAGCAAAAGTCAGTTTGCCTTTCTTCGTGTCATAACTGAGCCAACATGATCTTTGACATGGTGATGATTTAAGGATCGGAGGGTGATGTGGGCTACTATTACACCTGGTGGAGGATTCCCGTAAGGTCGGAAACCCAGGGCATGTACCAGAGACTTTTTTCTAACTTATGTACATAACTATCAGTGACTGCATCTCGGAGAGTACGTTCAAACGTGGGTACTGGTTGCCATCAATAGATGGCAGTCGTTAAAATCCACTAATCCACACTGGAGCAGCGTGGTGGATTAAGCTCTAAGCTTCCTCATCCTGAGGAGAGGCCTAAACCTCTGCAATGAGGCATTAATGGGCTGGTGGTTTGCTATGGTAAGACAAACGTAAGAATTTGGCAAGTACCGCTGGTTTTTTTTTGTCATAGGACCTTTAAATTGGTGATTGCAAAACAAGAGGTTAAAGGAAACCCTTGTGCCTAGTTTCTCAATCCCATGAAACCATAATGACTCGCAAATGGAGTGAATGGTTAAACTATTTGCTCCGAGTTTTTTGAAATATTCAGCTCCAAAGTAACTTTTCCCGTGCCCGCCCCTCCCTCCTGTTACAAAGCAATGAAAAAAACACTATGAAATTCATGATATAATATTTCTTTAAATATAGTGTTAATTTTACACTATATTTAAAGAAATATTATATATAAGTATAAATAATCTAATTTATTTTATTTCGCTAACTTTCCGGAATCCTATCGCACTTGGTTTAACACAGTTTCTGACAGTTTTTTTTTAATTGTTAATATTATAACAACCTTTGCCATTTCATTCATTTTAAAACGACAAGCTAGTTAGTATATCTAATGTGTTAATAAATTAATCTATTATTTTTTTTAAATTTACTTGTGAACTGCCAATCACAACACAGAACACAAATAGTCACGTGGACTAAGTAACCAACTAGGTGCGAGTGGACTTATTTTGAGTAAGATTGAATGACTTTCGCATTCCCGGTGTTGAATCGTGACCATATTCGTTTCTTAATGAATCGAATTCATTTTAATTTTCAGTCATCATTTGCAAATCTTCGTCGCAAATAAATAGGTACATAGCATTGGGTATATATAAAGTAGATGCGGTTTTAAGACGAACGAAATTGCAGCGTGTATACAGAATGTGTATGTTGTTAACACCGACCTGCGCGGGCGCATATCTGTGGAGTAAAGGGCGATAGCCATGGCTGAGCGTGGCGCGCGGACTCGCGCCGTCGACCGCCTCGTGCGCCGCCAATGGGATTATCGCTGGCACCTGTTAGAAAAGCCAATCAACAAACCAATATAAAACTTATAAGCTATCAAAAGATTATTTCAGTATTGCCTTCTCTGTCTGATGGGATATTTTGAAACATTCATTACTTCGTTATTACGCAATTATCAATTTATAAAAAAAATAAGCTGGGTTATTAATGCATAAATGCATGAACTACTAGAAGTAACTATCACATTATAATAATTTGTTGTGTTTATTTATTTATTTGCCTCTTCAACAAAAGGTACACCAATTGTTGCAGGCAATACTTTTCTTTTTACGGTGTAAATAAACATTTCATTTTCAAACATCTTTCAAGTCTTGTTCTCACGACGCGAGTTTTCTAGTTCAACTTTTCTAACATTCAACAACTTGAACTTTTGTTCACCCCTTTGAATACAAATAGAAAAATTAAAAAAAAATCAGAATTTCAAGATGGCGACGTCGGAAGTTGTACGTGTTTGTGCTTTTGCAGATTTTCGATATTGAAATAAAAATCTTATCTAATATTATAAAAAGAAAAGATTTGATTTTCCGTATATTCTTTATGGATAAACTCACAAACCCCTAAATTGATTTTAATCGAAAGATGACATTCGTAACATAATATCGTTCCTTATCTAACTAAATAGTTTCGTAATAAAGGTTGAATAATTTATATGCAAATCTCTCTTTAAATTATTCGAATCAGAGCTTTTTCTAAAAGTTACGACGGGTATAAATATGCTAGAAGTAAGAAAAAAGCTGTGTAAGCTCAGTCTATTAGTTACCTACACATTTTATAATTTTGTAAACTAAAAACAATTGAATGAAAGTTTGTAATTTTAATGATTCCACTAGCATCACTACACTTTCCTATATATACGGGTCCGTTTGCGTAGACAACACAGTTGTACCGGAACGTCTTTTCCCGGGATAAAAAGTAGCCTGCATCACTCTTTACCTTACTATATCTATATAAAAAATTATAGCGGTCCCGGTACAACTGTGTAGTCGTGAACGGAAAGCTAGTTTGAAAATAAAGTAAAGCCCATGTTACTAGTTGACAATGTAGCTTTCTATAAATGAAAGAATTTTTAAAATCGGTGTACAACTGTGTAGTCCACGCGTACGGAGCTGCGGATGGAAAGCTAGTTGAAAATAAAAATTGCTCTAGTCGAATACGCCGTTCACAGTTTCGATAGTGATGCGACAAAACTCGTCTCGTAAAAACTTTGCCCACTAAGTCAAGTCAATACCTGGCAATTGTTAGGGTGGTGTTTGTCAATCGCTATGAACTGCAGACTCTCGGAGCATTGCACCAGCTTGCTGCTGCAGTCGAGGCGAGCTGTCACTTCGTGCGTACGCACCGACCACCTGTTGGACCACGCAACCTGGATAAAAAACAAAACTAAAGTAGAACAATTAAAGAAATGTTTTAACAATAATCCCTGATCTTTACAAAAAAAAAGCGCACTGAAATCGGTTGTTCCGTTGTAAAGCCACACTTGTTACAATGCCACAGACAGACAAGAGTCTAAAAACCAAAACGAAGACACCAGCTTTCAAATTAAAAAAAAATGGTTCACCAGTTTAGGATTTACAATGCCACAGACAAACAGACAAGACAAACAGACACGCGAGTACACACTCACAAAATATTTATATCTCACAAATCACTCAATGTATCATAAATTTTTGTATCTGTCATTTCATTACAGGATATTACTATTCTAACAAAATAAATAACACTTATGAAAATATCGGATTTATGTCAATAATTTACGTATCATCACCAGGCTGCGAATGGGTAAACACAGGGCTCGTCGTTAGCGGCTGCAAGCAGCGCCACCCTTCCAGGCGAACGTAGTTCTTCAGCGCCACAAGTGCCGCTGGCGTTCACAGCATAAGCGTACAGGCCTGCGCCACCAGCCCACACCTCTCAACTAAGGGCATAACGTTAAATTTATACACAAGCTGAAAGGGTATTGCTCCCCGAAGTTTATCACATTTGAGCCATAGGATGAAGAAGGGCGATGGGCAAGACACGCGATTGGTTGACTAGATGAAGTCTTTGTGTATTACTCGTCATAACTAGTCCATCATCATCATCATCATTTCAGCCTACATCTGTCAACATAAGCCTCCTTAACAGCATACCAAGTGACCATGGCCACCATGATCCTCCGGTCCGAGCATCCAGAGGGTAAAGTTGTCATAATTTATCGATTTTGAGTCGTTGAGTTTAGCAAGCGTTCGCCTTCCGACTTGCGGATTAGGCTGACCGACCGACCGAGTGGTTAGAGACCCTAACTGCGGAGCTAAGGGCTGCGGATTCGATTCCCGTCCGTGACAAATATTTGCGTACGTGAACATGTCTATTTGTTCCGTGTCTAGGTGTAAAAGTATCTATGTATGTATATATTATAAAGAACATTTAAGTAGGTATATCAGTTGTCTGGTACCCATAATACAAGCTTTGCTTAGTTTGGGACTGGATGGCGCTGTGTAAGATGTCCCAGGTATTATTATTATTATTCTATTCTGCTACATTCTTTCGGTGGGACTGCCAGTATTATACGAAATCTATTTATTACAAAATGATTTCTTTTAACACATGTTAAAAAAATGTATAAACTGTGAAATGGAAAGTATTAAAATGAATAAAAAATAGATAAAAGAAAGCTCCTCAGTTTCGATACGATTATGCCATATCCGCCTCCTTTAGTACACAAAATATCATTGACATCAATATATGAAGATTGTTTTTATGTCGGTGCGTACCCGTGCGGTCTTGGCAATGCGACTAGGCACAGTAGCTCGCTGGCGGCGCGGAGCTCGCTCAACACGAAACTGCCTTCCACGGCGGGACGCGACGACGCCACCAAAAACAGCCTGTCGGATAAGTCATCTTCATTAATACAAAAAATATATATACCTGGTGTTCGGCTGAACGTAGTAGAGCGTACCTACCTCAATAAAAACTTTAAACAAAGAAAATGAAACTTTCAAAATGTTTTTCTAGGTAACCGTTAGTTTGTGCAATCTGCTTACTTGAAAGTTTTTGTTTAGTTCGGTGAGCTCTACACGCTCTAGAAGTTTGAACTACGTTTAGCCGAATACCCGGTATGTATATAAAAATAATGTTTTTTATAGACTTTAAGTATCATGATCAATTGGTTACACTATTTACTTAAAAGCGGATCAAGTGCGACTTGCCGTATAAGTTCCGTACTGGCATACTATAATTGACTGACCGGTTGGGCCAGTGGTTAGAGAAGTTAACTGCGGAGCTAAGGGTTGCGAGTTCGATTCCCGCCCGGGACAAATATTTGCGTGCATGAACATGTCTATTTGTTCCGTGTCTAGGTGTAAAAGTATCTATATATGTATAGTATATTATAAAGAATATTAAAGTATGTATATCAGTTGCCTGGTAACCCATAACACAAGCATAATACTTGCTTACTTTAGGACTAGATAGCGTTATGTGGGATGTCCCAGATATTATTATTATTACATATTTATCGCTACACGCCTCTCTATGGCACGACAACGCATGCACATTTACGAATACTAAATAATACAGAAAATAATATATTATAATCAGATCAGATCTTGCTTCTTGTCAAATTTCATAATTCTATGTTGTTTGTCTGGGAGTGCAAAATATGCTGCTTGGTTGACTGTGTTTTTTGATGGCCTTGACATAGAACCTTGTTTTTCCTGAGTGTTTGATATTAAGTTCAACTTGATACCTACACGCGTTCCTGAGAAAAAAGATATTGACGAAGACAGATAGGTAGACAGACAGACGACGAAATAATTCTAAAAAGGTTCCTTTTTCCTTATGAACTACGGAATCCTAAAGCGTATGAAAGTATGATTAATTACATTTATTAGTTATAAATCTATCGCATATATGAACGTCCTGTTCAATTTATCAATAGCTTTGCATCTTCAAGTATTTCTTGGAGTTGATGGAAGCTGTACCGCTGACGTAGAGTTACAAGATGCTTGCCATAGCCAAATTGATTGAATTGCGATTCAACTTTTCGACACCGGGCACGATGCCCTGTAATATTATTTACACGACTTGTTCAGCTTAATTTATCTGTATTCAGCTGCTCATGCGTTTCCTATGACTACATGAACACTAATATTTCCTTTCATGATGGTCGAACTATACACATCGGAGCTCGGCTATAAAGACAACATGTAAATCTACATAGCGCGTATACCTCGGGGCGGTGCTTTTCATTCAACGATCCCGAGCCAGCTCGAAGAAGACATATCGTACGTAGACACCGCCTAACTTGTGCATCTGCCTGGGTGAGGCTTCCATTCCATTCCATCAGCCCTTTTTATACCCCACTGCAGAGGCTTAGACCTCATCTCAAGATGAGGGGACTTGGAGCTTTAATCCACCACGCTGCTCCAATGCGTCCATCTATTGACAGCGACCGGCACCGACTGCTTAACGTGCTCTCCGAGGCACGGAGTCAGTGATAGTTAATGTACCTAAATCAGAAAAAAGTCATTGGTACACGCCCGGATTCGAACCATGGCCTCACAGCTTTATAAATTTGAAACAGGTTCACTGCGCTCGGGCTATCACGACAATGCCTTACGACGACATTCACCTATATTACATCACAAATATATTTTCTTTGACCCACTTTTCTGAGAGGGATATTCGAAAGTGTCGTAACATTATCAGACCTGACTTACGTATTCATCATCATCATCATCAGCCCATTTTTACCCCACTGCAGGGGCTTAGGCCTCCCCCAGGGTGAGGAGGGGGGCTTGAAGCTTAAGTCCACCACGCTGCTTCACTGCGGGTTGGGAACTGTAACGACCGCCATCTATTGACAACGTCCGGGACCGACTGCTTAACGTGCCCTCCGAAGCACGGTGTCAGTGATATTGTGTACTTAAGTCAGAAAAAACTCATTGGTACACGCCCGGATTCGAACCATGGCCCGATGGGGCCAAATTTGAGACAGGCTCGTTGCGCTCTGGGCTATCACGACATGAACGACACGACTTACGTATTATAGGCATCTAATCCCGTTTAAAATCCCACCGCGAATACCAGCTTAGGGAAACTTTTAGCAATAAAAACCTTACACCTTCCAGAATCGAGAACAAGAGCGACGGGAGCCTAGGACGATGGCAGCGGCTGCATCGCTGCGACTGACGCTCCTCCACCTACAGACTCTTGCACGTAGCAGCCCCAGGCGTAAGCGCAAGTCGAAGCGCTGTAAGCGTAAAAGGAACAAAATTATTATTCGACGACAGAGCCACCCATATCGGAATAAAGTACACCTGTGTTTGTACACTTGGATAAAATACTTCCGTGTAAACAAATCCTAACTGAATTGCATTCACAATCTTAGAGACCCTAACTGGGTGATTTCCACTCGGAACTAATTTTCTGTGCATTCTTTCTTTTTGTTCCGTGTCTGGACGTAAACGTATCTATATATATATGTACCTATAGGTATTGCAAATAATATTTAAGTATATATATTGTCTAGTGCCCATAACATCAGCATAATATTTTGGGCCTAGATGGCGCTGTAAGGGATGTCTCAGGTATTATTATTATCTATACGGATATAGACAAAGATTTGTCTAAATATAGATTAAAGACAAAATGTCAGATTGAGCGCGTAAATAGATACAAAGTTATTACTTATACCTACTGCTCGTGGTTGAATTGTGTGTGTGAATTAAAGTGAGATGACCAAGATATAATTTTAACAAAATAATAACAATTGTGCATCAGTCCAGCCCAGGGCGTCGTGATAGCCCAGAGCGCAACGAACCTGTATCAAATTTATAAGGCCATGGTTCGAATCCGGGCGTGTACCAATAAGTTTTTCTGACTTAAGTACACAATATCACTGACACCGTGCTTCGGAGGGCACGTTAAGCAGTCGGTCCCGGACGCTGTCAATAGATGGCGGTCGTTACAGTTCCCAACCCGCAGTGGTGCAGCGTGGTGGACATAAGCTCTACGCGCCCCCCCCTCACCCTACGAGAGGCCTAAGCCCCTGCAGTGGGGTAAAAATGGGCTGATGATGATGATGATACGAATTTAGTATTAATGATAATTAGTTCATTTCTAATATGATTCCACCACTGAAAATATTAAATCTGCTAATTAAAGATATGGAGATATTAATTTGTGATATACGGCATCAGAGTATCGAATGTAATGGATGTTCATCATCATCCATCATCATCAGCCGCTGTCTCTCCACTGCAGGATAAAGGCCTCTCCCAAAGCTCGCCACCACACACTGTCCTCCGTCTTTCGCATCCAACTACCCTGGTATGGTGCTTCAGGTCATTTGTCTACCTGGTCGGGGGACGTCCAATGCTTCGCTTTTCGTTATGAAATCACCATAAAAAAATCCTAATTATATTTATAATTATGTATGTTAAATATTGAACTCGAATTATTCGAATGGGCGCAGAAATTTTCACATCTTTACTAGTCAACAGTTGATGAATCTCTTTGCTTAGTATAGTCTCTGCCATATTGATGTTTTTATACGTATATCTATATCAGGCCATTATACCCCACTGCAAGGGCTTAGGCCTCTCCTGAGAGGGTGCTTGGAGCATAATCCACCACGCTGCTCCAGTGCAGGTTAGTAAATTTTAATAACAGGACCGACGGTTAACGTGCTCTCCAAGACACGGAGTCAGTGATAGTTATGTACCTACTTAGGTTAAACAATCTCATTGGTACATGCCCTGGGATTAGAACCACGGACTTTTCTCCGCCACGCGGCTATCACGACACACATGCAATAACTCATTTTATTTAATCACCTCAGGTTTCCAAAGCCTTCTTCGTCGACGATTTCTTCATCGTCACCTAGCGGCAATGAGGAGCCCAAGAGTTGATCATATCGTGACGTCACCTCCCTCACGACCAGTAGCACCAGCTCGCCGCATGCCAACTTCAAGCCCGTCTTCCACAACTTCCATGCTCAATTGAAGTCTAAAGCCTTTGACGTCATTTCGTCGATTTCGATCTGTCGGATGCGTTAAACTGTTAAAAATCTCGCCACACAATCAGATTTCGATCATACTGAACAGTGAACGAAACTGAACCGTCACGCGTCACGCTTTGGTCGGTGATGCTGAATCACGTATACTCATTATGTATTGTAATTTGAGTATTTTTTGTCCATAACATGTGTAATATTTCAAGTATATATAATGTGTTTATAAGGTAAGTATTTAATACTCTATTTGAGAGTAATTTAATATATCAATATGCGTATGTTATTGTATATTTTTTGTTGCGTATTACTAATAAGTTTAATCGTAAAAGTTGAACAAAAGAAGCTTGGCAATGTGTATTGTGGTGTCGTATGCTTTTAAGCTACTGTGTTATCGTTAACTATATTCTAAACTCCATCACTTGCTGGCGAAATGTGTTCGGAATGAACCTCAAAGAAGACAACTCAAGATTCAGTTGGGGGTTCAAGGTCACAAGATTGGCATCTATAACAGCATCCTGGCTTCTCCGTGTTCTTTGGAGGCCAGGATGCTGTTTAGATTCGTCAAAACATCGATTGAGGACACAATTTAGGTACTTTAGTTATTATAATAATCTATTTGGTATTTTGTTTTATTACTAAATTAGGCTAATTATATCTTTTGTGTAATAAATAATGCTTATATTGTGACAAAAAACCTTGAACAAAATACATTTAAAAAAAAATTAGTTGATATCCAAAACAGATTTTCATTTCGCCATATGTGGATAGTTTAGTAAGCAAACCGTTTACTGTCTGTGGCGTCAAAGTATATGTAATGAATATTTTTATGTGTATTTATGCGTTTGTCTAACACCAGCAGAGAGTTGACTCATTTTCAGCATAAACTGATTACGCCCTAAAGAGTTCATAGTTGTCGGATAACGAATGGGGAGGAAAACTGCAAATCGCTCCCGCTAGGTGGCGTTTCGTCGCTGGTGCCTAATTATCTGTCTATTTCGTAGCTTAATAACTTTTTCCGGACTTGATCGCAAAATCTAACGACGAAATGCAATTTTTCAATAAGTTAACTTAATGCAGGCCCAACCCAGTGTAGGACTATGTGGTCGTATGAGAAATGTCCAGGTATTATTATAAAAGTCTAAGCTTTTATTTGTGGTGATTTCTTTTTGTTTATTTCTAAATATTTAGTATTTATTTAATTTGTCCAATTTCTATAAATCACTACATAGTATAAAACAAAGTCGCTTTCTCTGTCCCTATGTCCCTTTGTATGCTTAAATCTTTGAAACTACGCAACGGATTTCAATGCGGTTTTTTTCAATAGATAGAGTGATTCAAGAGAAAGGTTTATATGTATAATAACATCCATTAAATAGTGGAGAAGTACTGTTATTTTTGAGGTTTCTAATGTGATGTCGTAAATAATTACATTTTTTCCGCTTACATTGCAAACGCAGGCTGAACCCTACGAGTTTTATCAAAATAATGTACGAAGTATTGTACACATTGAAAAGGTCTACAGAAAAGTCCGTGATGGTATATGTCTATCTCTTATGGATAACCCACAATAACTTTTTTTTGTCATTTACTTTTTACGACAAATAATGGCTAATTTTCGAAGCGATTTTAACCAATACAGCATTAATCCTTAACCGATTAAATACCTTGAATACATTGTTCATTTAATATAGATCTATATGGCCCTTTACACCGTATGATTTAAGTGAATATTTTCGATGATATAATTTAGATATTCCAAAGATAGCAGGAAATCTTCATGGTATAGGGAAAGGGGGATTGTTTTACTCCAAATTTAACGCGTGCGGGCCACGGGCAGTAATGAATAAATTAAAACTACTGAATCGATTTTAATCACATAGGCTATATATTTTATACCCGTGCGAAGCCGGAGCGGGTCGCTATGTTTTTATATACAACGTTCACAGTTTTTCTGTAGTGTATTCAGTATCAGCATTGCACCCGTGCGAAGCCGGGGCGGGTCGCTAGTACGCGATATGTTAGTGTTGAGAATGACCAGGCATGATGACAGTAATTGAAAATCACTGAAATTATATATTTATTTAATGAAACTTGAGTCATGGAATACGAAACACGCATTTATTTTTCTATTAATAGCGAGATTAATAATTATTTTGATAAAATAAAAGTACGAAATACGAAAGTCCGCCATGATATGTTGAACACCAATCAGAGCGAATGACGTCACTTTTGAGTAAACAAGTAAACGAACTCGAATGAACGCTGTGTTTTTTTTCATTTAATATTCAATTTTGTTTATTCCGTCCGTATTATTCAAACCAAACGAAAGTGAAATAACGCGAGTCAACGATCAACAAGGATTTACTAAGGCAAACAGTGATAATTTTCCTAAAATTGATGTGTTAATGCTGGGAGAATTTTTAGCATCAAATAAAGATTTTTGTTCAGCAGAATTTAAAAACGTCAAAACCTTTATGTACGTTATTATTTAACAAACATACCGAATAATTTAAATTTTAAATAAAATACCTATCAAGACAATAGTAGTGGTACAAATTTAAACCTAACCTCGAAAAAGATTGTGTTTAATTTAATTTTAGGCTTCAAAAGAGATATATACTATTTTAGAATCTTCAAAGTAAATGAAATACGTCGAAATGATCTTCACAAAAATGAAGGTGAGTATACTAGGCAACATTGCTGTTGGATCTCGCCTTGCAAGTTTAAGCCACTTGTATCATCTCGTATCGTTTTCTTTTGTGGAACGAACAGGAATAACTTATCAGGCGTTTTTATTGATATGTTATCACACTGAGGGACCACACACCACCTGTACACTTTAGAATTCATATTTAATAAACTAAATTATTCAATGAGCGTATAAGGAACGTCAGTGTTTACGAATACGTTTTGTTTGGTTTTTTTTACTCGAAGTTTACTCAAACGTGACGTCATTAGCGACGCCATGACACTGACAAGCGTTTTGGCGCGAATTTTAAATCTAAAAACTAAAATGTGATTTTTTCCTCCTAAATCTTTATTACAATTAGAAATATGTTATTCATTGTAAGTAATATACGTTTCCGAACACTTTGGAACAGTTTTTCAAAATCTGTCATCATGCCTATTACTGTGTCACCTGAAAAAAGCTCTGCCTTCTCCGATCTATTGGAAATTCGGATTCGATTTTTGAATCCGTCGTCGGACTACGATTAACGCTTGGACGCATTTGAACGAAAGATTTTCAACCTATACATACAGCCATAACGTCCAGCGGAATACTTGATATTTAAGTTTTTAAAAATTAAAAACTCATTGTGAGAATCGAATCCTCGATCTTTGTTTGTATAAAAGACGGGATGCTTAGCCAGTCATCGTAGCTTAGTTGTCAGGTTTTGCTGCGTGTCGTCTCTACTTGGAAATTGCCTACTGTTATTATTCTCACCTCTTGCGAAGGCTTGTAAAATGGCGCAGCACCCGCACGGCACGTACGACAAAAGTAGCAGACGGCGTAATGCGCACGCGCTGTTATCGTTGTACCGTTTTACATATCACCTGCGAATTAAATAAAAAATATTGAATGTCTAAAACCATAAATCAACGGAAAAGGCGCGGATGGGTCCTCAACCCTGCTACTGGATACGGCCAACCAAAACAATGAAGTGTGTATTGGAATGACATTCCGATGACAAGGGGTCTGTACCTATATTCAGAACATATCACATTATTTTTAAATAAAAAAATTAGATGAGTTTTTTTTTTCCAAAATTTGATTATTAAAATTGTTAATTCAATTAACATTAAGCCAATCATTTCATTCAAATCTCATGGTGTTAATCGGAACATAAGCTTCCATTTCCTTTAATTTCGCACCTTCAGTCATTTAAGTTGTGTTGGTGCTGTATTGATTGTAGTCTACTTTGTGAATTTATTAAATAAATAAATAAATAAATTCGTTCATTTACTTCTGGAACAATCTCAACTTCCGAAAATCCGCTCCCAGCATCATTCAACAAATCGATGGTTATCAACCGAATTAGTTCATAAAAGGTTCAATAAGAGTTCAACTCAAAATCAACAATGTTCCATTCCATTCCATTAGCCCTTTTTAACTCCCGACGAACAAAGAGGGGTGTTATTATACCCCACAGTGGGCGCTTAGGTCTCCCCTCAAGATGAGGGGGCTTGGACTTTAAATCCACCACGCAGTTCAAATGCGGGTTGGATAGTAACGACCGCCATCAATTGACAGCAACCGGGACCGACTGCTTAACGTGCTCTCCGAGGCACGGAGTCAGTGACAGTTAATGTACTTAAGTCAGAAAAAACTCATTGGTACACGCCCGGATTCGAACCACGACCACATGGCCATATAAATTTGGAACAGGTTCGCTGCGGCTCGGGCTGTCACGACACAATGTAATTTAAGTCAATTAGCGTCATAGCTTTTCTTCATTGCCACAATGCGTTGTGGTCGTATAACATAATAGCCTCGCTATATGTACGAACTTCGCTATGTGGCCTTTCTGTGATTACCACATGGCATCGTGAGCGTTTTCATGAGAACCATTAAACGAATTTCGCGATGTGGATGTTTTACAGTGACCACTACGCGTTTTGAGCAATTTTTCGCTCGGTGAGCATCTTAGGACTTTGAGCGTAACATATACAAAAGAAAAGTCATTAGAATTGACGACCGCTTAGCCTAGTGGGCAGCGACCCTGCCTGCGAAGCTGGAGGTCCCGGGTTCGAATCCCAGGTCGGGTCAGTATTTATATGATGAATATTAATACTGGCACCGGGTCTTGGTTGTTATATGTGTGGTGTGGTGTCTTTACTTGGTACCCAAAATACAAGTTAATGCTTAGTTTGGGACCTAGACGTTGTTGTGATTGTGTGTGTTATTATTATTGTTATTGTTAAAAGAATGTTCTTTCATTTAACTTTTGTTGATGTAACTAACTGAAAATTAAGTTTGACTCTATAACCACGATGCATACCGAGACAGGTGTTTGCGTATCATTCGTTTGCAGGTGGGTGTCTTCACTGACAAGTTTCGGGGAATATGTGTCGGACGAACTAGGCTCCGTTGATTCTGATCATAAATTGAATGGGATCCAGGCGTGCACGTTACAGACCGCAGAACCAAAGGTCGCGGGTTCGACTTCCGCCTGAGACAAATATTTGTGTGCATGAACATATCTATTTGTTCCGTGTCTGAATTTACTAGACAATTGATATACATATTTAAGTATTTATATCGGTTGTCTAGTACCCATAACACAAACATATTACTTGCTTACTTGCCGTGTCATGTCGTGATAGCCGAGTGGTGGCGAATCTGTTTCTTGTTTAGAAGGCCGTAAGTCGAATTCCCCAAGGCATGTACCAATCAGCTTTTTCTAACTTATGTAACATAACTATCACTGACTTTGTGCCTCGAAGAGCACTTTAATCCGTCGGTCCCGGTTTCCATCGATAGACGGCAGTCGTTAAAGTCCACCAACCCGTACGAGAGCAACGTGGTGGATTAAGCTCCAAGGCCCTCATCCCAAGGGGACGCCTAAGCCCCTGCAGTGGGGTATTGATGGGATAATAGTACTGGATTATAGTTCCAATCAACCTTTATGGCAGATGTGAACATATGCACAAGTCGCGTCACAGTAACCAGTTTTAGGGGTAACGGGACGCAGTAGAGCGAGGGGCATGTGACTGAACCTGCGCAAGCATGCATAAAGCGTTGTATTCCGATCCGCCATAAAGTTTGATTGGAACTATACTTTGGGACTAAATGCCACTGTGTGGGATGTCCCAGGTATTATTATATTGCTACCTGCCCGCCACCCGTGACGCCTAGCCTCGCACATAAGACTATGCATGACTTGAGCGGTTTCTCTGTAAGGAGCATGAGCAAAGTATGTATACACACCTGGGCATTGAACTCGCGGGCGGGAAACAAAGGAGGTACCAGTAACGCCCGGCCATCCCAAGCCAGCGCCAACTCGAATTTGTTCAACAGCTAGACACGGAGGGCGCGCGCCTCATCACCTCTCTCCAACAACGGACTCACCTTGAAAACGTGAGCTAGGTCGTCTAGCTTCATTATACCTGTTGATGAAACCGTACTGTTAATTATGTTATGGGCTAGTAGGTCCATATATTTAGGATGCACTAGAACACCGATTTAAGGTAGGACGACGCCTGTCTAGTACGGCTATTTAATAATAGATGGAGCCACCATATAAAGAAATGATTTTTATTTTTTTATGATCACATTTATAGGTTTTAGTTGATAAAATATAACATGCGACCATAAAAAATATTTCTCTTTCATGTTTTTAACTGTTTTTACTGATTGTTTTAACAGTTTCGAAGCATTTGTACAAAAACCTATTTTTTTTTTTTGGAAAATAAAGTTTTTCGAGAAACGATTCGAAACCATTGAAAAAATCATTATTTAAATCAGTCGAAAAAACCTTACTTTCCACGAATTTTAGGTTTTTGTACAAATGCTTCGAAACTGTTGAAAGAATCAATAATGTGAGTTAAAAACTTTAAAGTGAAATATTTTTGATAGTCGCATGTTATGTTTTATCAACTGAAACCTAGGAATGTATTATTAAAAAATAAATCATTTATTTATTTATTTATTAGCTTTTAGATTGAGGTTAGTTCCCAGCAGTTCCAACCGCAAGGGGGGAGTGGGGGGTACGCGAAGTTTGCATCCGCAGCGCTCCAAACAAAAAATTCTCACTAATGCAGTTTTACTATTAAGACGTTTTTGGTACCGTTTTCGTATAAAACAAGGACGTGGATTTCATTTCTGATTGCAATTTAGTATACATCCATACAAAAAATGATTTTATTTGCAATAAAGTAAAAATCTTGTCTGGCATTTTTTTCCTCAATTTTCTATTACTTGTTAAATCGTAAATATTTTCTAAAAAAAAATTGTTTTTTAGGTACCTTAACATATTATATATTATATATTTTATTATATAAAATATATATTATATATTTTATTATATAAAATATATATTATATATTTTATATTATATATAAATTCTAGTTTATAAAAATATATAATATGTTTACACTTAATTAACAAAAATTTGTAGGAAAAAAACTGAAATGTGACGCGACGTCGGGGTCGAGCGCGTCTTTGGCAGCGGTTTGAGGTGACACAGCTGAAATTTATTAGAATGATTTAAATATTTTTGGTTAATGTTCAACGACTGTAGATGTGAAATTAATACAATTTTAACAGACGGTAAATTTCTGCATTTTAGACTGGATTTCAACTCAAATTTGAAAAATAAATAAAAGTGGATTATTACGGTGAGATAAATCACTCAAACTTTGCGTGTGCCACTACATATGCACAAGTCAGTGCAATTCAGTCCTTGTTTGTTGCAACTGCACCGGTTGCCGCACTTTTGCTTATACTTGCATCTTATAAGTTCTAAGCATGCGCGTGCAGCAATGGCCACAGTTGTCCAGTTGTTAACCCATACATCTCCTTCTCTTTTCCAACCGTATTTCTGGGGATTGGGTAGATTTTGTTGTGGTGTCGTTAACTGGCCCCACACAAGTACACCTTGATACACTGCACGCAATATATGTAGATGCAGCGCATTTTCTGTGAAGCTTTTACATGTCACACTGGACCGAATTGGCTAGTTTTGGCCTGTGTTTTTCTATCTGTCTGTTTGATTGTTGTAAATAAGGCATATTTGTTTAACGTGATGGGGTCGTGAATACTTTTATTGTTAGATTGTATTCTTTCCTCGCAGAAAGTTAAATACTGAATATCTCCGTTTATTTCTATAACAGGGTACTTTTACTAGGTACTTTTTGGGTGTTACTCCACAAGATCATTCGGCGCTGTAAAAATTGAAGTTAAAGTGCAAAAACTGATTAAAAAAACGTAATAAATACTTACATGAATTGACTTCAAAACATCAAATAAAATTGCAGCCACAGAGACAAAAAAAAAAACAATTAAACCGCTTTTATTTAAACTTGATAAACGGTTATTTTGATAGCAAACTTTGCGTCCAATCCATCAAAACACCCGGAAAACTAAACTGTTTACTGCATTGAAATTCGAATTCAAAGGCACTCCACCGCCGCACCGCCCGTGCGATCGCCTGTCAATGCATCGATTCTCCGCGTCACGTTCCGGAATTTTTTCCTAGTACTTATCGTCAATTAAGTGTGAACATTTTATATATTTTTATAAACTGGACTAAATAAGGTAACTAAAAAAAATTTTTCGTCACAAAATATTTACGATTTAAAAAGTTATAGAAAATTAAAGAAAAAAATTCCAGACAAGATTTTTACTTTATTGCAAATAAAATCATTTGCTGGGAACTGAACTCAATCTGATTGGTTTTATAGAGGGAACACATGTGCCAGTTTCCATGCTTGTGTCACAAAGTGTTCATGTCAATAGGCCCTTAACTATATGTGCTTCGCCTGGAGCTGAATTCACACGCATTAGCCCTTATCACGCAGTAAAAAAGAAATTTTACATTACTCATACTCGGAAAGTACGCTTTTTAAGAAGTTACCTGATAAGAGGGATGAAAGTAGTACTTTTTGTCTCTGGGAAACGATTTTCCCTGCTGTCAAATTAATTTAAAAAAAAACTATAAGAATATTATCAACAATTTTGTAATATGACTACTTACAATTTTATTTTTATGAGGAGTTTTGTACAAAAAAATTTGAAGAAATTTTGTACACCTTTTAAAGCATATCGCGAGTTCGGAGGAGTATGAAATTTGGCATTTTAGTTATAGTAGATGGTGAATATGCAGGCCGAGGCACACATCACAGAGTCCGATTATGTACAGTTGTGGCCAAGGCTTGTATAGAACTTTTCTCAAAGATTAACATGGAATATAATACACGTACCTACCTACCCAAAATGTACATAGTTTCACTTTTGTAGCCATTTCACCAAAATAAGGTAAGAAAACGTTTTCAGACAACGATTTAGATTTCGTTTCGTTTTTCCATTGAAAAAATTTTTCATACATTTTCATGTATCTGTCCTTCGATTTGGGTGGTAAACAATTTTCAATATTAGCTTTTGCAGTTTCTTGTATTTCAGGTGGTGTTAAAATGTCTTCATCACTCGTAAAACTCATTTTGAATAATTTATAGTAGGTAAAGTTAACATAAACTAATTATATTGACAACTGTATTATAATAATAAAAATAGTTTAAGTAATTTTGCCGCCAATTCGCCGCGTTCCAATGTCGATATCTCACTTTTACTTTTTTAAATTCATTTAATGGCGCATTCTTTTTGTCATGCCAGTTCGAAATTTAATTAAAACTTAGATGAGTTATCTCTTCGGGTTTAAAAGAGTTCGTTCCATTTTCAAACCACATATTCGACCGCACGAGAATGTCTGCTAAATAAAACATTGTGGGACACTTTTTGGTCCGGTACTGCAAGTATGATTTACCTTACGTAGCATCTTTGAGAAAAAGTAGTTAAAGTTTATATGGAAAAGGAGTGCCAAAAGTTGAAATCCTATAACAATAGTATAATAGTCTGTCGTTTAATGCCTAATTATTATAGGTGGTTATAAAAAAGTGAGTACGGTCAAATTTCGACCACAGGGCGACCATTATAAATATCATAGAGTGAATAAATTTGACAGCAGAGTTTGATTTCAAGTTTTAATAGGGTCAGAAATGACACTTCACAGTATCGAAACGCAATTTTGCGGGGGTGACGGTTGACGCGCGGGGACGTCGCAGACTGAAATCGGAGTGACACTTGTCAAATACACACCTACTTAGTTAACTAGAAAAAGAGTGGTAAAACGGTAAGCGGGAGAGTGCTTCTAGTAAATTCGTACTTTCATGATAAATATAAATGCATAAGCTACATTACTAACTAACGTAAGTATCATCATCATCATCAGCCCATTTTTACCCCACTGCCTGCAGTCCGGGCTTAGGCCTCCCCAGGGTGAGGACGGGGGCTTGGAGCTTAAGTCCACTACGCTGCTCCACTGCGGGTTGGGAACTGTAACGACCGCCATCTATTGACAGCGTCCGGGACCGACTGCTTAACGTGCCCTCCGAAGCACGGTGTCAGTGATATTGTGTACTTAAGTCAGAAAAACTCATTGGTACACGCCCGGATTCGAACCATGGGCCTATGGGGCCTTATAAATTTGAGACAGGTTCGTTGCTCTCTGGGCTATCACGACACTAACGTAAGTATATAAATGATAATAACCTATTAATCAATTAATAAGGAATCGAGCGTGTGACACCCCTCTACCCTCACAGTGGTTTAGAGCGAAGATTTCCTAACTTGAAAGCGGATTTTTTTATTTTTTACTGTACTCTACGCGTATTGTAATGTAGTGTAGATGATTGTATTTTTAATATAAATATTAAATTTAATTTCTCGTATTCCTTGTTCACTGTTTTGACACATTTATAAAGTCGGGGCACCTAAAAAACTAGTCTAAAAATTTACCCATCCATCGATTTTAATACCAAATATTTTTTTTTCTTAAATTAACGGCAATGTATTCCACTTTTATTTTATTAATAATTGAAATAAAATTACATTATTTTCTTCAGCTTCTATGATTTCCATCAAAACAATGACAGGGCAGCTGGACGCCAGAGGAAAACGAAACTAATATGGAAAAACATTATCCTACGAATTTTTGAGTTTGTATGTACCATAGATGGCAAAACAAGATTTCTTATATCTACTTTTCTTAAAATTGGCATAGTGTTACTTTTCATAAGAGTTAAAATGAAAGAAGGCATAAGGGAACGAAATCCTAGTAAAGTTAAATAAGTTGGCATAACAGGAATTTTAGTATGAAATAATCAAATGTGGGCATTGAAAGAAAAGTTGGCATCGACGGCGTAACCCTAGTAATAGGTACATACTCAGTGAAAATTTAAACTGTTTACCTATTATGGTTCTGACCATACCTTCCTGACGAACCCTGCGACAGACGGACGGACGAACAGCAGAGCCTTAGTGATGATGATGATGACCTTCTTAGTACGGAACACTTAAAAGCCTGTCCGTCAAGAACAGTTTTCTGAGCAACATCTTCAAGTACCTAACAAGTTTAAATTAATATCAGATAAAGTCTATTAGAGTCACTTCGTATGAGTACTGTAAAAATATCAAGTTTCTAACTTGATATAATAAAAAGATACGGCCATTCAAAGCGTATCTTACCTTCTATACTATCATTGAAAAATGTTGCAAAAACGAGAAAATTATTCGTTTATCTTCCGTTACGTTCACTGCGTTGATGTTAAGCAAAAATCATGTACGACGTAATTGTTCCCCTTTAAAAGTCCTAACCAAAAGTCTACGACCGATTATGTGTATCTTTTAAGGTTGACTTACTAGGTACAACCTTTTTTATCGTAATGAAATTTGTTCTAATATAAGATGTTTTTTAAACAAGATATTAATCCTTATCAAATTAAATACGTTATTATGTTATCTTATATACAATGTCTTTTGTTCGTGTATCGTCAAACTTTAAGGATAGAAACTATTGCTAATATTATCGATAAAAATAATTAAAAAGCCAGGTCTAGTACACCGGTTTTTTTTGGGTTTCAAAATTTTATTTTGTACATTATCTCCATTCTGATTTGGTCCCGTATTACATTTGAACCAACGACTTTTATAAACTATAGTTTACTAGCTTTTCTTATAAAAATAAGAAGATATTACAAACATGTAACTTTAATTAAAAATAAAAACAAATAATTTAATAAAACCTCAAAAAAGCTCTTAATTTGTTATTTTTGTCCCATTTCTCGAAAACTAGTTCGTCACACTTATGTTGTTTTATTTTATTTTCCAATTTAGATATCATAGCTACAATTCATTAAATATTCCAAGACTTTTCAGTATTCGAAATTACTTACTAAAAAAGGCAACAAAAAAAACTTCTTTGTTAGCTCCTCAAACGCTCTCATTGTTTGGATACATACTTACGCAAAGGAAAGGATCGAAGAAAAAAAAACGGTGTACCTACTAGACCTCGCTTTTTAATTGTTTTTACCGATAAAGTTTGACGATACACGAACAAAAGTCATTGTATACTAATATTATAAAGCTGAAGAGTTTATTCGAGCTACATTCGAGCTAATCTCCAAAACAGCTGAACCAACTTTATGAAACTTCACAGGTACGAAAAAGGAGGTCAAAACTTACATACGCTACTTTTTGTACACCTAAACCTACAAATTTAAGGAGCTGAAATTTGGAATATAGGTTTAATTTATAACGTGACCAGTAATTTGTTAGCTTTTTTAGAAATTTCAAACTAGGGGGGGGGGGGGGAAGAAGGGACTTTGGATACAGACAAGTCAACCTTATAGACCACGCTTTGACAGGGAGTTGCATTTGCCAAGGCTATGTAGTGACACTACATAACTACGTCACTAGTGAGCCGTCAGTTGGAAGCACGTCGGAAGCCATTAAATTGTCAATTTTGAACGAGCCAATGAAAACTAGCCGACCTCTCCCTGCACCCCGCCACTTTTTGGCGATTTCGTTTTCGTACTGACGTTTATTAAAGCGTGGTCTATAGGTTGACTGGTCTGTGGATGAGAGTCATTGTTCTTTAAAGTTAGCGTAAATAATGACATTTTATTTCATTTTTATTATCTTTGGAAAACCAACAGCTACACAATACTTATAGTAAACATTAATAAAAACAGGAAGCAAATTAGAGGTTCTCACAAGTAGTTATAGAATTATAAGATTACCTATTCCAACGCCGCAACAGCAGCAACACCTTCGTAGCACATCACATGTCAGCTCACAATAGAATTTTAACTACTTAATTATAAATTACAAGTTATACATAGATTAACAAAATTGTATCATTCTTTAATGATACAATTTTGTTATTCTAATTCACCCGTAATAAACTGTTAAATTCTCAAATTGGTCAATCCAACAAGAATTGACGTATTTCAGGATTTTTGGATTTAAACATTTTAAGGGTGGGAAACGAGAAAAGGTGAAAATTTGTGCTCTCTGTGAGCCTCGTTCTGTGATCGTTGCGTTGCAGGCGTTGCAGCAGCGCCTCAACGAATCGACATTTTGTTATAAGTAGGTACCTACATGACGGCGCGGCGGCATCGTGGTCGACGGAAGGTGTCGTCGTTGCGTTCCGTGGGATCGGCAGGACGCAGACGCCTAGGCATTTTAGAGTTGACTATATTTACATACATATACATATAGATACATATAGATGCATATAGATGTTGCACAGCTTGTATTACGGTGTAAAGGTGTCAATTGGCACGGTCCGCGGGCTCTTACTTACTGTTGGGCAGCCAGTTGTAGCGTGGGTTAGTTTTGGCGCGGAAATCAATTATAAAACACTTGGATGGTCGTACTTTGTAAAACGTACTTTACTATGTTTACATATTAGATAAACACAAAATCAAGCTAATACACAATGATAATCAGATGTAAACCGTGTAACACGTAATTAATACGGAGCGCGATCAATTTTGCGTGATGCCCGATATCTCACTTCCCTGCACTGTTTGTCACTTGTCACTGATTCGAATTTCTAATTGGGTCAACGTGATTTTGGACGCGGGCGCAGGGGGGAAGACGAACGAAGCCGCGGCAGCGCGGCAGCGCGTTTCGTTTCACGAGAATAACCGAAGATTTACGAATTTTAACAGCGTTTCATGAACGTCTCATATCTATAACAGGTGACATGCCTCGATTTTGCATACGGGGCAATGACCTTGCGCATTTTGTTTTTATTGTCATAGAATGTAACGGATTTACTTGTGGGCGCGGTAGGTTTGTGCGTATGTATATATGTTCGATGCCCGGGCGAGTAATTTTGTATGATCGAGATGTGATTGAGTATGAATATGTGTAGCGACTTGAACGTAGGTATGCCTTCTTCGGACTTCTGTTCGAACGACTTTAGGGTACCTATCTAAATCTAGCTTCGTAATAAAATCAGCTACATCTGCTATTTCGAGGTGTTTTAATGCTGCGATGGCCGAGCATACTTTTTCATTGAATGCGCTTAGTTAGTTGGTGTTTGGTTGTGATATCACCTTGAATTGCACAATCTAATCGATATAAATGGCGGCAAGCTGGCGCTTCTGATATCTATCAACTAATGCGTCCCAAATTAAATTATAATTATTCGCGGTGGGAGAAATGCCCGCACAAACAGTCAAAGCCTTATCGGAGAGTTTACCTATGAGGTATTGAACCTTCTGTGCGTCTGTGAAATTTTTATTATCGTGAATAAGCGACTTAAAATTTTCGTAAAACACTGTCCACTTATTGTAGTCGCCATTAAATGTAGTAATTTTTAAAAGGGGCAAATCAACTTTAGGCATCGTGTGGTTGCAATAGGAACGGCCAGGTTTTTCAATGGGAACGGGAGAATACTTTTTTCCGAGAGATTTAATCACGCAGTATAAAAATCATTAAACGTTTCTAACGCCTGGTAATCAACATTTGCCTCGAGATCATTATTGATGTAGGTAGGTAGGTATTCGTCATTCAGCTCATCAACAATGCTGTAGAATTTTTCTTGTAAATTGTCTACTGATTCTAGACTAGTGATAACAATAACAACAACAATAACAATACTTGAGATATACCACACAGCGCCATCTAATCCCAAACTAAGCAAAGCTTGTATTATGGGTACCAGACTACTAATATACATACTAAAATAGTGTTTACAATATTTACATATATAGATATTTCACACCCAGATACGGAACAAATAGACATGTTCATGCGCACAAATATTTGTCCCGGGCGGGAATCGAACCCGCGATCCTTGGCTCCGCAGTTAGGGTCTCTAACCACTCGGCCAATCGACCAGTCAAGATCGAAATGAATCGAGCGAGATATTTAGTTTAGTGAGCCTTTTGGCTCAAATCATACGTTTTTTGTTTCATACGAATTTGCACTTGCTTTTTATTGAGCAAGGCTTGAATTTTCAAAGTACCTAGTTGTTTACTTACTAGCACAGACCAGTCAACCTATAGACCACGCTTTAATAAACGTCAGTACGAAAACGAAATCGCCAAAAAGTGGCGGGGTGCGGGGAGAGGTCGGCTAGTTTTCATTGGCTCGTTCAAAATTGACAATTTATTGGCTTCCGACGTGCTTCCAACTGACCGCTCACAAGTGTCACTACATAGCCTTGGCGAATGCTACTCCCTATCAAAGCGTGGTCTATAAGGTTGACTTGTCTGTGCTTACTAGTCTTACTTCCAGTAGCCGTTATTAAATGTGCCAGTGAGATAAACGACCTTAATGAATGTATTAATACGGGACAAACTTGAGTATCAAGTGCCTATTAAGAAATAATTTGTACGCGGGTTAATGTGGGATAGATAAATAGAGATAAATCATTCAAATAAATTAATTATATATATTTAATTAAAAGTACATTCCGTAAGTGTAATTTGAGTGAATTATATCCGGATCGGAGGACCAACTTAAGTAAGGTTTCAAGGGAAGAAACTGACCTTCGATAGTTCAGGGCGGGGCGGATCACCACTCAAATGGGACGACACTTCACATATATATGTATCACCTTTTAAAGATAGTTTATGTGTAATTTGCGGTCTGCGTAATTTCTTCGTCTTCCTTCGTCGGAGCACGAGCGAGCAATTTATTCATACTGCCACTAGGTATTCGCCAACCACTTGTCAGTAGGAGGAAAAGGGCAGGACGTATAGAATAAATGAAATAGATGTATGCGTGTAAATGTAAATAAATATATATATTATAAAGAATATTTAAGTACGTACATCAGTTGCCTGGTACCCGTGATACAAGGATTGCTTAGTTTGGAACTAGATGGTGCTGTGTGGGATGTCCCAGGTATTATTATTATTATAAAATTAATAATTTTTTATTATATATTGTACATAAAATTTACGATTTAATGACTCAAAAGTGGTCCCAGTACAATCTGTAGTCCACGTGAGCAGGGCCGCGGACGGAGCTCTTATTGTATTGACAGCAGATTCATCTTCAATTTCATAGAAATTGCGTGTCACGAAATATGATAGGTTTATTAGGTGAACTGTCGGTGTATAATAATAACTTACCAATCATGTTCATATTGTTTCCTTGAGCCGATGTTTCAGCTTCAGATGTCTGCTGTTGAAGTTAAAATGATACATGTTAAATGTCTGTTCTCGTTGCCACTACCACAATGTCTGAAGACCAAGGTCTTCAACCAATGCGTCTTGACTAAAATGACATACGGTGCCGAAACATGGACTCTCACGGCAGGACTGGTCCACAAATTTAAAGTCGCCCAGCGCGCTATGGAGCGGGCTATGCTCGGTATTTTCTTGATGGACAAAATCAGGAATACTGAAATCCGTCGAAGAACTAAAGTTGTCGACATAACCGAAGTGATTAGCAAGCTGAAGTGGCAATGGACTGGTCACATTTGCCGTAGAACCGACAACCGTTGGGGTAGACGGGTTCTCGAGTGGAGGCCACGTATTGGGAAGCGAAGCGTTGGACACTCCCCGGTCAGGTGGACTGATGACCTGACCATACCGGGGGTAATTGGCTGCGGAAGGCGGAGGACCGTGTGTGGTGGCGAGCCTTGGGAGAGGCCTATATCATGTAGTGGAGAGACACGGACTGATGATGATGATGTTAAAAATATTCAAAATCATTTTATATTCAGTCATGTTATAGTGTCATTTTTCAGTTACTATGTGATACGCTCTAGAATATCTTAATATCATTATATAAATCTTTGGAGGAATCTATAATTACATATGGACTCAGCAGCTACGGAAGACCCTATAAATCTCATCTTAATAGAATTCATGAAATCCAGCTGCGCATTCTAAAAAAGATTGTGCCTCGAATTCTCATATCGTAGGGTACTTCTTTTTCACGAAAAGGTTAATTACTCTCTTTTAAGTAAACAATTTTTTAAGGAAAATATATTAACTCCCTGTAATGATAGTCGGGTACGCCGACAACATAATATAACAATTTGTATGGCAAAAACACACTAAAATATAAAATACTTTCTTTGATTAATGAAATACCGAAAGAAATCAAAGCCAGGTAGGTAATATTTTTGTTTCCATAATGGTTTCTTCTACAGGTTTCTTCTATCGAATTCCTATTGCAAGAGACGAAGTCCGGTGTTGAAAGCCTGGGTAAGGTGTTCACAAAAGGGATCACAGAATCCAAAAAAAATTGCCCGAAACGTAAATATAAACCACAAGGAATACTTTGAAAAATTTTGAATTACAAACGATTGAACATGTTATGTCTATTACGTCCATGTAATAATCTACACTAATATTAAAAAGCGGAAAGATTTGTATTTGAGTGTGTGTGTATGTTTGTAACGAATAAACTCAAAAACTGCTTGTGCAGTTTAAAAAATTCTTTCACCATTACAAAGCTACATTCACCCTGAGTAACATAGGCTATGTTTATTGCTAAAAAAGGTTAGGGACACTTACTAAAACTTTAGTAACGTAACCCAAGGTGTAAAAAAATGCTATAAAACATCTTTCGTCGCATGCACTGCTGAAACTATTGATGATAGAACAAAAGTATGTTCTACAATATTAAAGAACATTATCAATAACTACAAAACACTTCGTGATGTATGTTCAACTATTATCGTTACCTATGTCACAAAAACCACTTTTTACATTTTAAAAATCCATCAAAATACCGATCAAAATTAGACCATGTTATTCATACTTCTGTTTAAATCCTTATCCAAATAAATAATATTGTTTTCAAGACTGTTTCAATTCATGTAGATTACTTTTTGAATTGTTCAAATCGGCTATTCCATTCAATAGATATTACGAATTTAATAAGTCATAGAAATAGAAAAAATAAACGCTGTCGCGTTGTGCATTTTGTTCATACCTTTTTATTAATCCTTACCCAAATAAATTATTTTGTATACAAAATTGTTCCAATACCTGTTGATTACTTTTTGAATTTTTCAAATCGTATATTCCATACAAAACATATTACGAATTTGAAAAAGTCATAGATACAGAAAAGGCGCCGCCGCGCCGTGTCCTGGCTAGCCAGGCATTGCAGCGGTGCGGGAGAGGGGCGAGCACATCTATGAAATAGGTAGCCGCGGATAAACACAAAATCTACCGAACGGATTGGCATATGAGTGACCCTATTGGACGGAGTGATTCAAGAGGAAGGTTTACGTGTATAATTTATTAATGTTTTGTGCAAATTAGTTGAAATATGACGATTATTGTTGAAGAAGTCGGAAGAAAATCAACTCGGCTGGGAGCTTTCATCGAAAACGCTGCCTAATACTTTTGAGATATAACAAAATAATGTATGGAGGAGTTGTGTCTTTTTTATAGGACTAAAGAAAAGTCCGCGATGGCATATGTCTATCTAATATGGATAGCTTACTATACCTATTTTTATGTTTAAAAAAATGGTGTCATGTAATGAGGTAATTTGAAAGCAATTTATACGGATACAATATTAATCCTTATCCAATTAAATACGTTATTTATCTTGAGCATTTTTTGGGCATTATGATTGCCCTTTACACTATACAATTTAAATTAATATCTTAGGAGTTAAATCTATCGCGCGAAAAGCGCGTACTTGGTGACGACGCGTGACGCGACACGACACGTGTAGGTAACGTACAAAGAAATGTTTTACTTTGTTTTGCGTATATATTCTTCACTTTTTCAAATACTTACACAATTGGAAATAAAATACTTTAAAAATACTCCAAGCAGGATGAACATATGTTACATCTAAAAATAATTTAATCCACATGTTCGACGGAACAAGCTGATACGGCACTACAAAACTAAGACTACGACAGAAAAAACACTACGGCTTATTAAAATATTGCTCTGCTATCCGTGCGAAGCCGGAGCGGGTCGCTCGTATGAAATATGATCAGCAATGATTTTTCGTTCTTTTCCTGTCAATGATCAATTCATTTCGTTTTAACATTTTTCTTCCGCATCGAATTTGAATGTACTGATGAAAATAAATGTAAAAATAATTTTAAAAAAAGGTTAATACAGTATTTCAAAAAAAATCAAAAAGAAAATATAATAAATTAGTTAACCAGCATAACTAATATTAGATAGTGAATAATAGTGTCATCTTCAGTCAGATAGTGGAACTAATCATTAGATTAATCCACATTTAGCTTTAGCTTTAGCAGATCCAAAAACAGGGCTTATATTTTTCATTTGTATGAGAGTTTCATCACCATGCATGGCAGCGATCAACGTGAGCATGCATGCATAATGCATATTGGTTAACGTCTGATTTGCGGAAGTAGTAGTAATTTCAATGTCTTTCCATTTTTATTTATTGATTTGGTTACACTGCCTTAGTAAAATAATATTAAAAAAAAAACAAAGAAATAATTCTAAACTTAATTATTAGAACTAATTACAGAGAATTTAAAATAAATAATGTAATGTTAATTGTATAAATAATAATTAAACTGTTCTGTTACGTTGCACTCTGGTATCAAAACAAACTTTTAAAGTATTTTAATTACTTTTGTTACCTAAAATAAATTGAACGTGTTAAATAATAATTACAAGTATTAAAAATATGCTTTAGTATTTTAAGAGGTGTCAAATATTACAATTTAAAATAAAACATTTTTAAATGACACATTAACTTATTTGTTAGACAGCGCCATCTCTGTTAACTTAAGTAAAACTAGATGAATCAGATATTAACAAAGAGTTTTCATCGATGCCCGCGGCCGCGGCGCTCTTGCCCATACGCATCTGTCTGTACGCAACTACGCATCCCATACGGCCGATCATTCTATCATAGATAATACAGTATATATATAGGTTATAGATATGCAACTCTAATTCTTAAATGTTTTTTTCCTCTGTTTGTTTTATCCGATCGATAGATGGCTTATTTAGTTATTCTTTTTACCGTCGGAGGGCGCTTTTAGTTATTCTTTTTACCGCTAGAGGACACCCTTTAAGTTATATTTAATAAAATTTATAACTTCCATACAACCTTTTTTTAAAATGCTTTTCTATGAATCATTATCATTTAATTCGATAATTTATTTAATAACAGAATTCACAGAAAAGCATTTTAAAAAGTGGTCGTATGGAAGTTATGAAGCATGATTCGTTTCTGAAACAAAAAGGGAAAATAAATAGAAAATAATGAAAAACCAACAAGGTTTCACTTTCTTTATTTTTTGTATTTTAAAATAATTACAAGCTTTTAATTTAAATGGATCATCAGTAGCTGTATAATTTATTTTACCTTTCAATATTTTATTTAAATTATTAAATAAATTGTTGCATTCATTACAAAAGTGTACAAATCGTCTTTGTGTGATATACAAGTAAAATAATTATAGGTAAACAACTGTACAGCATCTCTTGCCTTTTTGTGGACATTTACTTTATGAGGCTCAGTTTTTAATATTACTTCTGTACCCTTTGCTATATCTGTCACAAGGTTTACCAATAATTCATTGGGGTAACACAATGCTCTTTTTGTTACATCTCTTGCTGCAATCAAGGATGGTGTTGAATGTTGTGAAGTAAGCAAATCATTTGTGCAAGTCAAACAACCTTTAGATATTGTTGATTTTGCTTTTTTAGCTATGTAACCCGCAACATATTTCTTTGACTGTAAATGGACAAAGGCGTCTTCATTGCTATCTGCATAAAATAAATTTATGAAAGGCTCTATATTTATTACTTCGTCAATTTTTTGCGTTGGTGTTGTATTTCCCATTAATAAGAAACGCATTGATTGTAATTGTTTATTTTCGTCCTTCTCACAATTCGCACCGACGGAATGTGGTGACGTATAATTATTCACTAATAGCGTCTTGTAAGCATTTACAAATTGCGCACAGGTCGGCGAGACATTTCGCACCCCTTGACTTCTAATGCAACAAAAAAAATTTTCTAAAGGGTCCTGATTAAAATTCCTTGTTAGGAGATTTACCACTCCATGTTTTTCATTTAGGAATAAAAATAATTCCTTGAAGACATGAATATTGTGAATCCAATTTTTCAATGAGGGCACCTGTGAACAATATGTAATGACGTTTATTTGACAATAATAAAATATGCATCAATGATAATAAACCTCTATTTATTTGAAAACTAAACAAAATAAATTAAAACTAATTAGTTTAAAATCCTGCCTTGACTCATGCCAAAAATCGCCCCATTATCTTGTCGTGTTGCGTATATTTAGGTAGGTACGAATTACGTACGTACTGATTAAATAACAATATTTTTCGATACTACCTACATATAAATATGTTATTTAAATAAAAAAATATAGCGCCATTTCTTGAGGTACCCAATAGTTGATACCACCTAAAGAACCGTTTGTAAATCAAAGACAAATGTACATAATAATTGTTTTTATTTTATTATTTATTTTTAGTTGTCTTTGGTATAAATAGCTTTTCGTATCGTTGAGCTGAAACCGTGTGGTGGACTAGATTTATTGTTGTCATTTCTTTTGTATTTAACCTTTGGTCTCACCATACATTGTTCAGGTTCCAAATTACTTTTCAACCTAGGAAGGGAAAACAATTTGATTCTGCTCTCCAGGTTAGAGGTTCCTTTCAGAAGAATACGTAAGAAACTGAAGGACGCTCTTTTTAACAAAATTATAAACAATTTTTTTTATGATAAGTGCTTAAAGATTAATGTAATTGAAACAAAGTGATAGGCGAGCGGCTTACACCCATGGATTTTTATCTAATAAGTAGTCTGATACTTTATAATAAGTTTTTGCATAAAGCCTTCGTCTTATGTGTCAGCTGGGATCTTATTGTAAAAGCGTACGCATTGCTCTTTAAAAGATTTTGTGATTTTATTGAGGCAGCTGACATGATTAGCACGTTTATTTTTGTTTCTTGGTTTAACATTATGCCGATTACAACGTTTTTTTTTTGATAATACAAAATATATTTTTTACGTAAGTACATTATGTTTTCAAATACATATCGTGACGGCAATATCACTATATTAATTTCCTTAAACTTTTCTCTATGTGATACTCGTACTTTAGACGTCAATAATGACACTTCCAAGTAGGTAGAGTGATAAAAATATTTGACTACCAACTTATTTAGGGTGTTTTTCAAAAGCATGCTATTTTAGTTACAAACTTAGTTTAAATATTTTATTCAACCAAATATTTAATAATGACGACATGAGTCAAGGTTTCTATTCCATTGTTTTATTAAAAAAAAAAATGTTTCGTAATTAGGACAGACATAAGCCACCCTTTACATTTTGTTGTTTTTTACCTGTAAATATTTAATTTCTTCTGTACCATCCTTCTTTTTGCAAATGGTTTTAAAGCGCATTGAATTTAAAATTGGTAGCCATTCATCCCATTTCTTAAAATGCTGTGATTTTTTTTTCAATGCGCTTTTCAATGGCTTTGATGAGTCCTTATATGAGTGTCCATTAAAGGAATCAAACAGTTGATCCACTAGTGCCAAGAATTCAGCTGTAAATCTGCACTCATCAGGTAACAGGTTGTGCCCTAGAAAACATATATTATGGTAATATTAGAAACTGCATAAAATTCTTTACATTCCTGTATGACTATAATACTGTCACAAATTGTTAAACTAATAATAAAATAAACATATTACATAAGGTAAACGCACCGGCAATGGACAAGGAACCCAGTAATGGACAAAAAATTAAGAAATCTTGTAGAATAAGGACATGAATCAGTTTTTCATATTGACAATATTGTGACATTATGTAGTCTATGTCTATATATAATATTATTCTATTGCATTTTATTTTCATTTCAATAATTGAAATCATCTACAGCTTGACATTCATCATAGAATTTTCGATTAAGTTCTAGGTGTATGTGACTAGGTTCATGTCCATTACTGGATGTCCATAACTGGTTTTTAGCTGTTCATAACTTGTTAAAAAACTAGAATTTTTATTTGTCAAATAAATTAATACCAGCTTTGCAGTATTTCACGCGTAACACAGTAGAAATATTGAATAAGGACAGGACTTAACACTTTTAAGTATGTTTAGTATCGAAACTTTCACAATATTGGTAAAATTTTACAAATATATTTTTTCCCCTTAAACTGTCCGTAACTGGGGTGTTTACCTTATGTATACAATTTATGAACATAATTAATGGTTAGTTCCTAAGCAAGACTTATTAATTAAATACTTTTAAATGAAAATGTGTGTTAGCTTGCAGCATGTGTTCAATTATAAGGTAAAAATAATGTACCTATCTTAAAATTTTGAAATGAAATTTAAAAAATAAAAATTGAAAAGAAACATAAAATTAATATAGTTTAGTACAATCACAGCTAAATAGCTTAATAATAATAATAATAACGCATACATCACAACAACGTCTAGGCCCCAAACAAAGCATTAGCTTGTGTTCTGGGTGCCAAACAAAGACACCACATATACATAACAACCAAGACGCGGTACCAGTATCAATATTCATCATATAAATACTGACCCGAACTGGGATTCGAACCCGGGACCACTAGCTTCGTAGGTAGGGTCACTACCCACTAGGCCAAGCCGTCGTCAGATGGTTACGTACGGCGGAGACCGGACACACGGTAGGTATACATAATTATCATACTTCCAATTGCATATGGATTTAAGCCCTCTTTAAAATATTGTGTTTTCTATGTATAAAAGCACATCGATGTGTTACTTGAAAAGTTCACACAGCTATTCATAGATAGAATAAGATAGGATGTTCATAAATAGAAACATCGAGATAAAAAATAAATTCCACAAATTAAAATCATTTTGAAGGCGGCTTTTTGACAAAGCGAATAGCGCTCTAGATTATTCAAATATTGTAGCGCATTTTTTCAAAGTAGCACCGACGTTGCCAGAAAATTCTACGCTAAAATAGGACTGCAATTTTTAAATAAAATATTCGAGGAATGGAATGTTCAAGATGCCTGTTGACGGGGGGATTTTTGGCGGTATAAAAAGGACGACAACGATACATCAGTTTACTAATAAGTCAAGTGCGACTAACTGCGAAGTATAAACTGCGACAGTGGTGTAATTCGTGATCTGTGTGAATTGTAATTAAACCAGTTTGTGATTTTGTTTCATGATAAAGTATAGTTCAATTAAGTAGTGTTTTAGTGCATTCCATGTATCTGGATCGATAGCCCGTATCAATATTAACAAATTATAACTTACTTGCCAAAAATCTCATTGTAGACGATACCCTATGACTGAAAACCTGGGCTGCATACTTCACTTTCATTTTTGGTATTTTATCCTTTTGTATATGTAGATCCGTGAGTTTATTTAACATTCTTATATCATCATCGCCACTATCTAATTCAAGAAGCATTTCTATATGTTTCCATTTTGCAACCATAACTTCACCATTATATTCAAATCTTAAATCTTTGGTAAGAAAATTATTTCTTAAACCCTTTAATAAGTGGGGAGGATCATATAACGGAAAAAACTTAATTTTGTCAACTTCAATAGCAAGGCTTTTGTTTTCTTTCCCTTCTCGTATGTACTTTTCGTCTGTTTCTTTTTTTAAAGTTTTTATTGCGCTCACATTAGCGGAACTTTGGTCACACACGGTAGCTACAATTTTTAACCCAGTTTTAGTAACTTCTCTTACAATATCTTTAATAAATTCTTTCAAAATATTTGATTTTGTACAAGCTTGACAAAATGTAAAAGCAATCGGTTGTTTAAATTTGCTCTTTATGCCTTTTACCATGAACACAAGTGCATGGTCTGCTAATTTATCTGTTGTGGTGTCTTCTCCATGGTTTTCAAAGCCAGTTATTTGATCCATTTTTTTATTGTAATAGAGGCCTGCCGTTAAAGCTACCTCATCAAATAATTACGTGCAGAGTCGTTTATCTTGAGGCAATTTGTCCACTTTCTTTTTTAAACTTCTCATTATCTCCGAATTGATTCCGGGTTTTAAAATCATGTTGCTTAGTATGTAAAGCAAACTTCTTTTTGAAGGTAATGTGAAAAGTCTGCTTAATAAATTATAAGCCTTAGGACTTTGCTTGTAAATAGCCAGGCTCAAAATTTTCTCTTCTATGTTGAATCTTCGACCTCTAGCTTTTTTTTCGTGTTTCAATTGCATTTTAGTGAAAATTTTAGCAGGATCAGGCAGTTGTTTAATCTTTTTTAAAAAACCTGCATTTCTGGAAAAAATTTCTGCAGTTCTTACTCTTTGTGTTTGATCTTTACATTTTATTTTTAGTTTTAAAATTTTTAGTTTTAATTTTAAGTATTCCTTTGAATGTTTAATTATATCATGTTTTTTCCTTGTAGCACCTATAAATTAATAAGAGTATCAATTAAATACTGGCAACATAGGAATGGGGTGAAAGGGAGCGAGAAGCCTTCATCCTGGAGGGTGTGGCATGAACTTATGTTAAATTTGAAATTAAAAAATATTTGAAATTTGAGGCGCTATGGCCCACATAGATATTTGCTTGTAGGCGAGGCTGGTCTCTCTCCACGCCTCTTACTTTACAAAAAAAAAACTCTAGAGGTAGGACCTGTTTGATAGTATTCCATTAAAGGTGGTAGGTACTTTCTATGGAAAACCACAATAAACTTTAAGCTAAGATAGCTCTCAATGAAATAATTATACATACCAGAAACACTGACAGCTATTTTAGTTTGTTCAGGCTTTTGATCCACATTATATGGATTACAAGCAAAACCTGTAAATAATGTACATTAAATACAATCATTAGTATTACTATTATTATTTTGCCTTAAGGGGCCACATCCAGATTTTGTTGTTGATAGTACGTGAAAAATTGCAGTGCTCTAGGATAACTAAAAATATATGTTACTTAAGAGGATATGTTTCATACATTGACAACGACAAAAACGTAAATACGTTTACTTTGCTCGATAGAAAAAAATCGCAAACATACCTCTTACAATTTTTATTTGTCTATACCGACGTTTTATTTTGATACTTATAAACTCGAAACTTTTTATGAATTTTCTATAAACAATATTGCTTACATAGACGAGACACTTTTACTCTAAATATAATATTACTTGTTTAATTTGATATTTTTACTTAAATCACTTACGTGACTTTATTCTGAGAAGGCTGAAACGCGCTGTCTTTTTCGCACTGTATATATTCGCATCTCGCCATCTTATTACCTCACAACCGCAGGGGTATGTCACTTCAAGTTTTGGGCAGTCGACACAAAACAATCAGCGGCGCTAGTGTGCTCTTTCAGAGACGCCATATTTGGATGTAGTGGGATGTAGCTTGTCAGGCAACCAATCATCCATGTTCCGTCCGTTCCGTCATATTCATTGATTCGATGTTTATTTTAACAGAAATTTTATCCTCTGTGGTTTATGTTTGAATGCTGAATAATACGCATTTTCATTTCTGCTATTATAAGTAATTATTTTAGGTGTATTTTTTTAGAAAATACAACCAACATAATGCAAAGATATAAAAACCGCCCTTTCTATTTCAATTAAAGGTTAAGGGCGTCAGAAATACAGTTCCAGATACAATTTACATGTTAATGGTTTGGGTAAGTGAATTCCATTCATCATTCGCGGGGGCAGCGTTCATGTCATGACTTATATCAAAGACAACTATTATAAGTATATAGTTACTTATTTCTTGAATATAGAACGCACTCATTATATTTATATGCATTATTGAGTGATTGTTGAGATCTGAGGCTGAGATGCATTCTGTGTAGTGGAGAATGGTGGCCAATGGCATTCAACGGTGGCCGTAGATGATGGCCGATGGCAGCCAATGGCGGCCGTAGATGGTGGCCAATGCGGTGGCGAACGCACAGAACGGTAAACGTCAAATATTTGGCATGCCGTGATGTCAGCGCCACTTTCTTGTTTGTGTCGACTGCCCGAAACTTGTCATAATCGAGAGTGGCACATCTGTAAAACCTATACTATATAATCTGTGCACAACCGCCCTGGGGCCAGTTGCTGACAGACGTGTACTGCTTTGCTGCACCAATCTATCGCGTATCAGATTATTTAAAATATTAATAAAATAAAAACATTGGCGAATGCAATTCGCTTACAATATTTTTGTTTTGTACCAAATAATATTTTACACTCTAATATATTTAAAAAAAAAATTGTATGCTGGGTTCGAACCTACAGCCTTTAGTCCTAATCGTTGTTGTTCTAATTTTGTTAGGTACGTACCTACCTATTTGCAAATGTGTAATTTGATTGGAAATCTGAACTTTCAAGATAAGGCAATCACCCTATTTTTAGTTGTAAGGCATATGTTTTATTAATATTTTCATCTTATGGTAATAGGTACGTGAGATTTCACATAAGATCAATAACTCATAACCTTGGTTAGGTATTACTATATCTAGCCTAATATTTATTTGAATATTTGTTCAATATACTATAAATATTATACATTCGAACGTGAAAAAAAAAAACTCTTCGGGCGGGGGTTCGAACCCATGACTATCGGCCCTAGACGAAATTAAGATATTGCGCTCTATCTTCTCGACTACGCAGCTTATAGAAATGCAAATGAAATATGTTACTACTTCCTAATACTTCATTTAATTTTTGCTTTCTCTACGAATTTCAAATTCCAACTCCGTATGTGAACTGTAACAAATAAAATAATCTTATTAGATCATTTCATTTATCACAGTTCAAATAATTCACATAAAGTTTAAAAAAAAACAAAATTTTTTTTTCAAAAATTTCACAAAATGAATCATTTGTTGGATTATCTATATTAATAAAATTGAAGTGGCTGTCTGTCTGTTTCCATATTAATAAAATTGAAGTGTCTGTCTGTCTGTCTGTTCCGGCTAATCTCCGAAACGGCTGGACCGATTTCAACGAAACTTTGCAGACGTACAGAAGGCATTACCGGGGGTGACATAGGTTACTTTTTGTCTGTTTCTCCGTCTGTCTGTCTGTTCCGGCTAATCTCCGAAACGACTAAACCGATTTCATTAAAACTTTGCAGACGTGTCTATGTGACCACGTGACCAGATTTTTAAATGCATATATTTTCGAAACCATCAATGGTGTTGGTACTCAAACTTGATGTTTGGCGACATCCGTGAAACCACGTGACCTAATTTTTAAACACTTATATTTTCGAAACGATCAATCGCAGACCTGTCGTGTTCGTACTCAAACTTGATGTTTTGGCGAGATCTATATAACTACATGACCTAATTTTTAAAAACTTTTATTTTCGAAACCATCAATGGTAGACCTATCGTGTTGGTACTCAAACTTGATGTTTGGCGACATCTATGCAACCACATGACCTAATTTTTAAACACTTATATTTTCGAAACGATCAATCGCAGACCTGTCGTGTTGGTACTCAAACTTGATGTTTTGGCGAGATCTATATGACCACATGACCAAATTTTTAAAAGCTTATATTTTCGGAACTATCAATCGCAAACCTATCGTGTTGGTACTCAAACTTGATGTCTTGGCAAGATCTAGGTGACCACGTGACCAAATTTTTAAAAGCTTATATTTTCGAAACTATCAATCGCAAACCTATCGTGTTGGTACTCAAACTTGATGTTTTGGCGAGATCTATGTGACCGCGTGGCCAAATTTTTGAAAGCTTATATTTTCGAAACTATCAATCGCAAACCTATCGTTTTGGTACTCAAACTTGATGTTTTGGCGAGATCTATGTGACCGCGTGACAAAATGTTTGAAAGCTTATATTTTCGAAACTATCAATAGCAGACCTGTCATGTTGGTACTCAAACTTGATGTTTTGGCGAGATCTATATAACTGCATGACCTGATTTTTAAAAACTTTTATTTTCGAAACTATCAATCGTAGACGTCGAGATGTATCGTAGAATCGTAGAGATGTATGTGACCGCGTGACCAAATTTTTAAAAACTTTTATTTTCGAAACTATTAATCGCTGCTGTCACCCCCGGTTCAGCCGTTTCGGCCTCGGACAGACAGACTGACAAAAAACTTGTTGACAGTTATAGGGACTGCCGATAGAAGTGAAAACTTAGAACTCATCAAAACATCAAGTTTAAGTACCAACACGATAGGTCTGCGATTTATAGTTTCGAAAAAATAAGCTTTTAAAAATTTGGTCACGTGGTCACATAGATCTTGCCAAAACATTAAGTTTGAGTACCAACACGACAGGTCTACGATTGATAGTTTCGAAAATAAAAGTTTTAAAAATTTAATCATGCGGTCACATGGATCTTATCAAAACATTAAATTTGAGTACCAACATGATAGGTCTGCGATTGATCGTTTTGAAAATATAAAAGTGTTTAAAAATTTGGTCACGTGGTTGCATAGATTTCGCCAAAACATTAAGTTTGAGTACCAACACGATAGGTCTGCGATTGATAGTTTCGAAAAAATAAGCTTTTAAAATTTTTGTCACGTGGTCACATAGATCTCGCCAAAACATCAAGTTTGAGTACCAAAACGATAGGTTTGCGATTGATAGTTTCAGATTTTTTGGTCGCATACTAAGGGGCCTTAATGAACACAGATAAATAACTCTTAATAAAGTATTAAAACCTACGCTTATCCACTGCTCCCAGAATGATATTCATGGTTTTGGAAAATAGAACTGAACATATATAACTAGTGTCATGCTTATAACTTGCATGACAAATTATTGCCTCGCCCTTATCTCACGATGTTTCTATATTGTATGTGACAGCACTTAAATTTTATGCAAATTGCATGTCACAAATTCAATGGTCATAAACTATGATAGGTTAGGTGAACTTCTGGTGTATGATAATAACTTACCGATTGTGTTCGTGTCATATCCTTCATTCAAAGTTTCAGCTGTAGATGTTGATGCTGAAAGTTAAATTCATATGTGTTAAAAATAATCAATATAATTTTATATTCAGTCATGTAATTTCAAGCAATTAATTAATGGTGTGTATTGTTCCATACTTACGTATGTTCAATGTTGGAATAGCATTATTAGTCAATCTTTTGGATTGAGACCGATAGCAAGGAGCAAAGTGATTGTCACATATTCTTAAACTATAATAGATATAATAATTGTCTTTACTCTGTAAAGATAAATCCAAAGTTTTCTTCCACAAATTAAATTTTTCCAAATGTGGATATTTTGGTCTCGGAAACTTATGTAAAGGTCCTGAAAAAAATAATTAAATATATTACTCTTTAAGACTATTTAGTATACCAGGGGCCATCTGTGTACATCCATGATACCAATGTGGAGACGGCTACTTGATTCGGACTTCGGTCAGAATGATACTAATTAAATTAAATTGACTGTATTACTTTTATTACGGCCACTACAAAATAACTTTAATTATATATTTAGTTGCGTGTATTTCATGTGAGATCCCGTAGCCAACAGCAACTGCTGTCGGAACGTGCGGGCGAAACGGGGGGTATGTCGCCACCGTCCTCGTTACATTGCTGACTTGCATATCTATACATGTGTGTCGCTACACCAACATATTAATAGGTATACGGTAAAAGGTTAAAAGAGTAAAATGGACAACGCCTAATACTTTCTGTGTTTTGAATGGTGGTTTTTGTTAATTGTATTATAAATGTATGGACCATGGACAGAAACGAAATTATGGACATAAATGTGATTAAAAGAAGGAGTATATGCGTATAGTTTAGGTTTGCTAATTAAAGGAATGTGATGAATCACCCTGAAGTTTTTTAATCCCATTCAAAATTTAGTCAAGACAGGTTGAGGAACCACCTATTCTATATTAATAAGTTAGATTTGTGTATGTCAATGCTAGGAGCAGAGCAGAGCAACAAGCCATCCAGAAGATGAACATCCTAAAAGTAATTTAGTGTTAGTTTCAAGTGTTTTAATGACAGAAATGCCTTTGTAGCAGATGTGTACTTTTATCGTTTTTTTGTATTACCACAAGCAATAAAGTTCTGTTTGCATACCATAAATATTCTTATCATACCTATATTGCACACAATACCAGCACACTGTGAAATAATATAAAAGCTAGGACGCATGTCATGTAGATAAAAATTAATTCAAGTACTTCCACTGTCTATTCATACCGTAATTTTGATACTTTAACTTTTAATTACTTGTACATGTATGAGATGTATTTCATACACCTTTATACATTTCGGACCCTTTCATTAGTAGGTAGTGCAAGTAAAAAGATATCTCAAGATTTACTGGAAGAAGCACAGGAGCTTCTCAATACATTTTCAATAATACTTACTTTCCAGTTTAAAATTATACTTTTTTTTTTGTTACACCTAATAATGAACATGACTAAATATTCACAATATTTAATTAATTACTTCATGTTTTTTTTTTCATTTATAGTCTTTTTTTTGTTAATTTTAATTACAAACAGTCGATAAAGATAATGTTTTTGAGAAGCAATGTTACAAAATAAATTGTTTAGTTAGTATTAGTTTAATAATTTTATTGTAAATAAATTGACATATACTTATTCTAATACATTATTATAAAATATATTTACTCAAATTGTGTATAAAAATTCTAAGTATCTATTTTCATTTAAGTATAAAAACAGCGGAGAAATTTATTTTGGAAAACGAATAATCTCTATAATTTGTATTTAAATAAACACGTATGCGAGCTTCTCTATATATGAATATATTTGTAAATGGTTACTTGTTTTTCAGTTTACAATTGAAATGGCATAATTTGGCGTAATTTAATAATTTTAATATTGTCCAAAACGAAATACGTTAAAATTCAAAAAATTTTTGTTAGTAAACTGACCTACGTACAATCAAAAAATTTACAATGTATGAAAGCCTATATAATTTAGATAGTGCATACCAAATTTTATTAATTTATGATAATAAATTTTGAAGATATAGAATTTTAAGGCGAAAATGACGTAATCTTCCCACTGTGGCGGCGGTCAGACTTTCGTAAAACTAGGAACGTTATTATAGCTGGTAACCAATTTGCAAATTCGATACAACTAGATATACCTGTGGTTTCACATCCAAAGCAGCATTTAAAAGAATGTCTAGGTTGGCCACGTAATTTTTTTGCTTCCATGTCGGTTTCCTATAACCACTCTATAACCAATTCCAATCGCAAAAGTTAAACGAAGTCCGGTGTCGAAAGCCTGGATTAAATATTCACAGAAGGTATCACAGAATCCAAAAAACGGTCCAAAATGTATCAATAAGCCACAAGAAATACTAAATAAACGAAAAAAAACTTGAAACGGCAACTAACAACCTCGAATTTGAATTCAAAAGATTGAACGTGTTGTCAACAATGAATTTTCGTTCTTTTCCTGTCAATGGTCATATCATTACATTTTTAAAATTTTTCTTCCGCATTGAATTTAAATGTACTGTTGAAAATAAATGTAAAAATAATTTTAAAAGAAGGTTAATACAGTCTTTCAAAAAAATTCAATAAGAAAATATATTACGTTAGTTAACTAGCATAACTAATATTAGATAGTGAGAATAGTGTTATCTTTAGTCAGATAGTAAAACTAATCATTTGAAAACTAAGCTTTGTCCGATCAAAAGATGGCGCTTTCATTTTTTATTTTTGCGTTTGTATGAGAGTTTCATCGCCATGCATTCTATTCTGTTGTTCTATTCTGCAAATAGCGTGCTTCGCGCGCGTTGGTGGCTGCATGGCCATGGCACTCTCATAGAACCGTGGGGAAAAATTAAATGTACGGAAAGTGGCGCCACCTACAGAATAGGGTAGTTAAACTAAGGCAAATACTTTTCTTAAAAATCATGTAGATGGCAGTGCTATAGGGGTTGATGTCAAAATGATGAAATATCCTTATATTTAATTTGTAATGTTATTTTTATTGAAATATAAATATATCTATGTGTTTTAATGAATGTATTATGTTTTTTTACAAATTTATATGTTCGAATATTTTTTTAAACAATACTTAAATAAATTGAAATGGCAACACTGCTTGTCAAATATAAAAAATATTCAAACCATTCAAAACTTTTTCGTCGTTTCCGTTGGTGTTTTTTGTAGATTATGTATTTTGTATTATTTTAAGAAAACTCAATAACTTGGCTTGCTTCTGGACTCCGTTTGAATCATCTGTGACATAACGACCCGGTACTTCCTTTGGATTTAGTGATAACTGCTATTAATTGTGACTTGGCAACGTTTCTCGGACTCCGTACTTTTTGCAAAATCATTTTATTTTCGGCGTATTTTTGCAATCAAAAATGCCAAAAAAGCAAGATTTGAAGTGCTACTTTGGATGTGTTATTGATGGTAAGAGAGCTTTTAAGAAATAAATACTTAATCTATAGTCGACCTATTTTATGGAATGGACATAAAAAATTGCAATGGACCAGGAGTGTACAGCGCTTTTCGACGTGGTATTACGACAAAGGATTCTATGGTCTCTTGTTAACCTTTGAACACAATTTGAAAAGATACCTAGTGCTTTATAAAGTTAATTGACAAAACGTTAAAAAAAAACGAACGTATGCTAGGATTTCTAAATCTACGTGCAGCTCACGTTTTAATTTATGAATTAAGTTGTGCACCACTGAGTATACATAAACTCATGTTGCACTTTAAACATGTGGTTGTTTAGTTAACGCTTTAATTTAAAAATTAATCAAGGAAACTTGATGCGGTTTTTAATTTATTAAGAACATTCAGAGATGAGATAATGAGATTTTTTTTCTTACGAGTGCCTGCTTTGGTTTCCAAAAATGACCTGTTTAAATATTCTTGTCAAATGAAGAACACAGAAGACATCTTTCACATTTCACAAACAATGCATTTATTGCCATCTGAATTTTCCCTAAATTTATATTATACTATATGTGTGTTCTATAAATGCAAACAACCAACATTTTTATAGGGCAACATGTGATTTTATATACTCGAAGTATTGCAAAATTTATACAAATAAAACTTAATACATCACTCAGATTTAATTTTGTAAATGAAACATTTCTATCAGGATCTGTTTAATATACAATGCATAAACTTTTGATTCCTTGAAATTGAGATTAATAAAATTGTCAAAATATTTTACTGATAATATTACTCATTTTTATTTTATATTTATACAAGCATCTACTTCTAATGCCCTCTTTAGTAATATAATTGACTATTAAATGAAATTTTCAGGTCCTTTACATCATTTTCCTAGGCCACAATGGCCTCATATGGAAAGGTTTAATTTGTGGAAAGCTGTACTGAGGCTTGACACTCAAGCTATGGGAGATGATTATTTATTTAATCAAGTAAGACTGTGCTATAGGCATTTCGATCAGTGCTATACTTTGCCAAGTAAATTACTTACAAGAAATGCAGTTCCAACATTAAATCTCGGTAAGTTTCTTTTTTAGAAAAACAGGCAATTCCAAAATAATAGATAAATTAAAATTATATTAACATGGGCACTTATGGGCGTGAAAGGGTTGCAAGGTGGTCTTTTCTGTGAGAGAAGTTATAAATCATTTATTCATTTATTTAATGTTACTTATTTTATTAGTTTTTTTTTGTAGGAATTTTTAGTTTTTAATTACGATAGATTTTAATTTAATATAAATTTTATTTATATTAAGACTTATTTATTTAGATAATTTAGATTTAATAAGTTCCGAGTAGTTTTTTTAATTAGTGTCATAATTTTACTTTATTAATAATAACACATTTTTTTTTTTTTTTTAAGTTAACAATTCAATTCAATTCAAATTTTTTATTGCTATATGATTCTTTCGAACACTCAGCTACGTCAGTTGATTACAATTTATTAATAATATGCCATTAATGTGCCATTATCAGGGTCATGTTTGAAGCTGCTAAACGACATCAAAAAAAATTTCACAACACAAATAGAGCAGAGCAGTGCAAGCAATAGATGATTTGGGAGCTTAATTTTAACTTAGAATGCCCTTCACATTTTGACGATAGCATTGCAGTACATCTTTAAAAATACAATGTTTGTATTTAGAGTAAACAGTCATATTTCAAGTGTACATATAGGTGGTACAGTACCTGCCATCAATTGGGCATGTACCGGGCATGAATTTATTCTTTTTGGTTTTTCTCAATAAAATCAACATTCTGAACTGGTGGTAGCACCTGACAATTTGAAGGTGCTTGCACAAGCCTAATTGAATAATAGTATGTTATACAACTAGGGTGGCAACGAGCGACTGCCTATAATGTATATGTTATACAAACTAGCGAAGCGAGTATTTTAACTGCCATCTTGGACAATCAGCTAATGACTGCCTGAGTCGCACATTGGATTTTTTATCACAAGTGTGAATTTTGTCATGTCTGTCTGTCTGTTTCATTGATTATGATAAAATTTCATGAGCGTATGCCTTGTTTAAGGGCTAATGCATGTATTTTTTTAAATGTGTGAGTAAAACCAGAAAAATATTTATTTCAGGATCAACAGAGAACACACTTTCAGGATTACAAGTAACTCCAAATATAGAACAAGTAATGCCAGAAAACATAGAAGCATCAATACCAGAAGCTTCAACATCTCAAGAACCTTCATTAGTTACTATGTTTTCTAGAACGCAAAGACATGTAAAAACCTGTAAGTTTATTATTTTGAAATAACTATTGTTTTAATGCAGTTTATCACATTTGTTATCTGACTAGTGTATGACCATGGTTCTGTCTTCGTGGAATTCTATATAAACGTATAAAATAAGAAACTGATTAACAAATCATTATAAACATGTACCAATCTCAGAATTGAATCTGTAAAGGAGTGACAGAAGGTGTTAAAATTTGGATATCTACTTATAGCATAGTATATAGAAATTTGAAATTTTGCACAAGGATTCCTTATCGTATGCATCCATACACTAAGAAAGGGATTTTTATAATTCACCCATTAAGGAAATGGGGCTGAAAGTTATGGGGGCATATTAACTAATTTAAAGTGAAACTCACCTATGTATTATTACCATTTTCTTACTGTGTCATTACCAACACACGCAAACTAACAAACTTAAAATATGACAATGAAACTACACCAATGTCATAAACCATGCAGTCAAACTCATGGGCAGAAGTCAGTATATGTAGTATATAATAGTAAATATTACACCTTACTATATACATATGTAACCTCTCTGTAAAATAGGTTACCTTACTCCTGTTCTTGCAGTTTCTACATTCAGAGGAGTGATAAATCAAACCTTTTTTTTAACCGACGAAATAAAAAAGGAGGAGGTTCTCAATTTGACGCGTATATTTCTTTTGTTTTCTATGTATGACCATGCATAACTTTTTACAGAGTAGTCCGAATTGGATGATTAATTTTTTTATTAACTAGGGTGTACCTCGAAGTTGGTCCTATTTAAATTTGAAAATAAAAGTCCATTCGTAAGGGTAGCAAAATAGGGGATGATTGATTTTCCATCTACTGAATTTCCACCTGTGAACCGATTCAGTCAAAGACAGTCAAAGGAACACCTCAACGGATTACACCAGCTACCTTGTGTTTGGACATATTTCATTTATCTTGATGAGAACTTTAGACCTAGCTGGGTTGTTCTAGGCTTGCTATACTACCCTAGATGACAACTGTCATTGAGGATAGCCTAGATGTCAGTCTCATGATGAAGATGGAATGCTGTCGCGGAAAGTCTTTATTTGGAAAAACCTATAAGTAACAAAAAATTAAGTCGACGAATTAATCTGACGAAAAACGAAACTGAAAAGTGTAAAATAAAAAACTTTTTAACATAAAAATAAACGGACGAAAATGAAACTGAAAGTTGAGAAATAAACCTTTTTAGTTTTAATAACTAAGCTCCTAAACAAATGTAACTAATTTTGAGTCGGCATCAAACAATCAACGATCATTAAATCGTGATTGAATCATTAAACCGCGCATTCCGCTGCTATCATTGTATATTTACATAATTAATTTAGTTGTTTGTTTGGCGCCTACTTAAAAATAATTACATTAGTTTAGGAGCTTAGTTATTAAGACTAAAAAGGATTATTTCTCAATTTTCAGTTTCATTTTCGTCAGTTTAATTTTTTTGTTAAAAAGTTTTTGTTTATTTACTTACTTCAAAAAATGCAGACATAAAAGTTCTCATTTTTCAAAACATTTTTTGTCATTTCATAAAATGTTAATTTAATCACTTTTTTTTAAAATAGCAGCATGATGATACTCTATAAATTTAATGACAAATGTTCCATGTACACATTTACCATTACAGTTTTATATTATAGCATAGATTTTAACATTGCAGGTACAAAAAGAGTCATTCACTCAAACAAAGAAAAAGATTTAATGAAGCTTGCTACGAAGCTTCAGAAGATGCGCGAGAAATGCAAATCTCAAGCAAGAAGAATAAAAAAAGCGGAAAAAATTGCTAATTCAAAATCATTTTTAAAGGAAATGGAGAAAGTCTCTAAATTAGCACAAATTTTCATAAAAATGCAGATGAAATCAAAACATAAACCGAGAGGCCGGAGATTCTCTACAAAAGAAAAAAAATTAGCACTAACAATACTAAAGCAAAGTCCTAAGGGATACAACTTTTTAAAAAGAATATTTTCTTTACCCTCAAAAAGAACACTTCAAAAATTGATGAGTCTTTTTGTTGTAAAACCTGGCATCAATGAAGAAATATTTGATAATATTAAACATGCTATAAGAAAATATCCAGATGAAAAAAAATTAGTTACATTGATGTTCGATGAAGTTTCCATAGCTCCCGGATTATTTTTTAATAAATCACTGCAGCAGATTGTTGGATTCGAAAATTTTGGTACAGGAAGGACACAAAAATTTGCTGACCATGCACTCGTTTTTATGATCAAAGGACTAAAAAGCAAATTTAAGCAGCCTGTTTGTTTTACATTTTGTAAAAGTACGACAAAACAGGTACAATTGAAAAATCTTATTAAAACATTAATAAAAAAAATTAATGAAACCGGATTATTAGTGGTTGCCACAGTTTGTGATCAGTCATCAACAAATGTAGCAACTATAAATGCTTTAAAAAAAGAAACAAAAGAACAGTATTTGAGAAGAGGAGAAGAATATAAATCAGAAGCAATAGATATTGATGGCTTAAAATTTTTCCCTTTATTTGATCCGCCGCATCTCTTAAAAGGGGTGAGGAATAATTTACTCAAAAAAAATTTACGATACACACAAAATAATGAGGTGAAAATGGCAAAATGGGAACATTTGGAAATGCTTTTCAAAGAAGATGTTGGGGAAGATGAAATCAGAAATTGACGGAAGCACATATTTACGAAAACAAAATCCTTAAAATGAAAGTAAAGTATGCAGCTCAAGTCTTCAGTCAACGAGTCTCATCTGCAATGAGATTTTTAGCAAGTGAGAATAATAAAATAATATTGTTTATTGCTTTATATAAAAATCCTTCTTAGTTTTAACACCACACTATCTGTTTTGTCTACTAACAATTCTAGCACTATTGAACTTTATCATTGAGTATCAGATCTTGCAGGAATTTTTTGATGAACCATAAACCCAAGCAAAAATGGGAAAAAACTTTTCCTTTTTATTTTATGTTATTCACTTAGTCCATATTTAAATAACTATTATACATAATAGCTACCATGTTTTAAAACATAATTCATCTTTTCCTACATTGTAAAATATAAATGCTTATTTCTTGTTGCTCTGCTCCTAACAAGAGCAACATGATGATAAAACATAACCTACATGTTGAACCACATTTTATCTATTTTGACAGTTTCATAACAATGGGTTCAGTAGTTTTTAATGGCATAGTATAAACAAACAGACAACAAATTAAAACATATATAAATTTGTTTTCAGGGACATCTTATTAGTTGATCCTGTTTTCTAAAGCACATATCCATGGTTGTTTACACCAGTTAAAAGAGACTAACAATATCTGTAATTGCAAAAACCTCCAGAAAGTGACCGAAATTAAATACTTGGGTATGATAATAAACAATAGATTTAACTGGGATAAACATATCAACATGGATTGTGACAAGTTGCGTGCGATACTTGCAAAGTTTTATATAACAAAAAACAGAATACCTTACACAGATATGCTTACCGCATACAGAGTTATGACCGAAAGTATTATTATATCTTACGAACTTAGCAGCTACGGTAGAACCTTTAAAACTTATTTAGACCAGGTATACAGACTACAAGTAAAGATCCTAAAATTAATAACTTCCAGAAAAACTAGAAACAATTTCAAACACGAAAACAAATTGTTTAAGCATTGTAAAATAATACCTATACATGAAAAATTTAAATATAATTTACTAAGCGAACAGTTTTTTAGAAACGAAATACAAAAAACTAGAGAAACACAACAACTAGACAAGCAACCAACAAAGTGTTAACCAAACCGCAAATTAAAAACTTTTACGGAAAACGAACTGCTGAATACCTAATACCAGATCTAATCAATAAACTACCAAAAAAAGTAAAAGAAAAAATTAATGAAAATAACATGAAGAACATATTTTATACAAAACGGAATTTTTGGAAAACTTAACTAATCAGGATAATTTTTTTAAATATATATAAGGTAATTTGTATGTATACTACTGGATAATATTTAATAACTTAGTTTGCGCTAACACCATGTATCATTTGTTTATCATTATGTTTTTGTATGCATGTCTAGATTATGTTATTATTTTTACCTATATAAGATAACGCATGGAGGATGAACAGTGCCTAGACAAACCAATGATGGTTTACTGGCACTGTAAATACAAAATTATAAACAGCTAAATAAATAAATAAATTTTATTTTTGAAAATATTTTTCATGCAGTAACAGACATCATCCCATCACAATTGTATAATAGCATAGATAGGTATATATAAACAAACAAAGACAAATACTAGATACTGGAGCTAATTACATGTAGTACAAAAAGAGAAACATTTTATGTTATTGTAGAAAATCCAAATTATGTTTCAGTTTCATTTACTTTAGTCACATGGTGATGTTTCACAAAATAAATTATTTCCTACAAAAACTTGCAAAATGCTAAATGAAAATGAAAAAATTTCCTATTTTGTAAATGAAATACATTTTAGTTTAATATTATTTTTTAAAAGATTAAACATTATAATTCTATACTTAAATGATGAATTTTTCAAAAGAATACAAATAGCTGATTTTTTTAAATTGATAAAAATAGTAAAGAAATAAACACTTGGGTCTGAATGTCTATCAGATTAGCTAAAATATTTATAGTGTTTCTGTTTGATGATGTACCTATGAAAGATATAATATCGTAATATTATTTATCTATCTATTTATCTATTCAGTCCGTAGTAGTCCACTGCTGGCCTCCCTCAATGAACGCCATAACTCGCGGTCTTCTGCCGCTTGTAACCAGCGCTTCCCCGATTATTATTTATATTGAAATAATAATAGTATATTTTATTATTTTCTTTTCAGGACGTAACATTTTGCCAAAAGAATGTGAGCAGACAGCGGAGATCTTGTTAATGTTCGATAAAATATTTGATTCTTTTAATGGGCATTCGTACAATGATTCTGGTAAAATTTACAAAGGTTGTCTTAAATATGGTTCTCCTCATTTTAAATTATGGGAAGAAGTCATACCCATTTTGGAATCTATGAGATTTGAAATAAAAAAAAAAAACAAAGAAATGGCACTGTAGTCACGAAATTTGTGAAAGTACCGTCAATTACTAATTTCATTAATAATCTGAGGACATTGAAAGAAATGTGGATGTATTTAAACAAAGAATTTAATGTCACCAGTATCATCACAAGGAACTTGAACCAGGACCCCCTTGAGAATTTTTTCTGCCAAATAAGAAGTAATGGAATAAGGAATATCAACCCTTCAGCTAATCAATTTATGAATGCCTATAAAACACTATTGCTTAATAACTTCAGCTCACCACACTCTGTATACGCCAACTGTGAAGAAGATCAAAATAAAAGTTTGCATTCACTCAAATATCTACTGAGAAAAAAAGAATGTGTGAAGGAAAATTTAGAAGAAGCGATAGAGATTGATTTAGAATTAATTCATGGTTATGATAGCCAAATAAGCGACTGTGACAGAAGGCTGCACTCTGAGGCAAAGAGTTACGTCACGGGATATGTAGCAAAAAAGTGTAGGTCAAATCTGTTTAAAAAATGCAAAACTTGTTCATTATTTATATTTGCAAATAATAACGAAACAAATGAGTACATAACAGAAAGAGATTACACAAAAAAATCATTAAATTACCCATCGAATGAATTTAAAAAACTAATGAACGAAATTTACAGTACAATTGTAATATGCCTACGGAAATTTCCCGAATGTATCAATTTGCCTCAGAAAATAAGTTTTTATATAGATGTGATTTGTAATTTTGATATAATAAAATGTCAAAAACATAAAACAGAATTAATGTATTATATAATTACTCTATCCATGAACATAATTGTTCACAGTTGGTGTAAAGGAGTGAATAATATTTTATGTGGCAAAATTACCATGTTTGATGAGGACCCAATAAAAAAAGAAGCAGCAATTTATTATAATACAAATAAAAAAAAATTATGTAGTTGAACTATAAATATGTCAGCGCCACGTGTGTCAGCACATTTGCCGCCTTTCACCTTGGTCGTACCGTGGGAACGGCCGGAGCCGCTGCGGAGTCTGCAGCCGCCAGAAAACGAGTCAAATACTCTACTCTGGAGAGTAAATACTTGTTCGTCCCTCTTGCGGTGGAAGATGCTGGCTGTTGGGGGATTGAAGCCAAACCTTTCGTCGCGAGCATGTGCCGTCGTCTAAAAGAAAGGGGACTCGACCCCCGTTCCGGTACCTTCTTGGTGCAAAGAATTGCCATTGCAATTCAGCGCGGCAATGCGATGAGCGTCATGGGCACATTTGCGTCGGGGGCGACGAGGGGTGGATTATTGGATTAGTTTTATTTTTTATTATTATTATTATTTTTGTGTATTATTATATTTTCTTAAACTACTGTTAAAACGGTATACATACAAAATCTTCATCGTAATCGTTTAAACGTTTAGGTGATCTTAATAGTTTATAATTTTGTTTTAATAAAAAAAATAAAGATATTTTGGAAACAAATGCGTTTTTTTTTTATTTTCCAACTGACAATCTATTTTCGGGTCTTGCTAAAACGGATCTGGATCCATAAAGATTCGATCCGATTTGCATAACAAGGTCCATGAAAATTAATTTTATTTTATAGGTTTAATTCGACTTAATACGCCATCTAGTATGAATTAAAGGAACTAAATTTAGAGAGTAACGCCATCTTCAGAGTAGGGTAGTGTAATAGTTTTAATTGAAACGAGAGTGACTTATCTATACCCTTATATATATAGTGTATAATCTATGAACTATTTGATAATCATTAATATTTGGTTTATCTAGTTTTACCCATACTAACAGAGATGGCGCTGTCTTCACTCGAAAGGCAAATACGTTGACGCGCTATTTATTCTAAATTGTAATATTTGATACCTCTTGAAATATCAAATCTTATTTTTAACGCTAAAAATTATTATTTAACACGTTCAATTTATTTTAGATCTTATCAGTAATTAAAATACTTTATAAGTTATGTTTGATACCAGAGTACGACTGCAAACATATTTAACGTAAGTAAATTATTCAATTAACATTTCATTTAATAATATATTTCAAATTTTCAATGATTTGTTCTAATAATTAACTTTTGAATTAGTTCTTTATTTGTTTTATATGTTTCTATTAAGATAATGTAACCAGATCAATGGATAAAAATATAAATGCATTGAGATGACTGCAACTTCCGCAATTCAGAGGTTAACCAATGGGCACGCTTTCGTTTGGACAACGCGATCGCTGCCATTGTGGTCACAGAACAATATATACTTCCCTACGGGAAGAAGAAATGTAACTCTATGGGGGGAAAAACGACAAGAATAGCGCCAACTACTGGTTGCCCCTAGAACCATTTAATTGTCAGCAATCACAAACCTCATGCCTCTTACACTCCTACATCTAAACACACACACGCACACAGACACACTCATCCATGTTTCATGTAAAATTATTAGCCCCCACTGGCCCCCATACTTATCTGAATAATCAGCTAAACTTGCAGTGTTACCATGTAGTAATGTGCAATAATATTTTCATGTATTTGAGGTAGAATTCCTATAGTTACAATTCTTACCTAGTTTAAGAGATACAGATCGCAAATTGATATTATATGTTATTTAGATGGATTATATGATTACGAATAATAATATCAGTACTGAATAACTATGAGAATTTTTAGTTATGTAATACACCGAATAAAATATTTTGTTATAATTTTACTAATAAAAAATCATTATTATCTTACTATATAGTTATGTAATGAAAAATTTATAAATAAAATTGTAACAAATTCGTATGGTCAACCCTGTACATAAGATATTTTTCCAAAACAATAATTGTTGTGGGTTATGACGACTGCTTATCCTAGTGGGTAGCGACCCTGCCTACGAAGCTGGAGGTCCCAGGTCGGGTCAGTATTTATATGATGAATATTGATACTGGTACCGGTAATACTGGTCTTGGTTGTTATATGTATGTGTTGCCTTCGTTTGGTACCTAAAACACAAACTAATGCTTAGATTACTTAGTTTGGGGCCAAGACGTTGTTGTGATGTAGACGTTATTATTATTACGATACTTAAAACAATCGTTTTTGGAATTTTTATCTATTTGTATAAACACGATAATAAACACAAAAACTACTGAACCTATTTCGGTAAATATTTTTGTGATTTAGCAGTTGTAATCAAAGGTCTAATATAATATACAATTTGATGATAAGGATGCAGAAATCAAACATCAGTGATGTAAAATCAAATAAATATATATAGGTAGGTAATTATTATTTACAAAAATTTGTTTGTGTAGTTCTCTACATGTTTTGTAGTTGTGAGTAAAATATTTACACTAGATTTATTCATCACCTGTAAAACTTTAATATTATGACTAAAATATTGAGATACAGAGCTGTGGCGACGCGCCAGCGACTAACAATAACATTGTAGCGGTCAGCGGCCATTTGTAGAATACCCGTCACTGTAACTCGCAGTCGCACCGTTCTTGCGTGAATTTATGTTTAACTTAGTAGGTAATCTCGAAAAATGTTGTACTTGTGCATTATACTGGTGGAACTTAGAAGATAATTTGTTTCTTCGTGAAATGCCGTAGTGTTTCCATAAATATTTTATGAAAACGGTTCACAAATCGAAATAACATTCGCTGTTGAGAGTTTTTCATTTCTGGAGGTAGGAAATGTGGATTACACCATAAGCATCCGAAAAAAATTAATTCATTTTGTTAGACGATAAAAAACATTGACTGACTTATTGGCCGAGTGGTTAGAGACCTTAATCGCAGAACCAAAGGTCACAGATTCAACTCCCGGCCGAGCCTAATATTTTTGTGCATCAACATGTCTATCTGTTTGGTGTCTGAGTGCAAAATATCTATGTATGTATATACTGCAAAGAATATTAAGAGTGTATATCAGTTGTCTAGTGCCCATAATATAAGCAAAAACTTGCTTACTTTGGAACTAGATGGCACTGTTAAGATTAATTTCCATTCAACTTGAGTTCGTTAGATAGAGCAAAGTATTATGGAAACGGTCTTATTACTTGTATAATTCAATTTCGTTACAATACACTTATAATTTTTTAATTAATGTTTCATAAAAGTGACTGGGTAAGGGTAAGACCATATTTTCTAACGTACAGTTTTTATGATCAATTGGAAACATATTGGTATAATATGTTAATGTTTCTGCACATTATGCTTCGAATGGTTTATTAAAAGAAGGCAACCTTTTCCAGTTAATACAAACTTTTTATCAAAATGACCTAAACTTTACATGCGCCATTTCGAAAAAAATCTTAATCAAGCAGTCGTAAATCAGTGACTGGAAATCCATTTCAACTCTATACTCTTTATGGATTTGTTAATATGTCGTCATTTGGTCGTCAGGTTTCGTTCAGTCAATCACCTTTTTAAAAAATCAAAAGAACTAATTTAGTTTTTTTTTTTTTAATTTTTAACCATATTTTGGATATAATACAAAAAAGGTACCTATACTATAAAAAGTGATCCTATCGAATTAACCATTCCCAAATTTTTTAAATAAATTCTAATACATTTTTTTTAAAGAATATGCAATTTTAATAACAAAATAGGTAATTTATTTGATTAATGGGACCATAATCAACAGTTTAATTAAAGAGTTCGTACAAATATTTCACACAATGATTTTGTTAAATTCTTATTTAATTTGCTCACTGCACGCGCATAGTTTCTGAATTGTTCCATATACATCGTTCATAGTCGAATAAAACACTTTTGTTACGGTCATTCATACATTCTGCTGCGATTATCTTGGGGAAAAATCTTGAAAACATAGGATAATTGTGTTTCTGGTTCTGGTATTATTGGCAAATAATGTGGCTACAATAAAAAAGAAAAGTTGACACACAGTAACTGGTATCACTGCTCCTGGCCCCCGTAGGTATGTCATGACTGCGGCGAATTGTTCTGTGGCCAAGGCGCGGTACAGCGGGTTCGCTTAAACTATATTGTCTATACGTACGTATATAAAGACTTTTTACACCCAGGCACAAAACAAATAGACATGTTGATGCACACAAATATTTTTTCTGTGGAGTCTGGCAACAAAACAATCGACCTGTAGGTAGTAACGATAATTTATTTTTACTCCAGTATTGAAGTAAGAAAAACGCAAGTGGCAACACGCTGCGATGCGGTTCGAAGTGCCACCGCCGAACGACGTCGAGAGCTCCAGCCAGCCTGGCACACCAGCTGTTCGTAGCTGCTGCGGAGGAACTCCGTGCGTGGCTTCAGGCCAAAACTAGAACTGCCAACGACCAGAGGTGATTGTGATTAGATCTTTTTCTTAAAGATTTCTTCTAATTTACCGCTATATAAGTTTCCAAGTATACTTTTAACTGTTTGTGATGATATATTGCACTTCAATACATAGTTAATTTAGGGAGGACGCTGGATGCAAGCCGCTACCAGTAAGTCCTATTGGAAATCAATGGAGGAGGCCTATGTTCAGCAGTAGACTTCATATGGTTCCTACGTTAATGGTGATGGTGATATCTTGAGATTTATATTTATGTTTATGGAGAATTCTAAATTCTCATCATCAGTCGATTTTTATCTTATGTTTGTTTGAACATATTTATGTTTTCAAGTAATACACTTTGCTGTCATTTTTGACTGTCCCATAGTTAAGTTTAAGCAGGTTCGTACACGATCACTCTAAAAAGAACACTGCAAGAAACTTAGAGTGGCAAATTTTTTTTAGTGATGGCACTAGAAACCATTGTCTTAAAAAATTAAGTAGATTTATTCCCTATTTAATTCCAAGCGTTTTTATTATTCATATATTCTTTTGAATTGTAATATGCTTTAGACATAAGTTTTCGTTTCACATAATTCTTGAATTTATTTATTAACAAAATCTATTATATAGCTTGGAAGTTTACTATGAAATTTTACACAATTGCCTTTGAATGAGTTACTTGTTTTAAGGAGTATATGGGTGGCAACTGCGGTTTTTGTTTATTCCTATTATTATTAGTATTTACAATAGATACATCTCAATGGGGATTGTACCGAAATTTTTTACAGAGTTTTTATTTATTTTTTCCCAAAAATATAGTCTTATACCTTCTTAAAATTAAAAAAAAAAATTAAGGCACTAACTTTCTTAGTTATTTTTTTCCAAAAAAATATTAAATATGGCTATGACGTCAAGTGTACAGATGCTTACTAATTTATGTTATGTAAGACTGTACTGCATATCGCAGTACGGGCCTTTTCGTGTTACGGACCATTATATTACTCTCGTCATTCGAATTTCGAATTTCATTACGAACAACTTTACCATGATACTCTACTGTATGACGATTTTATTCGGTTGGCGTTCAAGCGACACCTGTAAATACTACGACTTCTCCCGCCGCTGCACGTATACTTATGAAGTAGTCACGCTTAGCCATGCTTGGCAATGCTTAGCCATGCTTAGACTATTGGACCGAAGTACAGTACCGGGAGCCGGCGGTAAATATTGCATATCGACCCTTTGAAAAGAGGTAATCGGCTAATTTCGGCTTCTTTGTGGGCTTCTTAGAGCGCTATATCTATTGCACGCTAAACAACAATAAAGTATTTAGTTCTGAATTCAAATTCTGATAAACGATAAATCTAATAATTGATGGACATGGATATTGGCATTCGTTTGTATTCGGAAATACGATTATTGCCGATGTGCTATATTGCCTGGTACTGTATGATACTATTTTACTCCACTATTTTTCCATGCTGTAAACTTATTTTCAGGATGAGAAATTGGCTACTCTGAAGACCCACGGCGACAAACTGCTAGAACAGAACCACGTGGAAAGTCTACGCATAGCTGATGAGCTTCAAGCCGTCAATGCACGCAGGAAAAAGGTAGGTTTAAAATAATGAAAAAAAGTCTTGTTCTGAACGTCTGATTTTCGAGAGATTAGCGATAGCTGAGCCGACCGGAGAAATTTTGGTGTCAGTTTCTACTTAGGGGAGTATCTCAGCTGCCGACGCCGTGTCCCGAAGTGGCTGCCGGCGCTGACTTTGGACAAAAAGTAGGAAATGGGGTTGGCAATTTATCATATAGAGCAGATAGGCGAGGTAGGCATAATTTAAAAAATAAAAAAACATGTATAATAAGCATTGTTTTTTTCCATCACTCAATTATTATATCTCCTTAATCAATTAATTCCATATTCCAGTAATCAAATGTAGCACTATTTATTTCTTACGCTTATTTTTTTTACGGTTTAAACCTTTTACGGTATTACCCAATCTCTTTGGTCGGCCCCTCTTCAAAATAAATTTTAAAAAAATGCTTAAGATAATCTCTAAAGTAAAATGAAAATACTATAAAAATCGAATATATGGGCACACAGAGTACTGTTCCAATCCACTAGGAACATAAAAATCGGTCGTGGTTCGAATTCGGGCGTGTACCAATGAGTTTTTCTGACTTAAGTACATAACTTTCACTGACACTGTGCCTCGGAGAGCACGTTAAGCAGTTGGTACCGGTTGCTGTCAATAGATGGCGGTCGTTACAATCCGCCAACCCGCATTGGAGCAGCGTGGTGGATTTAAGCCCCTGCAATGAGGTATAAAAAGGGCTGATGGAATGGGAAAAAATATTGCTTGCTTACATACTACGTTTTACTACAACTCAGTTCACACCATCCTAACTAGGTTATATTGTTTTTTTATCTACGACGAAACGGAGGCAGTACGATTAAACGATGACTTTATAAATCCACAGAAGTGACGTCGTTTGGCGACAAAACCAAGAAACTACAAAAGCATCAAGCGTTCAGAGAGGAATTAGCAGCTAACGAAGCTAGAGTGGCGGAAGTTGCAGCGCTGGCAGCGCAACTCGGCCCAGAACAAGAAGCCCAAGCCACCTTCAAAGCGCTGCAAGCGGAATGGAGACAGCTTGTTGCAGCGACTGAACAAAGAGGTGGATTGCAATTTTTTTACTTCTCGATAGAATAACATCACTCTGGAAACTCTGATACAAACACGGACAAGTCAATAAAACAGGAGCGTTTTGTTGTACTGTATGTTGTAATTGTTGTTGTGAGATATTACAGGAATAGCCAGAAATACACTTCAAATGAATCTATGTCAATACAAATAAATAAAATTGAAATGTATAAGATAAGATAAATTTATTTCTGAGAAAACTTAGCCTAAGTACATAAAATTTGTCTTAATTAATTAGTGCATGTATTTATTATTTAATACATAAACTAAGCAAATTTATTTGTCTGTGTCTTAGGTATGTTTTCATATAAGTTAGTGAGTGCTTATTCAACAGATATTTACACAATGACAATGACCAACATAATTAATGAGTACAATTCTGAATTAGAAATTATGATTACCTACATATATCAGCATTATTTCTACTTTGGCTTTAATTATGAGATTACTAATAATAGGTTTTCTGTGTAATCATATGTTTTTTCTTTAAGTCATTCTTGTGCGGTTCTTTTACATTCGACTTTATTCATAGGGTAAATAGTTAGATACGAGTTTATTCTATTGTATAGAAAACCACCCAGATAACAAAAGAATCTGCGTGAATGTGACCTTCTGAATGATTCAGTGGAACAGACAATTTCCATCCGTCTTTTGCTGGTTTGTAGTACAGGGTTGTAGGGCGTTAGTGAGTGCTTTTTTATAACTGTTTGTAAGATAAATAGCTGACGTACAGACAGAACATTGCATTTAGCGAGGAGCTCTGCTGTTGGGAAGCGTATAGACTGGAGAGTGCTGACTTTCAAAATAGTTCTCTGCGCTATTTCCAAACCAATCATTGTAGTTTTATGCGTACCGCCCCATGATGTTATACATTATCCAAATATTGATTGACATACATATGTATATGATTTCAAAATAAAGACTTTTTTCTTGTGCTCATATGTTTATTTCATCATAATTTAGCCTTTAACTGTCCACTGCTGAACATAAGCCTCCTTGATCCTCCACTTGCTGCATCCAACGGTGACCTGCCGCTTTCTTCAGGGCATCGGACCATCGAGTCGGGAGGCGTCCGACCCTACGCTTTCCCGCTATGTTTGTACACATAGGTAAACTCAAACACGCGTATTAATTATTTTTTTGTTTGTATGATTGTTTGAGGTAATCTCCGAAACGGCTGAACTAATTTTGACGATAGTTTCACTAACAAGTAAAAAACATTTCAGAGAATATTATTGGCTGCTTTTTATTCTATCGAAACTAAACTTAAGGTTTAGCGACATCTCTGATTTCTATACAACATCAATTTGACCAAAAGTATTGAATTAGTTTTTCTGACTCAATTATATAACTATCACTGACTCTGTGCCTCGGAGAGAACGTTGAGCCGTCTGTCCCGAGTGCCATTAACAGATGGCAGTCGTTAAAATCCACTAACTCGCACTGGAGAAGCGTGGCGGATTAAGCTTCAAGCCCCCACACCCCGGGGGGAGGCCGAAGCACCTGCAGTGGATCATAATGGGCTGGTGAAATGAAAATTAAATTTAAAATTATTTTAATAATTTTATATTTTTAATAAGTAACATACATGGTAAAATTGTCGTCAAATTATTGAAATGGTTTTTCTAAAAGAAAATGCTTCTAATTTTGGTGCTTAAAGCTCATAATTTTCGATGCAAATATGTATGTATGCGCGAGTGAGTTTTTTCGAACAGGCGCCTACCAGCATTAGAAGTGCTTGGTTTAAGAAAGAACATATTTTATAAATTCAACGACAGGTTTGTGATACACTTATCTTATTAAGATGGTAAAATAAACACAACAAAATGAAGTTCTTTCTTTCTGGTCAAAGAAATTTTGTATGGAGATATCGTTTAATTTTAAATTTGAAGTTTTGTTGAAATTCTGAAAACCACGCGACTGAAATTGCGGGCTTTTGCTAGTACTACATATTTACAAGTATTATAATTAATAAAGTTTTGCAAAATTCTAGTTTTTAGTTAATTAAAATCGGAATACGCTGTATCACGCATTGCTTAAAGTTTATTTTGAATTGAACCCTTTGAATTATTTGTTAAATAGGATACTGAAAAAATCCGCCATGTTTGCATGCACACTGCACAGAGCGCGGCGGGCGTGACTTGGATGCGGCTAGAGAACTGCGCAGGCGTTTTGGAAAAGCAGGGCAGAGCGTTGGCTGCTAAGGTTCTAAGGTCCTAAGATTCTAAGGTCTAAAGATGATGTATTGCTGTTTTTTCAGTGCACAGATTTACAAAATTTTTCATTTCTTTAAAATGTTATTTTAATAAATGGGTGAATTTTAAAGTTGCGCTGATGGCAAAAGGAATGGAAAAAGGGTTTATAATATTAAATTTGGCATATTTTCATGAAAATACTTGGGCGTTTAAATTGTCCCTATGGCGCCACCTCGACGGTGGTATAATAGATTGCTTTCTACAGTAGAAAGTAAATAGTATGACTTTATTTTTACTCCATGTATTATAATGAAACAATAGAAAATCAAATTAAATATTAATCATCCGAATCCTCCAAATCACTTTCTGTGTTTATTATAAAAGCGCAACGCACCAACATACACTGTAAGTGTACAGTGCGGTCGATTCTTTGAAATCGCCGTCACCGCCTTCGGTGCGAGCCGGATGGCGGCAGTGTATAACGCGCAAACCGTTAGAGTGAACGCACTGTATTTTAAGTGATATAATTACAAATTAATTACTTTCGCATTTTTATATATATGTTATGAATATAGGGGGGAGCGTTTGGAGAGGGAAGGGGTTAAGGGAAGAGAGGAAGAGGTTTTTCCTTTTCATGTTACTGTTATTATTGGAAACCTGTAAGTGGTTGACTGTTAAGCACTCACTATTATTTTAATTTGTGTATAACTGTTGATTCTCCATAATATAAATAAATGTGTAACCTTGCGTCTTGTTTTTCATGATTTTAGGTTAACAGAAAGTATCTCATACGTTTTGATTTATTTGCCATTGTTTAAATATATGGCATAAACACTGAGCATTAGAGAAGGTTAGAGTTGTCATGTAGGCGGATGCGCTGTCCCCTTCAATAGATCTCATAACCTAAACTCTAAAATGCGACATCATATCATACCAAAGAAGTGAAATAAGTCTAAGACAAAAATTTATGCCCCACTGCAGGAGCTTAGGTCTCCTCTTGGGATGAGGGAGCTTAGAGCTTAATCCACCACGCTGCTTTAGTGTGGGTTAGTGGATTTCCAGTACCGACGCCTTAACATGCTCACCGAGGCACAACCAGTGATAGTTATGTACTAAGTTAGAAAAAACTTATTGGTACATGCCCTTGGATTCGAACCACGGCCTTCTAAGCAAGAAGCAAGCTCGCTACCACTCGGTTATCACGACACGACGTTTGTCTTGTTAAATGTGTATTAGGCATCCTCCACAAGGTTTGAAAGTAACCCATGTCGCCCTCTTATCCTTAAATCATCAACATATCAAAGATCATGATCGCTCGGTTATGACACGAAGAAAGGCAAACTGACTTTTGCTTTTATAATATAGAATATTTTTTCTTCCAGGCATCCTCGTCGAACACATACAGTGAAATGTACTGTCTATTATGGAGAGTGGACCGTTGGCTGCCAGACTAAATAGAAATTTTGGCGGGAAAATAACTACAATGGAAGTAATCTGATTATGAGTATATAGAGTGGCTGGCTGATATTCTTACGACTGTATATTATAGTTATCCTCTCTAATTATTTGTATCCAGTGGTGGATTTACACATTTTTAGAGGCTTTTAGGCCAAGGTTTTTAGAATACCGTCAAAGAAATGGTAAGCGTAAGTGAATACTTTTTCTTTGACGGTGTTCATGCCTGAGATTCTGTATGAAAATCTTTCCATGAAAGATTTATTGCAGCACATATTTAAGTTATATACATAAAATACAGATGAATACGTTGACGGCTCAGAAACTTGTACTGTAATGTTGTATTTTACAGTAGGTACTAAGCCTTTTTACTTTACATCAATCACAAACGAGCATTCTGTTCGTAACACATTCGTAAACCGCGAAAAGGAATCCGCTTATATCTACCTAATTATAGAGGTAAATTTTTTGAAAAACTTCGTATGATGCTCGTACTCAGTAAGCTTGCTATTATAGTCGTCGGTGTATTAAATAATATAAACACTATTAAATCAATAATAATAAACACATCGACTATAATATGCAGCTTACCGTACTTGCATCATAATGTACTATTAATCATAATGACATAGGCTACTTTTTAATGTGAAAAAAGAAGTCCCGTTACAACTGTGTAGTCCATGCGAGCGGAGCCGCAAGCGAAAAGCTATTCCTCATTAAATTAGGGCGCCAGGGTCTACCAGAATCACTCAAAAATTGTATTTTTGCACAAACTCTACGAAACTGTTGAAACAATCAATAATGTCAGTTAAATGCATTAAAGAGAAATATTTTTGATAGTCGCATGTTATGTTTTATCAACTGAAACGTAGAAATGTGGTCAAGAAAAATATAAATCATTTCTTTGTATGGTGGCTCCATCTATTATTAAACAGCCGTACTAAACAGGGAGCATCCAACTGTAATAACGTGTTCCATAGTTTAGCCACTGCCATCAGCAACAATTATTAAAATTTTGGGTTGGGGAATACAAGCGATTCCGTTGCGCCTAATCAATGTCGTTCAAGTAGGTATATCTATTATGAAATCTCATTTAACGTTTTTTACAATTACAATTTTAAGTACAATTTTAAGATTACATATGAACCCGATATGATTCTGCCCATGATAAAGATGAAATACAAAAAACAAATTACCTACACTAGCAACAAGCACCTTTTAGTTTAATAGAAAAATTATAAAAAATAAGATTATTTGTTTCTCAAATTTAAGATAAATGAACTTGTAGACAAACACTGCCAACTATTGTTTTCTATTTGTACCTATGTCGTCTACTTTGGTCAACAAACGTATTTATATTATTGTTAATTATATTCAAAAATTAAATCATAAATTCACACTTTAGTTTGAAATATAAACAAAATTATAAATCAATAAGTAATGTTTGTTGTTGTATTTTTACAATGGAGGCAATAATGTATTGTTGAATGATCTCTCGAAATATGACTTTATAACTTTAGGATGTAAAAATGTTATGAATAACGCCTTTGTAACGCCGTAGTTAATAAATTGTGATTAAGGATTTGAATTTAGAAAGCAAAGATATTTCTAAGTGAAATAAATGTATTTTAGCACGTTTTATGTGTTTCATTTGTTCAGTCGACTGACCTGAACCAAACAGGTCAGGTACAAATTTTTCGATGAAAGGTATTAAATCTACAGCATAATCACAATCCTAAACCTTGTACCACTTTGTACCGCCACCCTGACGCACACTTCGTTGATATTCACTTTTTTATTTCAGTTTTATACCCACTCTTTACTTTCCCGTTCTTGACCTCGCTCCCGTCTCGTTTCCGGTTCCATTCTCATCAAGCAAAGTGGGCGGGGATGGGGGCATGGGGCAATTCTATGATGTTCGCATATCAAATAAGATACATATTCAAGAATATCCTATTACAATTCAACAAATATTACAAAACCTACAATTAGACACGAAGCTAGAAGCAAAAGCGAGTGTATTCTAGATTTAAAGATTCTGGAAGAAATTCCTTAAATGACTAAAAACTGTATCAAAATCCGTTGCATGGTTTAGAAAAAGTAAGAGGAGCAACAGAAGAAATAAATCCCGTAACATTGTCTACTCACGCCCAGGCTGCGTACCAGAGACTCCAGCTGCGCAAGGCCAAGGCGGCTACGACGACTCAACGACGAATGATGCGAAGAGAGCGCCGTGCTCACTTCTGCTCACTTAAAACTTTTTGGTTAGTTCGGTAAGCTCTACGTGATTTATATGTTTAGACTACGTTCAGCCGAACACTTGTTATAGGTTTTTTTTCTTTTATGCAAAGATATATATATTTAATTAAGGAATATCATTTTTGATGGTCCAATTTATAAAAACCCAGTAGGTACTGTTATACAAATTTTCACCCTTATTTACTTCCATTAAATTATGAAAATCCAAAAACCCTAATCATATGTCCTTACTATACACAAATCATTCTACTGTCAAAAAATTACTTAAATCTTAGACGTATTGACAAATATGCTTTATTTCTTTTAAGTACGTATACACAAATTTTCTGTAGCGTCGTTGTGTATACAAATGAGAGTGGTCGTGTTTATATATAACATAAATATATTGTATGTTATTATTAAGCACAAATAGTGAGGAAGGAACGATCGTTTAAAAAAAAATATAGAGCTACGAGGGCTGTTATTTTTGAATTCGTAACTGGCCACTTACAAAAAAATTATTTAAAAAGTAACTAGGTACGACATTTAAAAATGGAACTCTTTGGCTGTAGAATACAGATTGTTTCATATAACTAACAAGTGTTATTTACTTAAAATAAATAAATAATTCAGACTACTTTTTGAAATGGCTTCGCATCAAATCAATTAGAAGACTGAATTGTTAAAATATTTTTTTTCAATTGAGATGAACGGTAATACAAATGCGGAATGGGATTGTCGGGATATGGCGGTGGTTCGATGAATCTGGTTGACTCATAGTAGAACAGCTGACCCTACCGCCTAATGCCTTACCATTTCTAAATACTGACAAATTGTTACGTCACCCATTTGAAGTTTTAGTTAAGCATCTTGAATTAATTTGTCAGTCAGTACGAACTTCTTCAATAGTTGTATAAGAGAGTTCGCTTCAATTCTGTGACGAACGTCAAATAGGTTTTTCCATTTCATTCTATCAGCCATTTTTATGCCCCATTGCAGGGGCTTAGACCTCCCCTCAAGATGAGAGGGCTTGCAGCTTAAATCCACCACCCTGCTCTACTGCGGGTTGACGGATTGTAACCACCGCCATCTATTAACAGCAACCGGGACCGACTGCTTAACGTGTTCTCCGAGGCCCGGAGTCAGTGATGGTTAATGTATTTATGTCAGAAAAAAACTCATTGATACACGCCCGGATACGAAGCACGGCTATATTGCCTTATAGGTTTGAAACAGGTTTGCTGCATTCGGGCTATCACAACATCACATATGTTATAGTAGGAGGCATCTTCTTGTAAAACTTTAAGAAAGTGCATGATATTTTGGGGCTTTTTTACCGACTGCCTGGTTTAATTTAGAGTGCCATGAGTTTTTCTCCATAAGCACACTATATAAGGCACGAAATCTTTGATACATCTTTCATGACAATTTCTAGTGTAAGTAACGATCCTGCAACCAGCAATCACCAAAAATGTCGGAAAAATTACGTTCCTTGTATGGGAACCACCTTGAATTTTTAACTTTATTTTATTATTATTATTTGTTATTATAGCGCTTATAATGACACATCTTTCAAGAAAAGTTCAAGTGTAAATAATGATCTTACATTCACAAATCACCAAAAACGTCGGAACAATTACGTTCTTTGTATGGGAACCCCCTTTAATTTTTAACTTTATTTTATTATTATTATTTGTTATTATAGCGCTTATAATGACACATCTTTCAAGAAAAGTTCAAGTGTAAATAATGATCTTACATTCACAAATCACCAAAAACGTCGGAAAAATTACGTTCCTTGTATGGGAACCACCTTGAATTTTTAACTTTATTTTATTATTATTATTTGTTATTATAGCGCTTATAATGACACATCTTTCAAGAAAAGTTCAAGTGTAAATAATGATCTTATATTCACAAATCACCAAAAACGTCGGAACAATTACGTTCCTTGTATGGGAACCCCCTTTAATTTTTAACTTTATTTTATTATTATTATTTGTTATTGTAGCGCTTTCAATGACACATATTTCAAGAAAAGTTCAAGTGTAAATAATGATCTTATATTCACAAATCACCAAAAACGTCGGAACAATTACGTTCCTTGTATGGGAACCCCCTTTAATTTTTAACTTTATTTTATTATTATTATTTGTTATTGTAGCGCTTTCAATGACACATATTTCAAGAAAATTTCAAGTGTAAATAATTATCCTACAACCACCAATCACTGAAAACGTCGGAAAAATTACGTTCCTTGTATGGAAACCACCTTGAATTTTTAACTTTATTTTATTATTATTATTTTTTGTTATAGCGCTTATAATGACACATATTTCAAGAAAATTTCAAGTGTAAATAATTATCCTACAACCACCAATCACTGAAAACGTCGGAAAAATTACGTTCCTTGTATGGGAACCACCTTGAATTTTTAACTTTATTTTATTATTATTATTTTTTATTATAGCGATCGTAGTGATACATCTTTCATGAAAATTTCAAATATAAGTAATGATCGTACAACCACCAATCACCAAAAACGTCGGAAAAATTACGTTCCTTGTATGGGAACCCCCTTAAATTTTTAACTTTATTTTATTATTATTATTTTTTGTTATAGCGCTTATAATGACACATCTTTCGTGAAAATTTGAAATATAAGTAATGATCGTACAACCACCAATCACCAAAAACGTCAAAAAAATTAAGTTTCTTGTATGGGAATTCGTTAATTTTTAACTTTATTTTATTATTATTATTTTTTATTATAGCGATCGTAATGATACATCTTTCATGAAAATTTGAAATATAAGTAATGATCGTACAACCACCAATCACCAAAAACGTCAAAAAAATTAAGTTTCTTGTATGGGAATTCGTTAATTTTTAACTTTATTTTATTATTATTATTTTTTATTATAGCGATCGTAGTGATACATCTTTCATGAAAATTTCAAATATAAGTAATGATCGTACAACCACCAATCACCAAAAACGTCGGAAAAATTACGTTCCTTGTATGGGAACCCCCTTAAATTTTTAACTTTATTTTATTATTATTATTTTTTGTTATAGCGCTTATAATGACACATCTTTCGTGAAAATTTGAAATATAAGTAATGATCGTACAACCACCAATCACCAAAAACGTCAAAAAAATTAAGTTTCTTGTATGGGAATTCGTTAATTTTTAACTTTATTTTATTATTATTATTTTTTATTATAGCGATCGTAGTGATACATCTTTCATGAAAATTTCAAATATAAGTAATGATCGTACAACCACCAATCACCAAAAACGTCGGAAAAATTACGTTCCTTGTATGGGAACCCCCTTAAATTTTTAACTTTATTTTATTATTTTTTGTTATAGCGCTTATAATGACACATCTTTCGTGAAAATTTGAAATATAAGTAATGATCCTACAACCACCAATCACCAAAAACGTCGCAATCACGTTTCTTGAATGAGAACCCCTTTTAATTGACGACTGCTTAGCCTAGTGGGTAGCGACCCTGCCTACGAAGCGGGAGGTCCCGGGTTCGAATTCCAGGTCGGGTCAGTATTTATATGATGAATATCGATACTGGTACCGGGTCTTGGTTGTTATATGTATGTGGTGTCTTCGCTTGGTACCCAAAACACAAGCTAATGCGGCCTAGACGTTGTTGTCATGTATACGTTATTATTATTATTATTATTATTATTATTATTATTTTTGATGTTTACTTGAAGGTTCCTTAGTATCTAAGGATCTGACCTGAGATGATATCTATGTAATTTAATCTGCCGAGATAGTGTTATTGCTGATCACACCTCTCTCGTATTTAATACAATAGAAATGAGGAGGAATTTTCAGTAGTAAACTCTTTGCTCTCGCAGGTCTTGAATTGGTTCAACGCTAACAACCTATTATTAAACGCAAATAAAACAAAATGTTTAAAATTTACATTGCCCAATGTTCGACAAGTTGATGTGAATTTGAGACTTGGTGGAGATTCATTGGGTTTAGTTGATGAAACTGTGTTCTTGGGCATTAGTATCGATGCAAGTTTACAATGGGGTCCTCATGTTATGAGGGTGGCTGGTAAACTGAGCTCTGCTGTTTTTGCAATCAGGCAAATAAGAAGACTAACAGATGTGCCTACAGCGAGGCTGGTTTATTTTAGCTACTTTCATAGCACAATGTCATATGGCATTCTGCTCTGGGGAAAGGCCGCTGACATTCAAACAATATTTGTTCTGCAGAAAAGGGCTATTCGAGCTATACATAAATTAAAATCTAGAGATAGTGTGAAGGCTCACTTTAGAGAAAGTAACAGTTTGACAGTCCCTTGTCAGTACATTTATGAAAATATAATTTATGTACATAAATGCTTTCTCTAGGGTGGGTGATGGCCACAACTTAAATGCAAGACATAAGCATATGTTATCGATTTACAGATTCAGACTTTCAAAAGTTAATAATTCTTTCATGGGAAATTGTATCCGTTTTTATAATAAAATTCCTAAAGAAATGTTGAACTTAAATTCAAATCAATTTTTAAAGCGAGTTAAAGTCCAACTTATGAAAAAAGCTTACTATTGTATCAGCGAGTATTTAAATGATAAGTGCGCATGGACATCATTGTAATAGTTGTAAGCATATTTTTATTTTTTTATTTTATTTAAAAAAAAAATTAAGAATTTAAGAGAAACATATATTTAAATAAAATAAACAAGGAGGAGTTTCTTGCCGGTACTTCTCCTTCTAGTTTTGGAACCGGTACCTAATCCATTTATTTTGACTTTCAATAAGTGTGTGTAATCATCTTATATTGAATATAAACTTTTTGACTTTGAATTTGAATTTGTAACGCTAAAAACTTCAACAAACTAAGCCCGCAGTTTCTTTTCTAGAAACAAGCCGAATGCAGCACCTCCTGGTGATCGACCTAATCTGAAATGATTATTATGTAATGCAAAAAACCTCATCAAAATCAACTTAATTTTTTCAGAGAAGCACGCTTATGTAGTACCTACTAGTTGTCCTCAACCGTAAAGCCTATCTAAGAATCTGTGATCAAATTTATGCAACGCCAAAAAACCTCATAAAAATCAGTTCATTTTTTTATGAAAAACACGTTTAATGCACACCTCCTGGTGGTTTACAATCGTAAACCCAATTCAAGAATATGACCTGAGATCATACCCATGCAACGCAAAAAACCTCATCAAATTCAACCTAGTTTTTTCATAGATGCACGCCTGATGCACCACCCCCAAGTGGCTGTTATGTTTACCCTACTTGGAGTATTTTTAATGTATTTTATTTTCAATTTTGCAAATATTTGACAAAGTGGAGAATACGTTATGATACATAAAAACAAACTAAAACATTTAAATATTTCTTTGTGTACAACAATGATAATTTCTGCCTACGCGTGTCACGTCGGTTGTAGGACCACTGAATTTATTTTATCGCGCGATGGTTTTAATTTAACTTAATATCTTAAAATTATAACTCCGAAGATATTAATTTAAATTGTATGGCGTATAAAGGATAATTATATAGTGTATGAAATGCTTAAGGTACTTGACTTATTTAATTTGATTAGGATTAACGGAGTATCCTTGTAAATATCCTTGTAAATAGTTTTCCAATTATCACATCATATGTGACATTTTTTTTTAATAAAATAGGTATAGTAAGCTATCCTTAAAAGATAGACATGCCATAGCGAACTTTTCTATAAACCTGTAATAGAGAAAAGATTCCTTTATTCAAAACTTCAAAGGGGTTAAACAGCGTTTTCGATGAAAGCTCCCAGTCGGCTTGTTTTTTTCCGAGATCTTCAACAAACATCGTCATATTTCAAGCAATTTAATTAAGCAAGACATTAATAAATTATATACACAAACCTTCCTCTTGAATCACTCCGTCCATTGGGGAAAACCGTATGAAAATCCGGTGGGTAGTTTTTGACTTTACATTCAAACAGACAAACTTTACACGTACAGTTCTTTTTGTGAGACATCGGAGAATATAATTGAAATTTAAAATTATATAAATAAAGTTTGGTTGGCCAAAATGGATTATAATAGTTATATTCTATATACTTATTTGCATCACGGAAATGTAATGGTTATGAGATTTTTGTACTATATTAATAATTTTTAGGTTTAAGCCCTCTACTGCGTTTACTGTCTAACCAAATATAGAATTTCAGTGCGCGAGGTCCCCACTCGCCGGTCTTCACCCTGAGAAATCTTCGCGTGTCGGTCTTCGCCCCCGCAAATTAACGGTTGACATTTTCGGTACTGTGAAGTAACATTTACGACTCTATTAAAAACCCAACGCTGCTGTAATTTTTTTAACAAAGTGATCACTATTAAATTTCATTAAAACGATAAATAAAAAAATGTGAGCCATCACGGGACGCTTGGCAGATGTGAAACTTTGGGTTTGTACACAAGTAATATGCATAAAAGACAAAATTACGCCAGAAACTAAATATGGCATTATGAAAAATTATTTACGATTTTTTTACACAAAAATAAGACTATTCATGAATATGAATAAACATTTATTTTTATTAATTATTATTTTTTTATTAATAAAACATATTTAAATAAATAAAAAATATTAATAAAAGGAACTTAGGAATTGATACCCTACTTTAAAGACGTAAGGTTCTTTTCTCCTAAATATATAGCGTGGCGACACGTCGTCGCCACGGCATGCATTGCCATGCCAACAATCTATACTAATATTATAAAGCTGAAGAGTTTGTTTGTTTGTTTGTTTGTTTGTTTGTTTGTTTGTTTGAACGCGCAAATTTCAAGAACTACTGGTTCGAATTGAAAAATTATTTTTGTGTTGGGTAGTCTATTTATTGAGGAAGGCTATAGGCTATATGAATAAAATAATACTATCTGTCTGTCTGTCTATTCGAGCAAATCACCAAAACGGCTAAACTGATTTTGATGAAACTTCAAAGATGTGGAAAGGAAGTGGTCAAAAGTGACATACATTACTTTTTATATGTCTGTATGTACGTCCATCTGTCTATTCGAGCTAATCTCCAAAACGGCTGAACCGATTTTAATGAAATTTCACGGGTATGAAAAAGAGGTGGTCAAAAGTGACATACGCTACTTTTTGTCTGTCTGTGTGTACGTCTATGTGTCTATTCGAGCTAATCTCCAAAACGGCTGAACAGATTTTAATGAAACTTTGCAGACGTGAAAGAAGGTTGTCAAGAGTGACATCAGCTACTTTTTGTGGCTGTGTGTCGTTTGTCCTCACTGATCTATCAACGTAGATAAAAACGAAACGACTAAGTCTAGGAAGCCGAAAATTGGAATAGTGTTTTGTTTTATAACGTGAGTATTAAAGTATTAATTTTTTAAGAAAGGAATATTTGGAAATTTCAAATTTAAGGAGGGAGGGATGGTGGGGCTTTGTATGAGGGTCTTTGTTCTTTAAAGTTAGAAACATAAAAATTTTAACATAAATAAATAAGGTCGTGTTGCAGGGTTTTTGGATTCCCACATTTTAAGGGTGGGAAATGGGAGATGAAAAGTATGGTAGTATCGGTTTTCTTAAAGGAGTGGGGAGAATGAAGATTGAAAGTTTGAATGGGTGTACCCAATATTAATTTCAGCAAAAAGTATGTATAAACCATTTCGAATGTTAATACTACCTAAAACAGAAATGTGTAGTCTACACAAGCGAAGCTGCGGGCGGTCGCTATCAGTTATATAGGTACCCTCGCCAGTACAGATGTTTCATATTAAAAGTAATTGACTTAAAAGTGTTTTATTTAATATTTTCTAGGATTAGAACATGGATAATCTAAAAATATAATAAAGAGGTGCTTATGAGTTTCGTTTGTCGAAGGTGACCTCTGGAACTATTCAATTGAATTCAAAAATTTGTAGTTGGTGTAAAGCTACAATATTCCAATCGAATACAGGCACTGGTTCCAGATGGAATGATTCCTGGCAAATTTGTATATGTTTTTTTACCTCGGAAGGAAATTTGGAGGGAAGCGTCAATTTGGGTTTAAGGAAGTTTAAGGAATTTCGTTACATATTTAACTGGAACTGCAACTGATATTGATATATGATAGTAACACAAATGAAATTGAAATTCTAGAAGGGATGATGGAAATACCGAAATATATATTTTAACAAAATATTTGTGTTTTTTAATTCTTCAATTATATAAATAACACTTTAGGTTTTTCCCGAAATGCCTTTTGGAGGATGGGGGTTACAAATCACCATTTTTTTATAACTTTAAAAAACTTTTTTTTAACTTCACTTGTACATCCTGGAATCATGGCGATCAATATTTCACCCACTTCCACTGAAGCTATCGGGCTGAAAATTTGAAAATATGTAACTTCGATGGCAATACATTAAGTCAAGATTGTCTCCTCATAAGGGGCACTCCTCAACAGTTAGTAGCACGAACACAAAACTCTGTATATAAGTTAGTTGGCTCTAATGGTTAAGCATAATTTTCACCATAAACTGATGATGCACCTAGAATAATTTGCTCGTACGAGCGAATTTCTCAGCAGCGGTTAGTAGGCCGGACATGAAACTTTGTATATGAGTTGAATTTGCGTTAATTATGATTTTGCCACGCACTGATGATGTAGCCAGGACTGTATCCACATCACGAGAACACTTTTCAACGATTATTTCACAAATATGTATAATTTAGTTGACAATCGATAATTATGGTATCATCGATGGAGCTGGAAGATGGATAACAGAATCATTCAATGGCTTCTCGTAAACCCATTGTGGTGCCTTCGGTCGGGCTAAGTAAGACAGGAGTACGGCATGAGGAAAACCATGTCACGAGTAATTAACTCTCCAAGCTCTAGATGGGGACGTGCAGAGGAGCTGGACAGCCATGGTTAGCAAACATATCACTAAGGTACCTTTGTACCCACCTCTGAGATCTAAACACATACATACGGATAGGTTCAAGTATTCTAATACTGAAAAATCGAAAATAAAAATATTATATTATACCTATTATTCATTATATTATACTAAAATTATTTTAAACTACATGGAAACGGTCTTTCTGACAAACAATGTCTAAAATATTTGGAGCATTTACAAATTATAATAAAAATTAATAAAGTAATATTACAAATTTTCATTTAATTGCTGTAAACAGTGCCAAGGCCACTTTTCTTTGGGGTACCTGCCTACAACATGGAAAATGTCTTCCTGAAAAACATTTTCTCAAGAACTTCGAGCATTCAAAAATGATGAAAAATTATTAAAGAATATATAAAATAAATTGTATTTTGAGTGCCGTTTACCTCGTCCACGTTTGTTACGTAAAGGACCTTGAAAGTGTCTTTAAAATGTTTATTGGAAAACGTTTACTGTATGTAGTGATGAGCAAGTTCGATTGGAAAAGTTCTAAGTTCCACTATAAATAATTTTGTACCATGAAGGATACTTTTAGGACAACCTCAAATATAAAAAATTTTCAAGAATAGTAAGGCCTGATAATAAGAAAATTGATACCCATGTAAAGTGTAATGTAAAGTATTTAAATTATAAAAATTTATACAAAACCTCTATACGAAGTTTATATACACTTCTTCAAATATATATTTGTTTTTTATGGGCGTAAATAAATATTTTGTGTTTCGTATAATTTTTTTTTAATATTTCAAAATTCTCATTATATCGGGTAAAAATAAATTATCTTATTCAAATTTCTGATAGAAAAATTAGTAAATCAAATCGGTAAAGACCTTATATTTTCTTTCATACTTTGCAAATTTTAAAGCAGGTTTTTAAACTCTCGAGACAAAAAAAGTTTTAATGAGTATTTGTATACTTGTGATGCATTGAACACGACTAGCAGGCATTTTGTTTTATTTTGCTTTCTAATGATATTTCTTTTAATAGTTTTTTGCGAGAGAGCAAACATTTGTAATGGACAATTTTCGTACATCAATAATTTTTTTATATTTAATATCATCTGTCAAAGTGTGAAAATTTCTCTTTCTGGCGTCTATTCCAACTTCCTACACATAATATTTCTTTAATTCTATTCAATATTTGCGTAAAAAGTTTTAAGTACGTACTTTGAATAAATTTTCATAAGTTAAAGGCAAAGTGCCATGTCATACTTTTCACAGTAATTGTGTGCATTTCAAATTTCTCGGTTCCGAAAGAACGTTTTTTTTAATTGCTCAAAATCTGCGGTTATACGGTTGCGTTGCTTAATCTGCCTTCCCCAGTTAAACTTGTCTATAATGGTAGTAAGTATGGTAAATATTTTTCAAAAAATGCGGGTATAAGAATTTGAATCATTTTGAATGTTTCCCGTAATGGTAATCCATAATAAATATTCAAACGTGGATTACGTAATCCACGTTTGAATAGATATTTTGTTCTTCACATAAAGCTTTCAGTGTTTCTATAGTATTAATAACTTAACGGTCAATAAATGATAATTTTAATAAAACGTATAAGTTTTTAACAAAATCATTATTTTTTTCTAATTATGAAAACAGTATATAAAGTTCACAATTAATTCTTATAAAAAATTCTGTTCTTGATTCGTATTTCGATTAATGTCTTCACATATTCTTTAGGCACAACATTAATTTAAGGTATTTTATGGCGCGAAAAATTCGATTCTCGGTTACAAGTAATCAAAACAAAAATTCAAATAATCTCACGACTACAATTATTAAAACATTTACAAACACCATTCAACATGGCAAACAAACAAGCTACTACAATACAAAAAAAAATGCTGGCCAGTGTTTATTTACTTTACCAAAAAATTAAAATCATCTAGCAATTTGAAAATTGATTGAAAGTCGTGTACCACTGAGACCATGGAAAATACTGAATAGATTCTATTAGTATTTTTGAGGTTTATAACTCCGATATAAAATTATTTTCCACAGAATTGTTTCATTTTTTGAAAGCTGAACTGATGCTACTTCCGGGAGTATAGAAAAACAATTGAACACGTGCTATTAACACATGGAGATATTTTTTCCTTAACACGTAACGATACATTGTGTTTTCTATTACAAATTATTTGATTCAGTAACTTTACTTGTAAATCGAAACTGCCTTTTGATATATTGTAAGTTTTAGTGCGGATTACTTTCAATAAATTCAGTGTGCCTGAATGCAACACTGTTTGAGAGTTCGGGCTAGAAATATTTAATAATTCTTTAGGAACATTTCTAAAATACAATGAAATGAACGCTGGTCTTCACCTCCGCGAAATACCCGCACGCCAGTCTTCAACCCCGCAAAATTGCGCAAGGTCACTTCGACACTGTAAAGGACATTTATGACTCTATTAAAACCAAACGATGCTGTCAAATTAATTTACTCTATGATTAAAGGCATACTGGAACCTTTATGCCAAACTACCAGAACTTACTGCAACAAAAAATATCTTAAACTTATGGACAAGCTCACGCCTGATTTTTATATCATAAACTTTATTTTAAAGACAGTTGATTTATAATTATGAAATGGCAGTCGTTCAGATCCGCTAAACCGCACTGGATCAAGCTCCAAACACCCTCATCCCAAGGAAAAGTCTGAGCCCCTGCGGTAGGGCAAAATTCACTGAAAAACTTGATGATGCCAACAAAGCTACAGCTTATATATTTTATAGACAGTCTATCTGTCTATTCGAGCTAATCTCCGAAACAGCTTGACGACCGCTTAGCCTAGTGGGTAGCGACCCTGCCTGCGAAGCTGGAGGCCCCGGGTTCGAATCCCAGGTCGGGTCAGTATTTATATGATGAATATTAATACTGGCACCGGGTCTTGGTTGTTATATGTATGTGGTGTCTTCGCTTGGTACCCAAAATACAAGCTAATGCTTAGTTTGGGACCTAGACGTTGCTTGTGATTGTGTGTGTTATTATTATTATATATAGCTATCTGATTTTAATGAAACTTCACATATATGAAAAGGAGGTGTTTAGAAATGACACACAACATTGTGTCTGTTTATCTGCACGTCTATCTGTCTATTCGAGCTAATCTCCGAAACGGCTGATCAGATTTTAATGAAACTTTTCAGACCTAAAGAAGACATTGTCAGAAATGACACACCACATTGTGTCTATTTATCTGCACGTCTCTCTGTCTATTCGAGCTAATCTCCGAAACGGCTGATCAGATTTTAATGAAACTTTTCAGAGATAAAAAGAAGGTTGTCAGAAATGACACACCACATTGTGTCTGTTTATCTGCATGTCTATCTGTTTAATCGAGCTAATCTCCGAAACGGCTGATCAGTTTTTAATGAAACTTTTCAGAGATAAAAAGAACGTTGTCAGAAATGATACACCACATTGTGTCTGTTTATCTGCATGTCTATCTAATTAATCGAGCTAATCTCCGAAACGGCTGATCAGTTTTTAATGAAACTTTTCAGAGATAAAAAGAACGTTGTCAGAAATGATACACCACATTGTGTCTGTTTATCTGCACGTCTATCTGTCTATTCGAGCTTTTATCCGAAACGGCTGATCAGTTTTTAATGAAACTTTTCGGACATAAAGAGAACGTTGTCAGAAATGACACACCACATTGTGTCTGTTTATCTGCACGTCTATCTGTCTAATGAATAATAAAAATATAAATGTCACCTCCGATTTCGTTGAATCTAGATCGATTGTCATGAAAATTGGTGAGTAGGTGGAGGGTACCTTAAGAAACAAAAGTGACATAGTGTCAACTTGCGCTTTTGCACTGGGGGTAGATGCCACCCCTTCTCGGGGGTGAAAATTATTTTAATAAAAATAACCACAGGAATCGATAGAAAAACAAATTTTAAGCTAAATTTGTTATATAAAGTTTTTGGAATAAATCAATATTTTCTGAGTTATTAAAGATCAAAGATTGTGATTTTTCGTGATAAAAATACATGTTTTAAAGCGGTTTTTCATAAACAACTCAAAAACTATGAGTTTTTACAAAAATGTGTCATTACCAAAACTACGAACAAACAGATACTACGATTTTATACGCATATAAACATAGAAAACATCTACAGATTTCACGCTTCTGGCAGCTATCGGGAGACATTAAAAATTAACATCAAAAATAAAAACTTATAACACATTTTTCGAAAAAGTTATAAACCGATTTAAAAAATTTGTTACCATACGATTCCCCGCGAGCTCCTGCATCTTTAGACGCTACTGTCTTTCGTTTACCTTTATAACTTTCATAAATATAGCCGAATCTCAGTCTCCGAGGTAACTGATCTGATAGTCATTCAATGAAAGGGCATCTAACCAGCACACACTTTCTTACCGATTCTAAAATTTCTTTTGCCAAACAGTAGACAAACGGGAGCTTTTTCATTTATTCGATATCGGCTTTTGTTTTTGAAATATTAATTAACTTTTTATCGGAAACATTAGAAAATTTCGTCTTTATTTTCACCTTTTTCAATTTTTCGAAAAAAGTTACAAACCAATTTTAGAAAATTTGATATCATACCATGCATCACAAACCCCTGCATCTTTTAACACCACCGTCTTTTGTCTACAATCCAAAATTTCGTAAATATAGCCGAATTACACTCCCCCACGAAAAGGATCATCTACATTTTCAATGTTAAAAACCTCACCCCTGACAACCTCGTTGTTATGTCTGCAAAGTTTATTTATTTTATTTATTTATTTAGGTACATCAACAACATGCTATATTAAATGCTTATAAAAAAGTATGATTCAGACTTATTTCTAATATGCATGTCAATTATAGATATACACAACACTTATATCAGACAACAAAATCAATATCGTTAAATATTACTGCATTTCACAAACTCTTTGGAACACTGACTAAATGTAACGAAGAAAACAATTTATTTAAATTAATGAAATAGTTTAGTTTTGAAATTGAACAGTGAATCATGAAAAATATCAATGTCTTGTGTTTTTGCGTTAATAGTATTGTACTCCATTGATATTCTAGCAAGTGGGGAATGTGAGCCGAGATTTGTTCTAGAGGGAGGGACATGGAATATTTTTGTTATAGGTTGTCTTGGGAAATTATAGGGGACTGCCAACTTAATTTGTTCAGTAAGTTCCTTACAATTCAATCTATGATTAAATACTTTGTGCAAAAACATTAAATCTTGAAGTATCCGACGGTCACGTAAGGTATTCATTTGGAAAAAGTTCAACCGTTGATTGTAAGAGGACCTGGGTGAGATACCTTGAGAGGTGAATGCAAGATATCTAGTGAAGGCACGCTGTATACTCTCTATCCGTTGTGAGTGTATAGCGTATTGCGGATTCCATGCTATGCTCGCAAATTCTAAGTGACTTCGGACTAGTGAATTGTAAAGAAGCATTCTGGTTTTTGTCTGTTGAAATTCTTTGGAATTCCGTTTCAAAAAGCCAAGCATTTGTGTCGCTTTTTTAACGACAGCATCTATCTGAGCAGTGAACTTCAACTGGCTATCCATTACAACACCGAGATCACGTATCTCGTTTACTTTTGCCAGCTGAATATTGTTTATGTTGTAGGTGGAGTCTAAAGGCCTCTTTTTTCTCGTGTATCTAATGTGAAAACATTTGCTTGTGTTCAGGATCATAAGATTGGAAACACACCACTTCTGAATATTAAAGTTTTATTGAAATCGATTCAGCCATTTCGGAGATCAGTCCGGACGGACCAACAGACAAATAAACAGAAACAAGAAGTAACCTATGTTCTTTTCCAATGTCTAATCTATCTCTGTACCGAATTCCATTAAAATCGGTTTAGGCGTGAAAGCGTAACAAACAAACAAACTCACATTCGCATTTATAATATTGGTTAGGATAATTCGTATAAACTGGAGACTTGGTTCCAGACTGAAAAACTCAACGGCTGCAGTTACAACCCAAACGCGACATGGAAATCTTATGAAACAAGATACTAGTCAGTCAGTCAACGCCATAATAATAAAAGTAGGTAACCAAGGCCTACTTCAAGACGTCTGGAATAATCTCAAGGTTCCATATTTCAAATTCCAAAAAAGCATCAGACTCAAACCGATTAAAAAATGAGTTCACAAAGCGGGTGCAGACGTATGCGATGGAACTTAATGTGATTACTACCATTACATATTATATAATGATGGTAGTGCCATAGGCATAAAGATTTTGCGTTGGGTTAAATTTCGTGCCACTTTTACACTCGCTTGATTTCCCTTTTTTTATATTTTTTAATAAAGTTTTTAATTTATCTGTTCTATTCATATTTATTTTATCGAAAAATAAATGCAGACTCGCCACAGCTTCACAGACGTATTTCGGCTTTAGCACAAATCATATTATCTCTTATATTCAAAGCTTTTTGTTTATCACGACTAAAGTCACTTCTTAAAGTTACTTCTCTATCCTCCTCGAATTGTCAGATCCGTTATAAATTGCTATTAACAAATTTTAGCTTTTATCATAAAAATAAATCTCAACAGATATTCTAGACAATAAATATAAGACAATAGCAATAATAAAATAAAATCTATATATACAATCTAAATAGCTGAAAATAACCATTGCCTGCCTCGACCCCGGCGTAAAGATCCCCATAACGCTCACGGCCACAGATCATTCTCACGGCATTACCGACTCGAATCGCTATGGCGAGCTTTTGTGCCAGAAGCGAAACAGAGCGGAGATCACAACTCTCTCCCTAAGTCGGCGACTGATGGTTCTAATCAAAGTTTTGGCCTCGAAACTTCAATAGCCTGCCGTCTCCACAACAAAGGGAACGAAGATATAGGGTTGTTCCAAGATAGTGTATTTGCCGTGTTTAGAGGGTCCGCGGACTCGTAGTTGAGTTGTTAAATTGATTTTTAGTATTTAACAATCTTATGGAGAGTGGCTGTCTTTATAGATAGTCCGGGAGTCTGTGACCCGAGACGTTCACGAGTTACAAACATCTGAATTTTTGGCAGGTGATTGGCATGATTGCTACTATAAGCTCTTTAAATATTGAGCTTGGTGTAAATTAAATGTGTATTCTGGGGTCGTAGCTCTGAAAAGTAAAAGCTGAAATATTCTTTACTACGAGTCATTGAAATTTATACTTATTATTTTAAGACTATACTTCCAACTCGAGCTCGTGGTGATCTCTCTATCAAAAATCTAGGTCTCTCGACCTCAGTTCTCGACTGATTCTTTCTAAAAACAAAACATATACATGTTTCGAATTTCCCACCAAATTCGGAGCCTATACCATTCTCAGCAATCGGCGCTACGCAGTATTCGTTCACGTATTTGCGTCCACTCAGGTGGTGTGTTAAGGCGCGGTGCCCTCACGGTTACATAAAAATTCTAATTCCTGAAACATATTTTTTTGGCTAGTTTTATGTAAACATAAAATATAGGACCAGTCAATCAATCATACCTTGGAGTCAGCTGCCCTGATCTCAACTCGGCGACGATCCAAAAGGCAATCAATACCATTTGTCATACATTTAAATTGAAAATTGACGGAAATATACGTTAATATGCTCTCTTAATAAGGTTTAATTTTTCAAAACATTTTAAACAGTGAGGCTTAATACCGATTTTCAGGCATTTGACTTCAAAAATTATGGATTTTTATACAAACTTACTCCCTGTATTTTAATACCTCAGGGTTGAAATTTCGAAAAACCCTTTAGTGTGATTAAACGATTTTCAAAACTTTATGTTCTGTATATATGTGAATGAATGTTTTGATTATACAAGGGCTGCTATTTATGAACCCGAAACTGGCCATTTCCAAAAATTATTCAAAAAGTAATTACAACATCTAACTCTTTGGCAGTAGAACAGTTTGTTTCCCCCTACTGACCTCATCTCAAATGAGTGAACAGTAAAACACTTTTCACGTTATATTAATAACGTAAATCTTAACCAGAGGCCCGCGCCAACGGAATTATTTCGCCTCAAGTAACCCTTAGGGGTTACCCGAAAACTTCGCGCCGGCAACACCCTAGTGTGCCGCCTGGCCGCTCCGATGAAGTCGTTGGAGCTTTCGGGCTAACGACACGTGTCCTTATAAATAAAACAAAAAAAAACAGTTTGTTTCGTATAACCGTCAATTTTTATTTCATTGTAGCGTCATATTGAAAATTGCGTGTCTTTATCACCATGAATTTGACTCGTGAACATTTTCGTTCTGAAAATATTCAACTCTGACTTCATCAAATACCACTGTGTATCACTGGTTCAGTTAAATTAATTGTAGGCGTTAATCGGCGGTATAAATATCGACGTTGTGCGGAAACCATTAATGCAAGATCGTTATGTTACATATCGCGAGATAGAGGCGTCCCTGGCTGGCTATATTAATATATAATTATCAAATCAAGTGGTTTGACTTCGTTTTGAAGTAACAGATTTTTCAAAAATGTGAATATGTAGTTTTCGTTTTCTCAAAAATCAAGCTCAGGATGCCTTTGAACACTTTTCGCTATTGGTAATAGTTTAGGATTTCGCCATACAGTCCAATCTCAAAAACTCACCTGTATATAGATTTTTGCTTTCTGTACTGAATGTGTATTTATGAATATATGAGTATGCTACATTCATTACATTCCCATATATACATCTGAGTGTCGTGATAGCCTGAGCGCAGCGAACCTGTTTCAAATTTACATGGCCATTTGGCCGTGGTTTGAATTCAGGCGTTTTTCAGACTTAAGTACATAATTTTCACTGACTCCGTGCCTCGGAGTTTACGTTAAGCAGTCGATCCCGATTGCTATCAATAGACGGTGGTCGTTACGATCCGCCAACCCACATTGGAGCAGCATGGTGAATTTAAGCTCCAAGCCCCCTCAACCCGAAGGGAGGCCTAAGTCCCTGAAGTGGGGTATAAAAAGGGCTGAAGGAAAAATAGGAGGAAATGAGGGTGAAAATTTGTATAACAGTAAGGTACTTTTTTTTTATAAATATTACTTTCAAAAATTTATATTCTTTAATTAATATATTTATATTTTTGCATAAAAGTAAAAAGCCTATAACAGGTGTACGGCTGAACGTAGTCCAAATATATGTATAGAGCGCGTAGAACTTACCGAACTAAACAAAAAGTTTCAATAAAAAAAAACAACAACGCCTAGGTCCCAAACTAAGCATTAGCTTGTATTTTGGGTACCAAGCGAAGACACCACATACTTACATACATACATACACATACATAAATACAAATACTGACCCGACCTGGGATTCGAACCCGGGACCTCCAGCTTCGCAGGCAGGGTCGCTGCCCACTAGCGGTCGTCGCAAGTCTCAAGTTTCAAGTGAGCAGATGGCGCAAAGTTACTGTTATCGAGAAAAACATGTTTAAATTTTTTTTTGTCTTATGGTTTAGTTCGGTAAGTTCTACATGCTCTATAAGTTTGGACTACGTTCAGCCGAACACCAGATATAGAAGACACCTAAGTGCGTGACCGAGTTAGTATTAACATGACGCGGCGCTCTCCTCGCATCATTCGCCGTCGAGTCGTCGTCGCCTTGGCACTGCGCAGCTGGAGGTTTCTGGTACGCAGCCTGAACGCGAGTAGACAACGCTACGGGATTCATTTCTTCTATTTCTCCGCTTACTTCTTCTAAACCGTGCAACGAATTTTAATACAGTTTTTATTCATTTAAGGAATTTCTTCCGGAATGTTTAAATTTATAATACACACACTTTTGCTTCCTGCTTTGTATAGGTTTTGTAAAATTTGTTGAATTGTAATAGGATATTTTTGAATATACATGTCTTATTTGATATACGAACATCGTAGAATTCCCCATGCCCCCATCCCCGCCCACTTTGCTTGATGAGAAAGGGAACCGAAAACAGGACGGGAGCGAGGTCAAGAACTATAATGGCCTAACGAAAACGGGGAAAGAAAGGAGCGGGTACAAAACTGAAATAAAGTGAATACAGCCGGGTCGCTAGTACTTATATAAGATGTTTTACACCCAGACAAAGAACAATCAGACATGTTCATGCACATAAATAAATATTTGTCCCGAGCGGGAGTCGAACCCGCTATTTTTGGTTTAGGTCAGTCGACCAGACAAATGAAACACATAAAACGTGCTAAAATACATTTATTTCACTTACAAGTATCTTTGGTTTCTAAAATCAAATCTTTAATCACAATTTATTAACTATAATACAAAGGCATTGTTCATAACATTTTTACATCCTAAAGTTATAAAGTCATATTTCGAGAGATCATTCAACAATACATTATTGCCTCCATTGTGAAAATGTAACAACAAAAATAAGTTATTTTATATTTCAGACTGAAGTGTGAAATTATGATTTAATTTTTAAAATTTTATTCACAATAACATTATACAAAATACAACAGTTGACAGTGTATGCCTACAAGTTCATATTTCTAAATCGAGAAAAAAATCTTATTTTTTGTCATTATTCTCTAAAACTGAAAGGTTCTGGTTGCTAATGTAGGTAATTTCTTTTTTGCATTTCATCTTTATCATGTACAGAATCATATCTGGTTTTAAAAATACGGGGACGATATGTAATCTTAAAATTGTAGACGTTATATGAGATTTCATAATAGTTATACCTACTTGAACGACGTTGATTAGGCGCATCGGAATCGTTTGTATTCCCGAACCCCAAATTATAACAATTGTTGTTGCTAATGGCAGTGGCTAAACCATGGAACATGTTAACTATTAAGATTGGACGCTGCCTGTTTAGTACGGCTGTTTAATAATAGATGGAGCCACCATACAAAGAAATGATTTATATTTTTCATGACCACATTTCTACGTTTCTGTTGATAAAACATAACATGCGACTATCAAAAATATTTCTCTTTAATGTTTTCACCTGACATCATTGATTGTTTCAACAGTTTCGTAGAGTTTGTGCAATAATCCAATTTTTGAGTGATTCAGGTAGACCCTGGCGCCCTAATTTATTAACAAATAGCTTTCCGCCTGCGGCTCCACTCGCGTGGAGTACACAGTTGTACCGGGACACTTTTTCCACAATAAATAGTAGCCTATGTCATTCTTCAGCCAATAAACTATATCTATGCAAACAATTATAGCGGTCCCGGTACAAATGTGTAGTTCACGCGAGCAGAGTCGCGGACGGAAAGCTAATTTAAAAATAAAATACAGCCTATCTTACTCACAGATAATGTAGCTTTCTATAGGGGAAAGAATTTTTAATAATACATTAGGATGCAAGCACGGTAAACTGCATATTATAGTCGAGGTGTTTATAGGTACGAAGCGAAGCCAAGAGCTTATAATAAACAGATGACTGTGATATCCAGCTTACTGAGTACAAGCATCATTCGACGTTTTTCAATACTATTACGATTAAACTTAGATAGATACTTCAATGTAATAATAGCGGGAACGGAACTGCTTTTCGCGGTTTACGCATGCGTTACAAACTGAATGCTCGTTTGTGATTGGTATAAAGTAAAAAGGCCTAGTACTGTACAATATAACATTACGGTACAAGTTTCGATGTTATAAAGACCGTATTAATAGCAAATGTATTGAAAATGACTATTAGGAACTTTTAGGAACAAGAGGTTAGGTGACAAGATCTGCACATAACAAAGGAAGTAAAATGTTGTCATCATGGTGAGGCAGATCAGGAGAAAATAAAGAGTCAAATCCAGCAGGTGTTAGTTGAGAACGTGAGGAACTAACTATTATGACGAGTTGAGCTAATTATCAGCAGGCTTATGAATGAGCGTGATAGTGGATAAGAACGAACGGGAGGCAGAAAGACCTCACATCTGAAGATGGTAAAGGAGTGACTGTAAGGGGTGGTTGGAGGTCATTATAGTGATAAAGAAATCCCGCCGTTTAGTTAACTCTTGGTCTATGTATACTTAAGGACAAGAATTGTCCCAAAGCGACAGATGAGAAGTAGTATTGTAATTTTCGATCCATACAATTGAGATTCCATAAGGAATGGAATTAGGTAACTAACTTCTGAACTGTTAACGTATTCATCTGTATTTTGTGTATGTAACTTAAATATGCGCTGCAATAAATCTTTAATAGAACAGGCAATCAAGGACGGCTTTAAGACAGAATCTCAGACACGAATATCGCTAAAGAAATGGTAAATGTTCGACCTTGGCGACAGCAAATGTGTAAATCCACCACTCCATACAAATAATTAGAGAGGATGACTATAATATACAGTAGTGAGAATATCGGCCAGCCACTCTATATACTTTTCATTGAATTATTTCCATTGTAGTTATTTTCCGTCCAAAATTTCTATTTAGTCGGGCAACCAACGGTCTATGCTCCATAACAGACATTATTACATCCCGCTGTATGTGTTCGACGCGGATGCCTGGAAAAAAATAATCATATATTATAAAAGCAAGTCAGTTTGCCGTTCTTCGTGTCATAACCGAGCGACCATGATCTTTAATATGTTGATGATTTGAGGATCGGATAGGGAGATGTGGGCACTTTAAGTATATATAAGTGAACCGAAGATGAATGCAATATACATTTAACGAAACAAACGTCCTGTCGTGTACAGTTCCAATCAACCTTTATGGCGGATATGAACATAGGCACAAGTCGCGTCGCAGTAACCAGTTTTAGGTGTCGCGGGACGCAGTGGAGCGAGGGGCATATGACTGGACCTGCGCATGCATGCATAAATTCCGATGCATTCCGATCCGCCATAAAGTTTGATTGGAACTATAAATGTCGTGATAACCGATCGATAACCACTTACTGAGCAGCCGACGCTCTGCAGTGCGAGTTGTTGGATTTTAATGACTGCCATCTGTTGATGGCAGTACTCTCCGAGGCACGGATTCAGTGATAGTTATATACTCAAAAATATATAGTCAGAAAAAACTCATTGGTGCACCCGCGGGTTCGAACCACGGTCGCACGGCCTTCTAAACTAGAAACAGGTTCACTGCGCGCTCGGTCTATCACGACTAATGTGTATGATTATCTTCATATATTGAATGTAGTCAATGCAACGGGACCTTAGGATGTAGTAACAGTAAAAAAAATACAGTATGAAAATAATAATAATACACTTACTGAGCAGCCAACGCTCTGCCCTGCTTTTCCAAAACGTATATCTTGTCTTGGACGGCACCCGTCTCGGCCGTCAACGCGTCGTGACGTCTGCGCAGTTTTCTAGCCGCATTCAAGTCACGCCCGCGCTCCGTGTTTGCGAACATGGCGGATTTTTTCACTAAGCCTTCCATAGTGTCTTCTACGTCCCTGTTGAATGTACAGAACAAGAGTTTTTTAACAATGGCATGTTTATACTAGTTTATACTATGGCGATCTTATTCAGTATCCTACTTAACAAATAATTCAAAGGGTTCAATTCAAAATAAACTTTAATTTAAAAATATCTATTTTATTAATTATAATACTTGTAAATATGTAGTACTAGTGAAAGCCCGCAACTTCGGTCGCGTAGTTTTCAGAATTTCTACAGTTTTTCAAATTAAAGATTAAACGATATCGCTGATTTCCATACAAAATTTATTTGACCAGAAGCACAGACCAGTCAACCTTATAGACCACGCTTTGACAGGGAGTAGCATTCGCCAAGGCTATGTAATGACACTACATAACTACGTCTCTTGTGAGCGGTCAGTTGGAAGCATGTCGGAAGCCAATTTGTCAGCGATATTGTCAATTTTGAACGAGCCAATGAAAACTAGCCGACCTCTCCCCGCACCCCGCCACTTTTTGGCGATTTCGTTTTCGTATTAACGTTTATTAAAGCGTGGTCTATAAGTTGACTGGTCTGTGACCAGAAATAAAGAACTACATTTTGCTATGTTTGTTTTACCATCTTAATAAGATAAGTGTATCATAAACCTGGCGTTGAATTTATAAAATATGTTCTTTCTTACACCAAGCATTTCTAAATTCTGGTACATATTCGAAAAAAACTCATTCGCACATACATATCTAAATCGAAAATTATGAACTTTAAGCACCAAAATTAGAAGCATTTTCTGTTAGAAAGACCATTTCAATAATTTGACGATAATTTTACGATGGATTTTACATAGTAAAATGATAAATTTAATATAATGACTTTGAATTGAATTTCCATTCCACCACCCCATTATGCCCCACTGCTGGGGCTTAGGCCTCCCTTCAGGTCGAAGGGGCTTGAATCTTAATCCACCATGCTGCCACCAATCCGCTCGGGACCGACGGCTTAACGTTCTCTCTCAGGCACGGGGTACGTGATAGTACTTGAGTCAGAAAAACGAATTTAATACTTTTGGCCAAATTGATATTGTATAGAAATCAACGGTGTCGTATAACCCTAAGTTTAGTTTAGTTGGAATAAAAAGTAGCCAATAATATACTCTGAAATGTTCTTTACTTGTTAGTGAAACTACCGTCAAAATTAGTTCAGCCGTTTCGGAGATTAGCTCTAACAGTCATACAAACAAAAAAATAATTAATACGCGGGTTTGAGTTTACCTATGTGTAAACAAACATAGCGAGAAAGCTTAGCGTCGGGTGCCACCCGACTCGATGGTCCGATGACCTGATCAAAGCGGCAGGTCACCGTTGGATGCAGCAAGAGGAGGATCGCGTTACGTGGCGTGCCACTGAGGAGGCTTACGTTCAGCAGTGGACAGTTAAAGGCTGAAATGATGAAAGAACATATGAGCATAAGAAAAGTCTTTATTTTGAAATCATATACATACATTTCAATTTTATTTATTTGTATTGATATAGATTTACTTATTTGAAGTGTATTTCTGGCCATTCCTGTAATATCTCACAACAACAATTACAACATACAGTACAACAAAACGCTCCTGTTTTATTGACTTGTCCGTGTTTGAATCAGAGTTTCCACAGTGAAATTATTCTATCGAGAATTTAAAAAATTACAACCTACTTCTTTGTTCGGTCGCTGCAAAAAGCTGCCTCCATTCCGCTTGCAGCGCTGTGAAGGTGGCTTGGACTTCTTGTTCTGGGCCGAGTTGCAATTTCCGCTTCGTCAACTCAAACTCTAGCTTCGTCAGCTGCTAATTCCTCTGTGACTGCTTGATGCTTTTGTAGTTTCTTGGTTTTGTCGCCGAACGACGTCACTTCTGTGGATTTTTAAAGTCATCGTTTAAACGTACTGCCTCTGATTCGTCGTGGATAAAAAAATATAACCTAGCTAATATGGTGTGAACTGTGTTGTAGTAAAACGTAGTATGTAAGCAACAATATATTTTCCTATTCCATCAGCCCTATTTATACCTCACTGCAGGGGGTTAGGCCTCCCCTCAAGATGAGAGGGCTTGGAGCTTATTTATTTATGATGATTATTATTATTATTAAATCTACCACGCTGCTCCGATGCGGGTTGGCGGATTGTAACTACCGCCATATATTGACAGCAACCGGTACCAACAGCTTAACGTGCTCTCCGAGACACAGAGTCAGTGATGGTAGTTATGTACTTAAGTCAGAAAAACTCATTGGTACACGCCCGAATTCGAACCACGACCGATTTTTATGTTCATAGTGGATTGGAACAGTAATCGGTGTGCCCACATATTCAATTTTTATTGTACTTTTATTTTGCTTTAGAGATTATCTTTAGCACTTTTTTTTTTAATTTTTTGTAGATGGGCCGACCAAAGAGTTTGGGTAATACCGTAAAAGGTTTAAACCGTAAAAGAAATAAGCGTAAGAAATAAATAGTGCTATTATATTCGTTTACTGGAATATGGAAATTATTGATTAAGGATAATGAAGTGATGGAAAAAAAAATGCTTATCATACATGTTTTTTTTTTAAATTATGCCTACATCGCTTATCTGCTCTGTATGATAAATTGCGAACCACATTTCCCACTTTTTGTCCAAAGTCAGCGCTGGCAGCCGATTCGGGACACGGCGCCGGCACCTAAGACATTCCCCTAAGTATAAACCGACACTAGAATTTTTCCTGTCGGTTCAGCGGTCGCTAAACGGATCGAAGCATATGCGAAAATCAGACGTTCAGACCAAGATTTTTTTTTCATTATTTTAACCCTACCTTTTTCCTGCGTGCATTGCCGGCTTGAAGCTCATCAGCTATGCGTAGATTTCCACGTGGTTCTGTTCTAGTAGTTTGTCGCCGTGGGTGTTCAAAGTAGCCAATTGCTTGTCCTGAAAATAAGTTTACATCAAGGAAAAGTCGTGTAGTAAAATATTATCATCCCTCGATCGAATAGTTTAAGCATGACTAAGCATTGCCTAGCATGGCTAAACATGGCGAGGCATGTGTACCTCGTAGGTATACGTGCAGCGAGGCGGGGGGAGGCGTAGTTCCGTAGTATTCACAGGTGTCGCTATAACTATAGGTACATTTTGAACGCCAACCGAATAAATTCGTCATGCAGTAGAGTAGGTATCATGATAAAGTTGTTGGTAATAAATTTCGAAATTCGAATGAAGAGATTAATATAATGTTTCATAACACGAGAAAGCCCGTACTGCGATATGCGGTTAAACAAACTGCTACCGTTTGAGACACAGGTTTGCGATTATGAATTGTAATCCCCATGAATCAATAGAAATATTATGACTTTATTCAGTTTTAGATAACATAAATTAGTAAGCATCTGTATACTTGACGTCACAGACATATTTAATATTTTTTTGGAAAAAAATAACTAAGACAATTAATGCCTTAATTTTTTTTTAATTTGAGCGCGGGGTGCGAATCGAGAAATTCCGTAACGAAAAAAAACCTCACGCTTTCCACGCCGCACGGAGAAAAATTTTGATAGCGCGATGAACGTTTTTTAAAACAGCGCCATCTATTATAATCTGTTGCACCTATTATTAATGAAGAAAGTCACGAAAAAGTAGTGAAAGAAAATGAGTGAGTAATTTATATACATACATTTTATTATTATCACAAATGCAGTATTAATTTTGAATTGAAAATATAATACTGCTATAAAGATAACCTAAATTTTTGATATTAAAATGAGCGATATTAAAAGTAGCCCTCTTTTATACACACAAACACACACACGCGTATAGTTTAAATTCTCAATTTAGATTCTCAATATATATATATAAATAAATAAATTCATTCTTCATTATGTATATAACAGAAACCATCAAACCAAGCACGTGTACTATTCAGTACCTACCTTTGTTTTTGGTGTATAGATAATGCACATGAATGCCGCGCAGAGAAAGTATATATGATATTATATCTATATAAATGTACATCGCGCGAAATTCGATAATCACTTCTTAATATCGTTATTTTTTTTTTAATGAATAATTTTGTTTTGGTGTGTCATTACACTATTTATACCTAATTATTTATACCTAGATATTTTCGTTTTATAGAGAAGAAAAGCGTAAAGAGCTAAAAAGAAAAAAAAAACTAATGCACGTCAAAGGGCATATTATCAGAGTCAGAAAGATTTGAAGAAAAATGAAGAAAAAATAATAATAAAAAAAAACTGCATAAATAAAATTAATAAATAATTATAATTGCATAAGTTGATACAAAATGTGCAATAGCTTTACCGCGGCAGTCCTCGAGTGCCACATTTAGTTTTTATTTTAAGGAGAAGGTATAAGACTATATTTTTAGGATATAAATAAAACCTGTGTAAAAAATTTCGGTACAATCCCCATTCTGATACGAGTATATGTAAATACTAGGAATAAACAAAAACTCGCAGTTCCCACCCATAGGCTCCATAAAATAAGTAACTCATTCAAAGGTACTTTTGTAAGATTTCATAATAAACTTCCAAGAAATATAATAAACTTGTCAATAAATAAATTCAAGAATTATATACAATGACAATGGATTGCGTGCCGTCACTAAAAAAAATAAGGGACTCTTAAATTTCTTGCAGTGTTCTTTTTAGAGTGGTCGCGTAAGACGAACCTACTTAAACTTAGCTATGAGATGGTCAAAAGTGACAGCAGAGTGTATTATTATTATATTATTATTAAACATAAATCTCAAGATATCACCATTAACTAAATCATCATCATCTCAGCCATAGGAAGTCTACTGCTGGACATAGGCCTCCTCCATTGATTTCCAATAGGAGTTACTGGTAGCGGCCTGTATCCAGCGTCCTCCCTAAATTAACTAAATATTGAAGTGCAATATATCCTCACCAACATTTACAAGCATACATGGAAATTTATATAGCGGTAAATTAGAAGAGACCTTAAAAAAAAACATCTAATTACAATCACCTATAACTCTGGTGGTTGGCAGTCCTAGTTTTGTCGTGTAGCCACGCACGGAGCTCCTCCGCAGCAGCTACGAACTGCTGATGTGCCAGACTGGCTTGGAGCTCTCGACGTCGTTCGGCGGCGGCACTTCGAACCGCATCGCGGCGTGTTACCACTTGGGTTTTTCTTACTTCAATACTGGAGTAAAAGTAAATTATCGTCATTACAGCTCGATTATTTTGTTAAGAGACTTTCGTATTGTGCGACTGCCCGATTGGCCGAGTAGCTAGAGACCCAAACTGCGGAGCCGGGGGTCTCGTATTTGATTCCCGCCCGTAAAAATATTTGCGTGCATAAGCATATCTATTTGTTTCGTGTCTGAGTATAAAAGTATTTTTATATGTATATACTAGCGGTCGTGCCCGGCTTCGCCCGGATGGGTTACGGAAACGTTCCTCTTCCCGTTCCACGCATTAGAACATTGCACTCGTTCGAAGTCGGGGTGGGTCGCTAGTCCAACCATATAGTATCATTACACTATGGTATCATTGTCATCATCCAAAGAAATAAATTCTCTGCCGCGTCTAGCAACAGATTTGATTGCCATAAAAAAGGTTATAGTAAGTCAACCTTAAAAGATACACATATGCTGTCGCGGATTTTTGGTTATGGATATTAGAACTTTTAAAGGGGAACAATTCCGTGATAGGTACATAATTTTTGTTTAACATCAACCGTTTACGCAGCGCGCGTAACGGAAGCTCTCAAAAGAAATAATTTTTCCCGTTTTTGCAAAATTTTTCATTGATGCTCCGCTCCTATTGGTGGTAGCGTGATGTAATAATAGCCTTTCTCGATAAATAGACTATCTGACACAAAAAGAATTTTTCAACTCGAATAGGTGGTTCCTGAGATTAGCGCGTTCAATTGCATATTTGTTCCATATCTGGGTGCAAAATACCTATAAATGCGAGGGCTGCCATTTAAGTTTTGTCGTTTGAAGAAAAAAACACAACTATAACCTTATAATATTATTTATTGTTTTTCAAAGTATTCACCTCTAAGTTTAATACATTTTTTCATTCGGTGGAACCAGTTATTAAAACACTTATTCCAGTCCAAAGTGGGTGTGTTCAAAATGGCCGACTTGAAAGCGTCGACTGCTTGTTCACCAGACTGGAATCTTTGCCCACGAAGAGTTTTCTTAATTTTAGGAAATGTAAAGAAATCGTTAGGGCTTAGGTCAGGACTGTATGGGGGATGGTCAAGAATTTGTACGTTTTCCTGCTTCAAATAATCAATTGTTTTACCAGCTGTATGCGAGCTTGCGTTGTCATGGTGTAGGATGATGCGTCGCTTTGAGTTAGATTTCCGAACTTCGGCGATGACTTGTGGTAAACAAATAGTGGTATACCACTCTGCATTAACCGTTTTACGATTTTCAAGTGCAATCGTTGCAACATGACCGGTTTTCGCTACGAACGTAGCCACCATCTTCTTCGAAGTGCTTCGAGAGCTAACAACTTTAGTCGGCTTTGACTCATCTTGGAAGACCCAGGTTGTAGATTGCTGTTTGGAATCAGGGTCGTAAGCATAGATCCAAGATTCGTCACCACTGATAATGTCGTAGACGTGATTTGACTCTCCTCGCTTGAACCTTTGAAGAGTTTTCTTACACCATCTGACGCGGGCTGCTTTATGATCATCGGAAAGCAAATGCGGGATCCATCGGCAAACTAGCTTTCTCACACCAAGCTCCTCATGCAAGATCTTATGAATGGTTGTCCCTGAGATGCCTAATAACGCCTCTATCTCTCGATATGTCACATGACGATCTTCGAGTATCAGTTGTCGAACAGCAACGATGTTTTCTTCAGTAAAGGCGGATTTTGGACGTCCTTCACGAGATTTGTCACTAAGACTAGTATTTCCACGCTGGAATTCTAAATACCAGCGTTCGACAGTTCGCAGACATGGGGCTTCATCACTGAACACAGATCTCAACTCCTCGAAACACTGAAGCCGAGTTAGGCCTCTTCGATAGTTGTAAAAAATTATAGCGCGAACGTTTTCCTTCGAGAGATTCATTTTCGTATGCGACCTGACAGATTCAAAACAAAGCTGTGACTTAATAGTTACATCAATCCTAATTCTTTCAATTGTTTTGATATTCTAAATTCAAACAAATTTGAATTATTTTGAATATTGAAGAATTCTAAATTCAAATTTGGTGGGAAATATTTAAACGACAGAACTTAAAAGGCATGCCAGGTATAACATGACTGAATATAAAATGATTTTGAATATTTTTAACATCATCATCATCAGCCAGTGTCTCTCCACTGCATGATATAGGCCTCTCCCAAGGCTCGCCACCACACACGGTCCTCCGCCTTAGGCATCCAATTACCCCCGGTATGGTGCTTCAAGTCATCAGTCCACCTGACCGGGGAGCGTCCAACGCTTCGCTTCCCAATACGTGGCCTCCACTCGAAAACCCGTCTACCCCATCGGTTGTCGGTTCTACGGCAAATGTGACCAGTCCATTGTCACTTCAGCTTGCTAATCATTTCGGTTATGTCGACAACTTTAGTTCTTCGACGGATTTCAGTATTCCTGATTTTGTCCATCAAGGAAATACCGAGCATAGCCCGCTCCATAGCGCGCTGAGTGACTTTAAGTTTGTGGACCAGTCCTGGCGTGAGAGTCCATGTTTCGGCACCGTATGTCATTTTAGGCAGGACGCATTGGTTGAAGACCTTGGTCTTCAGACATTGTGGTAGTGGCAACGAGAACAGACATTTAACATGTATCATTTTAACTTCAACAGCAGACATCTGAAGCTGAAACATCGGCTCAAGGAAACAATATGAACATGATTGGTAAGTTATTATTATACACCGACAGTTCACCTAATAAGCCTATCATATTTTGTGACACGCAATTTCTATGAAATTGAATGTGGTGTCTATAAGTAGAAAACTCCATAATTAAGAAGAATAATCTGCTGCCAATACAATAAGAGCTTCGTCCGCGGCCCCGCTCACGTGGACTACACAGTTGTACTGGGACCACTTTGTGTCATTAAATTGTAAATTTTATGTACAAGGTATAATAAAAAATTATTAATTTTATAATAATAATAATACCTGGGACATCTCACACAGCACCATCTAGTTCCAAACTAAGCAATCCTTGTATCACGGGTACCTGACAACTGATGTACGTACTTATATATTCTTTATAATATATATATATATATTTATTTGCATTTATACGCATACATCGATTTCATTTATTCTAATACGTCCTGCCCTTTTCCTCCAACTGACAAATGGTTGGCGAATACCTAGTGGCAGTATGAAAAAATTACTCGCTCGTGCTCCGACGAAGGAAGACGAAGAAATTACGCAAACCGCAAATTATACATAAACTATCTTTAAAAGGTGATACATATATATGTGAAGTGTCGTCCCATTTGAATGGTGTTTTGTAACAAGCGATCCGCCCCGCCCTGAACTATCGAAGGTCAGTTTCTTCCCTTGAAACTTTACTTAAGTTGGTCCTCTGATCCGGATATAATTCACTCAAATACACTTTCGTAATGTACTTTTAATTAAATATATATAATTAATTTATTTGAATGATATATTATCTCTATTTATCTACCCCACATTAACCCGCGTACAAATTATTTCTTAATAGGTATTTGATACGCAAGTTTGTCCCGTTTTTATACATTCTTTAAGGTCGTTTATCTCACTGGCTTATCGCACATTTAATAACGGCTACTGAAAGTAAGACTAGTAAGTCAACAACTAGGTAGGTACATACTTTGAAAATTCAGCCAATATCTCGATTCATTTCGATCTTGACTGGTCGATTGGTCGAGTGGTTAGAGACCCTAACTGCGGAGCCAAGGATCGCGGGTTCGATTCCCGCCCGGGACAAATGTTTATGCGCATGAACATGTCTATTTGTTCCGTGTCTGGGTGTGAAATATCGGTATATGTATATATTGTAAACACTATTTAAGTATGTATATTAATTAGTTGTCTGGAACCCATAATACAAGCTTTGCTTAGTTTGGGATTAGATGGCGTTGTATGGTATGTCCCAAGTATTGGTATTGTTGTTGTTATTGTTATTTATCACTAGTCTAGAATATTAATCAGTAGACAATTTACAAGAAAAATTCTACAGCATTATTGATGAGCTGAATGACGAATACCTACATCAATAATGATCTCGAGGCAAATGTTGATTACCAGGCGTTAGAAACGTTTAATGATTTAACTGCGTGATTAAATATCTTGGAAAAAAGTATTCTCCCGTTCCCATTGAAAAACCTGGCCGTTCCTATTGCAACCACACGATGCCTAAAGTTGATTTGCCCCTTTTAAAAATTACTACATTTAATGGCGACTACAATAAGTGGACAGTGTTTTATGAAAATTTTACGTCGCTTATCTACGATAATAAAAATTTCACAGACGCACAGAAGGTTCAATACCTCATAGGTAATCTCTCCGATAGGGTTTTACTGTTTGTGCGGGCATTTCTCCCACCGCGAATAATTATAATTTAATTTGGGACGCATTGGTTGATAGATTTCAGGAGAAGCGCCAGCTTGCCGCCATTTATATCGATCAGATTGTGCAATTCAAGGTGATATCACAACCAAACACCAACTCACTAAGCGCATTCAATGAAAAAGTATGCTCGGCCATCGCAGCATTAAAACACCTCGAAATAACAGATGTAGCTGATTTTATTACGAAGCTAGATTTAGACAGGTACCCTAAAGCCGTTCGAACAGACGTCCGAAGAAGGCATACCTACGTTCAAGTCGCTGCTACACATATTCATACTCGATCACATCTCGATCATACAAAATTACTCGCCCGAGTATCGAACAAACATACGCACAAACCTACCGCGCCTACAAGCAAATCCGTTACATTCTATGACAATAAAAACAAAATGCGCAAGGTCATTGCCCCGTATGCAAAATCGAGGCACATCACCTGTTATTTAGATGTGAGACGTTCATAAAACGCTGTTAAAATTCGTAAATCTTCGGTTATTCTCGCGAAACGAAACGCCCTGCCGCGCTACCGCGGCTTCGTCTTCCCCCCTGCGCCCGCGTCCAAAATCACGTTGACCCAATTAGAAATTAGCAGTTAGCAGTGAGATGCAGTGAGATATCGAGCATCGCGCAAAATTGATCGCGCTCCGTATTAATTACGTGTTACACGGTTTACATCTGATTATCATTGTGTATTAGCTTGATTTTGTGTTTATCTAATATGTAAACATAGTAAAGTACATTTTACAAAGTACGACCATCCAAGTGTTTTTATAGGTAATTGCTTTCCGCGCCAAAACTAACCCACGCTACAACTGGCTGCCCAACAGTAAGTATGTAAGCGCCCGCGGACCGTGCTGTGTCGAAAAGTGATATTGACAATTGACATGACACCTTTACACCGTAATACAATCTGCGCTACATCTATATAGTATAGATAAATATAGTCAAGTTTAAAATGCCCAGGCGTCCTGCCGATCCCGCGGAACGCAACGACGTCGACGACACACCTTCCGTCGACCGCGATGCCGCCGTCCTGTAGGTTAGGTACCTACTTATTACAAAATGTCGATTCGTTGAGGCGCTGCTGCAACGCCTGCAACGCAACGATCACAGAACTAGGCTCACAGAGAGCACAAATTTTCACCCACAGGTGGAGCGCTCAATTATGATCACACATACTGCACTGTGTACTGTGTCCAAAAACATTACGTACGTCCCGCGCCTGCCTCACTTCCCGCCCGCGTAATGTTGCTAGATCGGGATAAATTTTCTACTGTTTTTGGGATAATCATATAAAATCAGAAAAAAGGTGTTTAATAAAAATATTTACAGATAGGTATATTTAGGGTGCGTTTATATAACACAAATTATTTCTTGCGGGGCAGCCCTACGGTCGCCGCGTACTTGTGTTCATTTATAGTAAGTTTTAACTATTTTAGGTACTAGGCCAAAACTCACAACATTCAAATTTCCTTCAGGCGCCAGGTGTTTACTTGAGTTTAATGAGTTTTTTGGTACAATACGAGTATAATTATAGAAAGGAAGTAGCATGACCTTCTGACACAAGTGTTCTTCATTTAATAGAAAGTTACTCACAACAACATGAAATTCATACATACCATTTTAGTTGAATAAAGGAAACAAACATTAATTTTTTTATACTTATTACAATAAATAAAACCCGGCTTCAATAAGGTAAGTTTTTAAAAGTAAGGTTAAGTAAGTAAAGTTTTTATTAGGTACCCCTTTGTTGTGTAAGCTTTTTATAATATTTTGTTTTAGAATTTGAACTGATTTGCAGAATTTTACGTTTAAATAAATAATGTAGGCACCTAATTTCATATCTAAATCTTTTTCAATAACCGCCGTTTCTATGATTTTCACCATTTATGTGGTCATCATTTACAAGGAATATATTATTTTTTTCAATGAATTTCTTGAAAATTGAAAGAACGATTGCTAAACGTTCGATATTTGAACTTATAACAAAATCTTCATTTGAAATTTTTCGGGCATGTGCTTCTTGTAAGTAATAATATAATAATACGACATTCATGTAAGGGGCCGTCCATTAATCACGTGAGGCTTGAAAGGGGGGGGGGGGGGGGGGTTGACAAAAATCACGAAATGTCACAAGGGGGGAGGGGGGTGTAGTAAGATATCACTTGTATTTATTTTTTTAAACGCGCAATTTTTAAATCGAAAAGCGGTGTGTAGTGTACATCATTCGTTTATTATTTTTATACCAATCAAAAACAACCTGCAATTTTTTTGTCTACATATTTTTATCATAGTGCTTAATTTCAGAATAAAATAAGATTATACTTTATACCCGTATTTAAGGTGATATTCTAAAAGATTCTAAAAATTTAAGAATTTTTGTAGATACTAATATTACACGTGATGTTGGGTGGGGGGTGGGGGGTAGTCTTAACCCTCACCATGTATTACCAAGGGGGTTCAAGCATTTTTTAACCCCCCCTGGGTTAAAACATGCTTAAAAAAAGATCACGTGATTAATGGACGGCCCCTAATTAAGATTTTGGGAAGGGAAATAAAGTCTGCCTTTATTTTTCAATCCATATCACAATCCATACCACACCTGAGGCCAATTGCTTCTACACAAAACGAACATTTTATTGATTTCGACAGGTAATAAGCAACAGTTCCCGATAATAACCTACGATATATTTTGACAGATAATGAAGCTGAGGCAATTCTAAGACAATAATTTTGCAATGCTACCATTATTTTCACTATTATAAATCATTATTGAGTAGCTTTCTCGTTGTATCACATAGAAAGTCCAAATCAGAAGTATTGATATCACCAATTTCTGAGTTTGATCGTGTAGGCGATTGTGGCTGTGTATCCTGAAATGAAAAACTTTAAGTCTATCATAAAATGAAAAAGCAAAATGCTTAATCAAAAACAGAAAATCAAATGTAATCAATTAAACATAAAAATTTTAGGTAGGTAAGTGCCTACGCACATTTTCCGAAATCGAAGGTTCAGATGTTTCTATATGTGACTCAGACAATTGTGATGTCAATACCAAATGCCGAAATAGCACGCCATTATTAGATAATTCATATATTACTCCATTCACCAAAATTTAATTTTAATCGGAATGCATAGAAGATTCTTTGTATTTTCTAGGAAAAAATTAAATTTTTGGTATAATAGATACCGAATTTCCAGTCACTAGTTGTGAATGAGTTCCGCATTTATCAGTACGGTATTGGATTACCCACCAACCACCTACCCGCCATCAACCCGCATTGGTTCAGCGTGGTGGATTAAGCTCCAAGCCTCCTCATCCCGAGGGGAGGCCTAAGCCCCTGTAGTGGGGTATTAAAGGGATGATGGAATGGAATGAAATTGGATTATTTTATAATATAATTATGACCTACATAATGAACAGGAAAGGTGCAATATGAATAATATTTAACTAATGTATCTTGACTAATTCTACCTTAGTCAGAATAGCTGATTTCTTTAGTTTTTTTAAACCACATTTCGTGTCACAAAAATATTGCTCGTCAAGGTGAATCGAACAAATTACGTTCCGCTCTGATGGTTTCAAAAACTTATCTAGCCGTGTTCTTTGTATGACTTTCATCCAATTCAATTTTCTTTGTTCTTTGTTGTTCACACAGGTGCTTTATTACTCAAACAATAGAGTATTCTAAACAGGTATTAAATAAAAAGTAGATAAAATTTTCGATGGAACTGGCAACACTCACAAAATGAACGCGCCATTTTTTAAGTCAATCACAGTATGTAAAACAAATTCAATAATTAAATAAATCCACTTTTGAATACGTTACTTACAAGTGAAATGTGATCCCATCCGATTTCTTCGTAAGCCCAGCAGCATTTTTGCATGTAGGAACGACACAAGACAACATTTTAAAATTAAAATTGACACTTGTGCTGTACATTATAACGCGGTAAGTGCAACGGAGTGACTAATCGCAACAAAGTGAAACCACTCTATTTAAGAGTGGTTTTTGTTTCTTCAGTTTCACGCTTACAGGCGCCTTCTGTTTATTCTGAGTTTTCACCTTTTCTCGTTTCCCACCCTTAAAATGTTTAAATCCAAAAATCCTGAAAGATGTCAATTCTTGTTGGAATGACCAATTTGAGAATTCAACAGTTTTACACGGGTGAATCTTCAATGATACAATTTTGTTAATTTAAGTATAACTTGTAATTTATAATTAAGTAGTTAAAATTCTATTGTGAGCTGACATGTGATGTGCTACGAAGGTATTGCTGCCGTTGTGATGTTGGACTAGGTAATTTTATAATTCCATCACTACCTGTGAGAACCTCTAATTGGCTTCCTGTTTTTATTAATGTTTACTATAAGTATTGTGTAGCTGTTAGTTTTCCTGAGATAATAAAAATAAAATAAAATGTCATTATTTACGCTAACTTTAAAGAACAATGACCCTCATACAAAATCCCTCCACCCCCCCCCCCCCCCACGGGCTAATAAATTTGAAATTTGTAAATAAGCTTTTCTTAACAAATTACTGGTCACGTTATAAATTAAACCTATATTCCAAATTCCAGCTTCCTAGATTTGTAGGTTTAGGTGTACAAAAAGTAGCGTATGTTAGTTTTGACCACCTTTTTCGTAGGTACGAATTTTTGAGAAAAGTTGGTTCAGCTGTTTTGGAGATTAGCTCGAATGTGGCTCAAATAAACTCTTCAGCTTTATAATATTAGTATACAATGTCTTTTGTTCGTGTATCGTCAAACTTTAAGGCTAGAAACTATGGCTAATATTATCGGTAAAAACAATTAAAAAGCGAGGTCTAGTAGGTACACCGTTTTTTTTTCTTCGATCCTTTCCTTTGCGTCAGTATGTAACCAAACAATGAGAGCGTTTGAGGAGCTAACAAAGAAGTTTTTTTTGTTGCCTTTTTTAGTAAGTAATTTCGAATACTGAAAAGTCTTGGAATATTTCATGAATTGTAGCTATGATATCTTAATTGAAAAATAAAATAGAACAACATAAGTGTGACGATCTAGTTTTCGAGAAATGGGACAAAAATAAAAAAATGAAGAGCTCTTTTTGAGGTTTTATTAAATTATTTGTTTTTATTTTTAATTAAAGTTACATGTTTGTAATATCTTCTTATTTTTATTAGAAAAGCTAGTAAAAGTTTATAAAAGTCGTTGGTTCAAATGTAATACGGGACCAAATCAGAATGGAGATAATGTACAAAATAAAATTTCAAAACCCCCCCCCCCCCCCCCCTCCAAAAAAACCGGTGTTCTAGACCTGGCTTTTTAATTATTTTTATCGATAATATTAGCAATAGTTTCTATCCTTAAAGTTTGACGATACACGAACAAAAGACATTGTATATAAGATAACATAATAACGTATTTAATTTGATAAGGATTAATATCTTGTTTAAAAAACATCTTATATTAGAACAAATTTCATTACGATAAAAAAGGTTGTACCTAATAAGTCAACCTTAAAAGATACACATAAGCTGTCGTAGACTTTTAAAGGGGAACAATTACGTCGTACATGATTTTTGCTTAACATCAACGCAGTGAACGTAACGGAAGCTCTCTGGAATAATTTTCTCGTTTTTGCAACATTTTTCAATGATAGTATAGAAGATAAAATACGCTTTGAACGGCCGTATCTTTTTATTATATCAAGTTAGAAACTTGATATTTTTACAGTACTCATACGAAGTGACTCTAATAGACTTTATCTGATATTAATTTAAACTTGTTACTTGAAGATGTTGCTCAGAAAACTGTTCTTGACGGACAGGCTTTTAAGGGTTCCGTACTAAGAAGGTCATCATCATCATCACTAAGGCTCTGCTGTTCGTCCGTCCGTCTGTCGCAGGGTTCGTCAGGAAGGTATCGTCAGAACCATAATAGGTAAACAGTTGAAATTTTCACTGAGTATGTACCCATACTCAGTGAAAATTTCAACTGTTTACCTATTATGGTCTCTAGTGAGTTACTCTAGTGACTCTAGTAACTCTAGTGAGTTACACCGTCGATGCCAACTTTTCTTTCAATGCCCACATTTGATTATTTCATACTAAAATTCCTGATTTGCCGACTTATTTTACTTTACTAGGATTTCGTTCCCTTATGCCTTCTTTCATTTTAACTATTATGAAAAGTAACACTATGCCAACTTTAAGAAAAGTAGATATAAGAAATCTTGTTTTGCCATCTATGGTACATACAAACTCCAAAATTCGTAGGATAATGTTTTTCCAAATTAGTTTCGTTTTCCTGTAGCGTTCAGCTGCCCTGTCATTGTTTTAATGGAAACCATAGAAGCTGAAGAAAATAATACATGTAATTTTATATCAATTATTAATAAAATAAAAGTGGAATAGGTACATTTCCGTTTATTTAAAAAAAATATTAGTAGGTATTAAAACGGAAGGATGGATGAGTGAATTTTTAGACTAGTTTTTTTAGGTGCCCCGACTTTATAAATATGTCAAAATAGTGAACAAGAAATTGAATTTAATATTTATAGTAAAAATACAATCGTCTACACAGACTACACTACATTACAATACGCGTATAGTTCCATTCAAACTTTATGGCGGATCGGAATAGGTACAACGCTTTATGCTTCCTTGCGCAGGTTCAGTCATATGCCCCTCGCTCCACCATGTCCCACTACACCTAAAATTGGTTACTGCGACGCGACTTGTGCCTATGTTCACATCCGGCACAAAGGTTGATTGGAACTGTAGAGTACAGTAAAAAATAAAAAAAATCGGCTTTTAAGTTAGGAAATCTTCACTCTAAACTACTGTGAGGGTAGAGGGGTGTTACACGCTCGATTCCTTATTAATTAATTAATAGGTTATTATCATTTACATACGTTAGTTAGTAATGTAGCTTAAAAGTATGAATTTACTAGAAGCACTCTCCCGCTTACCGTTTTACCACTCTTTTTCTAGTTAACTAAGTAGGAGTGTATTTGACAAGTTTCAGTCCGATTCCAGTCCGCGAGGTACCCGCGCGCCAGCCTTCACCCCCGCAAAATTGCGTTTCAATACAGTGAAGTGACATTTCTGCCCCTATTAACACTTGAAATCAAAAGCTGCTGTCAAATTTATGCACTCTATGATATTTATAGTGGTCACCCAGTGGTCGAAATTCGACCGTTCTCACTTTTTATAACCGCCTATAATCATCATCATCAGCCCATTTTTACCCCACTGCAGGGGCTTAGGCCTCCCCCAGCGTGAGGAGGGGGGCTTGGAGCTTAAGTCCACCACGCTGCTCCACTGCGGGTTGGGAACTGTAACGACCGCCATCTATTGACAGCGTCCGGGACCGACTGCTTAACGTGCCCTCCGAAGCACGGTGTCAGTGATATTGTGTACTTAAGTCAAAAAAACTCATTGGTACACGCCCGGAGTCGAACCATGGCCCTATGGGGCCTTATAAATTTAAGACAGGTACGTTGCGCTCTGGGCTATCACGACAACCACCTATAATAATTAGACATTAGACGACAGACTATTATGCTATTGTTATAAGATTTCAACTTTTGGCGTTCTTTTTCCATATAAACTTTAACTACATTTTCTCAAAGATGTTACGATATACTAGATATATCTTGCACAACCTTCTTTGGAATAAATCATACTTGCAGTACCGGACCATAAAGTGTCCCACAATGTTTTAGCAGACATGCTCGTACGGTTGAATATGTAGTTTGAAAATGGAACGAACTCTTTTTACTCATCTAAGTTTTAATTAAACGAACTGGCATGACAAAAAGAATGCGCCATTAAATGAATTCAAAAAAGTATCGTGGCGAATTGGCGGCAAAATAACCCAAACTATTTTTATTATTATAATACAGTTGTCAATATAATTAGTTTATGTTAAGTTTACCTACATACTATAAATTATTCAAAATTACTTTTACGAGTGATGAAGACATTTTAACACCACCTGAAATACAAAAAACTGCAACAGCTATTATTTAAAATTGTTTACCACCGAAATCGAAGGACAGAAACATGAAAACGTATGAAAAAAAAATTCTGTGGAAAAACGAAAGGAAATCTAAATCGTTGTCTGAAAACATTTTCTTAGCTTATTTTGGTGAAATGGCTACAAAAGTAAAACCATGTACATTTTGGGTAAGTACGTGTATTATATTCCATGTTAAAACGTACGATGCTAATGAAACATAATATAAACTTGATACAATCTCTGGAAATGTCACAAACTAATACCATTCCTGGGAGATCCACTTTCAAGTTTCAAAAACTGTACCTTTACTAATTGTGTTTTTAAATAAAAATGTATGTTATTGTTTTAATTTACACGCATCTTTGAGAAAAGTACTATACAAGCCTTGGCCACAACTGTGCATAACCGGACTCACGATCGTTCGCTTATGCTGCACTTACGGGCCGCGGCAGTAATCTACCATAATTAAAATGCCAAATCTCATACTCCTCCGTGCTCGCGATATGCTTTAAAAGGTGTACAAAATTTTTCCTTCACATATTAATATATACTTAGATTATCAAATTAAGTGGTTTGATACCCTGTTAAAGTAACAGATTTATGAAAAATGTAAATACGTATGCAGTTTTTGTTAGCTCAAAAATCAAGCTCATGACCTCTTTGCACACTTTTCCCTGTTTCTCATAGTTTAGGATTTGGCCAAGCAGTCCCACCTTAAAAGCTCAACTATATGTAGATTTTAGCTTTCTGCACTTCTACTCCTCATAAACATAAAATTGTAAGTATTAAGTCATATTACAAAATTGTTGATAATATTCTTATAGTTTTTTTTTTTAAATTTATTTGACAGTAGGGAAAATCGTTTCCCAGAGACAAAAAGTACTACTTCCATCCCTCTTACCAGGTAACTTCAAGCGTACTTTCCGAGTATGAGTAATGTAAAATTTCTTTTTTACTGCGTGATAAGGGCTAATAAGGTTGCGTGTGAGTTCAGCTCCAGGCGACGCACATATAGCTGCGGGGCCTATTGACATGAACCCTTCACTTTGTGACACAAGCATAGAACTTGGCACATGTGTTCCCTGTATAAAACAAATCAGATTGAGCTCAGTTCCCAGCAGTTCCACCCGCAAGGGGGGAGTTGGGGGTACGCGAAGTTTGCATCCGCCGCGCTCCAAACAAAAAATTCTCACTGATGCAGTTTTACTATTAAGACGTTTTTGGTATCGTTTTCGTATAAAATAAGAACGTGGATTTCATTTCTGATGGCAATTTAGTATGTACATCCATACAAAAAATGATTTTACTTGCAATAAAGTAAAAATCTTGTCTGGCATTTTTCCCTTAATTTTCTATAACTTTTTAAATCGTAAATATTTTCTAATAAAAAAAATTTTTTTAGTTACCTTATTTACTCTAGTTTACAAAAATATGTACTGAGAATAAATTCTGGAAGGTGAGGCGGCGAATCGATGCATTGACAGGCGAACGCGCGGGTGGTGCGGCGGTGGAGTGCGGGGGCGCTTTTGAATTCGAATCTCAGTGCAGTAAACAGTTTAGTCACAGTTTAGTTTCCCGGGTGTATGTGGACGGATTGGACGCAAAGTTTGTTATCAAAATAACCGTTTATCAAGTTTAAATAAAAGCGGTTTAATTGTTTTTTTTTGTCTCTGTGGCTGCAATTTTATTTGATGTTTTGAAGTCAATTCATGTAAGTATTTATTACGTTTTTTTAATCAGTTTTTGCACTTCAACTTCAATTTTTACAGCGCCGAATGATCTTGTGCAGTAACGCCCAAAAAGTACCTAGTTAAAGTAAAAGTACCCTGTTAAAGAAATAAACGAAGTGTTTAACTTTCTGCGAGGAAAGAATACAATCTAATAATAAAAGTATTCACGACCACATCGCGTTCACGACATAAAAACACAGGCCAAAATTAGCCAGTTCAGTCCAGTGTGACATGTAAAAAGTTTCATTAACATTACAAAAAAAGGAAAAGATCGGCAATTAGAGAATGTTCCACCGACAGAAAATGCGCTGCATCTACTTAAACTGCCTGCAGTGTATCAAGGCGTACATGTGTAGGGCCAGTTAACGACACCACAACAAAATCTACCCAATCCCCAGAAATAAGGTTGGAAAAGAGGAGATGTATGAGTTCCCAACTAGACAAGTGTGGCCATTGCTGCACGCGCATGCTTAGAACTTATAAGATGCAAGTGTAAGCAAAAGTGCGGCCACAGGTGCAGTTGCAAAAAACAAGGACTGAATTGCACTGACTTATGCGTATGTAGTGGCACACGCAAAGTTCGTATCTCACCGTAATAATCTACTTTTATTTATTTTTCAAATTGGAGTTGAAATTCAGTCTAAAATGCAGAAATTTGCCGTTTGTTAAAATTGTAATAATTTCACATCTACAGTCGTTGAACATTAACCAAAAATATTTAAATCATTCTAATAAATTTCAGCTGTGTCATCTCAAACCGCTGCCAAAGACGCACTCGACCCCGACGTCGCGTCACATTTCAGTTTTTTTCCTACAAATTTATGTTAATTAAGTTTAAACATATTGTATATTTTTATAAACTAGAATAAATAAGGCACCTAAAAAAATTTTTTTATTAGAAAATATTTACGATTTAAAAAGTAATAGAAAATTAAGGAAAAAAATGCCAGACAAGATTTTTACTTTATTGCAAGTAAAATCATTTTTTGTATGGATGTACATACTAAATTGCCATCAGAAATGAAATCCACGTTCTTATTTTATACGAAAACGATACCAAAAACGTTTTAAAACTAAAACTGCATCAGTGAGAATTTTTTGTTTGGAGCGCGGCGGATGCAAACTTCGCGTACCCCCAACTCCCCCCTTGCGGGTGGAACTGCTGGGAACTGACCTCAATCTAAGAGCTAATAAATAAATAAATAAATGATTTATTTTTTCATAATACATTCCTAGGTTTCAGTTGATAAAACATAACATGCGACAATAAAAAATATTTCTCTTTAAAGTTTTTAACCCACATTATTGATTCCTTCAACAGTTTCGAAGCATTTGTACAAAAACCTAAAATTCGTGGAAAGTAAGGTTTTTTGGATTGATTTAAATAATATTTTTTTCAATGCTTTCGAATCGTTTCTCGAAAAACCTTATTTTCCAAAAAAATTTAGGTTTTTGTACAAATGTTTCGAAACAGTTAAAACAATTAGTAAAATCAGTTAAAAACATTAAATAGAAATATTTTTTATGGTCGCATGTTATATTTTATCAACTGAAACCTCTAAATGTGATTATAAAAAAAATAAAAATCACATCTTTATATGGTGGCTCCATCTATTATTAAATAGTCGTACTAGACAGGCGTCGTCCTACCTTAAATCGGTGTTCTAGTTCATCCTAAATTTATGGACCTACTACTAGCCCATAACATCATCAACAGTACGGTTTCATCAACAGGTATAATGAACCTAGACGACCTATGCTCACGTTTTCAAGGTGAGTCCGTTGTTGGGGAGAGGTGAAGAGCCGCGCGCCCTCTGTGTCTCCAGTTGGCGCTGGCTTGGGATGGCCGGACGTTCCTGGTACCTCCTTTGTTACCCGCCCGCGAGTCTAATGCCCAGGTGTGTATACATACTTTTCTCATGCTCCTTACAGAGAAACCGCTCAAGTCATACATAGTCTTATGTGCAGGGAGGGCTAGGCGTCACGGGTGGCGAGCAGGGAGCAATATAATATTATCCTGGGACATCCCACACAGAGCCATCTAGTCCCAAAATATAGTTCCAATCAAACTTTATGGCGGATCGGAATACAACGCCTTTATGCATGCTTGCGCAGGTTCAGTCACATGCCCCTCGTTCCACTGCGCCCCGCTACACCTAAAACTGGTTACTGCGACGCGACTTGTATCTATGTTCACATCCGCCATAAAGGTTGATTGGAACTATAATCCAGTACTATTATTCCATCAATATCCCACTGCAGGGGCTTAGGCGTCCCCTTGGGATGAGGGGCTTGGAGCTTAATCCACCACGCTGCTCTCGTACGGGTTGGTGGATTTTAACGACTGCCATCTATTAATGGCAACCGAAACCGACGGATTAAAGTGCTCTCCGAGGCACAAAGTCAGTGATAGTTATGTTGTTACATAGTTAGTTAGAAAAAGCTTATTGGTACATGCCCTGGGGAATTCGACTTACGGCCTTCTAAACAAGAAACGGGTTCGCTACCACTCAGCTATCACGACAAAGCAAGTAAGCAAGTAATATGTTTGTGTTATGGGTACTAGACAACCGATATAAATACTTAAATATGTATATCAATTGTCTAGTAAATCCAGACACGGAACAAAAAGACATGTTCATGCACACAAATGTTTATCTCAGGCGAGAGTCGAACCTTGCGCCCACTCGGGAGTGGACATACTGAAGAGGGCTATAATTTGTGCGCGCACCTGTCCAGACTACCTTAGCTAGTCATCGCTTTAAAAGATTATTAAACATACTGACATCTGCGATATAATACACCTGTTCTCACAGTAAGCATATGAGATGTCCTTAATTGTGTCCGAGTTGCTTTGTGAGTGTATTTGCAAATATAAGTATACTTATTCATAATGCATGATAGTGTGTTATAAATTATTGTAACCACAATTACGTCAGCCGTGACGTATTCATGTAAGTATGCGTGCACTGTTTACGTATAAATTGAGGTATTTTTATGGCCTGTGATCGTCTATAAAATTACTAAATTGATTTGAGAGTAAAGTAATGATAACTCGATGATATTTAGCGAGTATTCGGATACGAATAGTTACGCCCTATTTAAATTGTACTTTCGTTTTCGGCAACTTATTTACCGTTATATGAGCGCAAAATAGGACATCGAACTATCGGGATGTTGTATAACAAACGCCGATGTTTTGGGGTAACTTTTGTTATTGTAATGAATAAGGTCATCTTGTTCCTTTTTATTACATTTGATTTAGTGGTTTTAAATTCGAATTTCCTGTATTGATCAGGGATAAGTTTATGAAAGTAAGTCGTTGCTTATATGTATTGTATTTTCGGTCGAAAACTGATTCGCCTAGTAATCCACTCAAACTTGGCCCTTAGGCTAACGGGACCTCGGGGTTTTATTAATAAATTGATAACAAAATCCCGACTTTGGGCCGATGTGCGTTTCTTTGAGAGACTGTCCGCTGTTCTTCAACGGGACGAAACTACGTTTTGTCACCTGAAGAACTTCACTTTCAGCGAGCGTTTTACTACAAACACTCGTCTCACGCAAACGAGCTTTATTTCACAACGCCCAAAAGGCCTCCCTGTGCACTTACTTTGAATGGAATTCCAAACGCAGTCCTCGAAAGAAAAACAATTTGGCGGTTTTCGAAGATTGGTTCAGCATAGATTTGCATACATGTGTTTTGGCTGGCCAGCCTTGACAATTTGTCATGCGGGGGGTGGTATCCACCTGCCCGAGTATTGTTCTGCGCAATAGGTATACATTTCGAGGGGTCGATTCCGACTGCCTCGTGATATGCGTTTTATGCAAATCGATCATGCAGGGCGTATTACGCCTACCTGCGTGTATATATATATCTCGAGGGGCCGTTGGCTGCCTCGTTTGATCTTATGATAGTTGGCATATGTCTCGATGCTGTATATAGTTGTTTTGCAAGGGGTCTGTGACTGCCTCGCTTGATTTTATATGCAACTGTTGTCCGTCAGTATTTATCTAGCACTATATTAGTGAGAGGACTGACTTTACTTTATTAATATTTAAGTGAGACAGAAAATCTCTATTATTTCAACTCTGGACAAGGTAGCAGCTGGAGTTAACTCAGCTAATTATATCGAGCAATATTTTGACTGTGAATTATCACCACTCATGTATTTAGTATATTTCCATCTAATACAATGTATTGTGCACATATTATTCAGAGCTTTGGTCAATAGAACAATGACTACTTTTAGCTTTGTGTTAAATCACTCTATTTATATAAATATATTGACAATATTAAATACCACACACGTGTATGTGCGCTAGTACCGAGTTCAGTCTAAATTAATTTAACACACCTTTGTGTTATACTTGTGATAAACAATTAGTTACATAGTTTCCTTTTGTATATGAAAGGAAATTGTATCCATTACACAAGTTTTGTATTTGTTGGCAAGATAATCGTATTGAGTTTAATACACACATTTGTGTGGATGGAAGGTAAAACATGCCCCAACCTCGCATGTCCTCGTGCCAACCAGACCATTTTATTTTTGAGCTGGCTCCGGTCAGAGTTCAGCCAGCAAGTCTAATTTCGTATTTACATTTGGTGAATTTACTTTTATTTCGTTAATGTTACTTTAAGATAAATAATTAATTGCAAAACAAATGGCCTCCTCTGACTCCATCAATTATTTCTTTCTTTCTCAGTATTTACCAACAATAAAATTAATGGTACAAAAGTATTTATCTTTTATACAACACAGATTTATCAGTGATTATACTTTTGGTCGGCAAACGAAATTAGACATTTAAAGTTAATTCTAAGGGCATGACCTCGCAGTACTAATTTTCTGAATTATTTGTATAACTGAATGTAAATTTAAAACTGGATATCTTTGTTTGAGGCATACCGCTATTCATCTCGCGACATTACAAGCTGCGACATAATATTAACCTTTAAAATATGAGGTAAGCAACTTCTCTATTTTATAATTAAATCAAACCTCGATCAGACCTCAAGACAAAATTAACAAGGAACGAAACCTTAAATTTAACCGGCTGAAAAATGTAGCCGGGCTCTTTACAATCAATCATAATAAATTTGGATATTAATCAATTCGGTTATCCAGCCACACGCACTCCCGATTCAAACGGTATAATATAGTAAATTTATTGTTTCGATACTCTTTGGTAGAATTAACTCAATTTAAGACAGATGTGCTATTATGAATTTGAATGGTAGTTACAATCTACTCTTTCGTGGTTTCGGGATGGTAAAATAATTAAATATCGAATATCCAAATGGAGTCAATAGTTGAAACAGTTATCTCTATAAAATAGAGTAAACAAAATATTAGTAAACTAAAGTCTTTGCGCTTACCTTCAAAGCAGCTCAACTAGGTTAAACTCTCACCGAATTCGGGCACACGCGCCTACACACCTCGGCCTAGCTGCTTGCCCCGTTCCGCCACTCCGGTCTTCGTCTGCTCGGCACAAGGGTTGAAAATCCACTACCCCTCTGCGCCCGCGTCTCTCATTCTATATATCTCCGTCTAACATGAAACCCTCTCCTATAAGTTCGCAAATCAGCACGCTCGTACCATTTTCGCCCTTATGTCTATATACTCAAAGTCTCATACCCCTAACCCTCAAACCGAAAGTTTGTGACTAAATTCCGTATTTTGACTAATTCGTTTTTCCTTAACGAGATGTCGCCACTAATATCGAAATTCACTCGAGTAATTAGTATAATTTTATTTCTGTCTTGTACTTTACAGTTAATTGTTTGTAGGTGTAGTCGTCATATTTATAATAGTCGTAACACGAGTAAAACCCTCATTTACCGTAACTTAGTCACAAAGTGCGTCTCGGATACTTTACTTAAAATCCAAAACCAAGCCTGTAATTCAAATCTTGTTTGCATAGCGATAAGGTCGATATAAAACTTTCTCCTACAGGGTTTTGTGACCAATACGGATTGAACAATATAAAATGTATAACGTGCATAATTCATTTCATATATAGTTCAATGTTTTACCAAAATTTTAAATCCACACAGCAGTTTTGTTTATGTAAAAGGTACATCTCGGCGTCTCTACCTGACACCGAAAAGCACCCTCGACCCTTGAACACAGATGCTCTGCACGTGATCAGTGCAACTTCGATCAGAAATCGTTTTACATCCCAACTTTCGCAACATACTAATTAACTGACCATTCGTACAAATCTCCTACGTTTACTGTAGATACCTGCCATGTATCATTCTTCGAAACTGATATTAGTAAAAGAAATTATTATCTAGCCTCAATCGACGATACCTCACTTCACGAATTTCGCATAGCAATTTATCCAAATTATTTTGTATCGTTCCCCGCAAGGGCGCAGTCTATTGTAGTTTCGGAGAATTACAAAAAAAATTTTGCCTTGCGCTCGGGTAATCTTGAGGTCCTTTCTTAACGACGCTTTGAGAGTGTTTATCGGAATTTTTGGCTCCAAACTACCATAAATCTCAAAACCAACTTTAGAGAATTGCGTTACACGCCTGTGCTACTTGATATAGCTCGCTTATCAACATCGACAAGTATAAAATCATAAATTTGATCTCTTAAGCGAAATCCGCCATAAGCACCTTTGGGCTTAATATCCAACATGTGAAAGCAACAAATTATCAAAATTATGAGTCCTAATACACCATATACAACTAGCGTCTTGCCCCGATTCTGTTTGCCTCAGTTTATGGTTATTTACAGTATAAATGTATGCTAGCTTATCTAAAATCAAATACATATATACCTAGCTTACACAGTTATCTATATACAATGCTGGGGCCACCTCAGTCCCCTCCCAGATAGAGTGTGACGACGCCCCAATTTCATCTTCCTTTTTTTTCTAATATTTTTTTTTTTTTTTAATTTTTTTTTTTTTTTTTTTTTTAATTTTTTTTTTAATTTTTTTTTTTTGAACATGCATTTCACCTTATTAGTTAACTATAGCTAGCTATAGTTAACTAATAGTGGCACTAAGGCTAGGGACGCGACTTCCTCATCCAACTGATTTCCAGCATCACCTATCCCACAATCATTTGCTTTCCTAACTTTATGTAGCCCACCGTGTGTGTGCTACAAAGTCAGCCATTTTATATATACTACCAAAGCAACATGAAACAACGAACGCGTACGCAATCAACCAGATTATACGTGTGTATTTTAGTATTCTACACTATACTACCTCTGCGTGTTACACTCTATCTATAGATTACGTAACGTTATAGTATTTAGCCAGATGTATTGCGTTATAGTTTCCCTTTACAGCATTTGTATCTGGGTCCACTAATGTATACACATTATGGTAGGGTATTGCCGCGACCTTATAAGGACCGTCATACAGTAAAGAGAATTTCTTTGTTACCTTTTTATCAGCGTCGGATCGGGGCAACACCTTTAATTTTATCAAATCACCTATATGATATGTGGCAAATTTGTATTTTTGATTTCTATATGCAACCCTTTTCTCAGCTGTTTCTTTCAAATTTTTCAGAACGTTCTTTCTTATATTTACAACGTCTAGGCACGCCTCCTGCGTCTCCCGATTGGGTAATGCTTTATCGAAATTCAGGACATCCCCTTTTCCGTAAATGATTTCATATGGAGTATATCTTGTAGCAACATGTGTGACGTTATTATATAAATTTTCAATCCTTGGTAAGATTGACAACCAACTCCTGTGCGAATGACTACAATACGTTCTAAATAAACGAGTCAATTCTTTATTAACTCTCTCGACGGGATTCGCGCGAGGATTTCTCAGCGATGTGTGTGAAATCTTAATTCCTAGTCTGTGCAACTCTCTCTCCCATAAACGAGAAGTAAATTGCGCCCCCCTGTCTGTTACCAGGTTCTTAATACTGATTTCTGTGTGGAATTGTTTCACACACCCCAAAGTACTGCGTCCTGTCGCCTTTCGTAATGCATATAACCTTATCAACTTACTAAACAGGTCTTGCATTACAAATATGTAACGCATTCCAAACTTTCCACTCGGCAATGGACCATATATGTCAGCAAACACACTTTCGCCGATATCTTCTACTAATACAGCCTTGCTAGGCCCTGCCAGATACTCTCTCTCGTGTTTTGCCTTTTGACATAATGGACACGACCTTATAACTTCCACAACTCGCTTTTTCATATGTGGGAAATAACAACGCTTTCGCATAGCCGCACACAATTTATACCTTCCATAATGACCCAAGTTCTCGTGCACATTCAAGATCACTTCATTAACCACACCTTCCGGCAAATACACTACCTCCTTTTCTTTTCCCCTGCCTTGGTGATATAAAATATCTCCCTTCAGCTTGCAATATTTCGTCTCAACGTCAGGCTTTTCTTCCTGCAATTTCTTAATAATGCCTCGCAACTTTACATCCTCTAATTGCAAATCTTTCAACAAACTCAGTTTGTTTACCAATGCTCTATCACCAACCGCCGTGAACAAACACATTAACGGGTAAGTCTGCTTATTTACCTGAGATTCTCCAGTCTCACATAAATAGCGAGAAATCACATCTGCGCCTATATTGTCCCTACCCTTGACGTACTTTATTGTAAAATTAAATTGATTTATGTAAAACACCCACCGCTGCATGCGCGCGTGTAGTATCTTCCAACTATGTAGAAAACTCAAACTTTTGTGATCTGTACGTATTATTATCTTAACTCCACGCAAATAGGTCTCGTACTTTTTCAAAGTATAAATTATCGCCCACAGTTCTTTCTCAGAGACAGTCCAATGCTTTTCTGCGTCAGTGAACGCCTTGCTGCAAAACCCTATTACATTGACTAATTTCTGACTGTCATATTGATAAACAAACCCTGCTACTCCAATGTCGCTGCTGTCCGACTGTACATACAGCCTACTTCCGGGTATAGGGTGTTTTAACATCACTGTGTCAATAAACAACGACTTTATACGCTCGAAACAACTATTTTCTTTCTCTCCCCATCGCCATTTTTGTCCTTTCTTTAACAAATCGCACAAAGGGCGTGTTACCTCTCCATATTTGTATACAAACTTCCGAAAATAATTAATGAAGCCCAAAAACGCTCGTACCTGTTTTACGGTTCTAGGGACCGGGTATTCTTGTATCGCCCGTGTTTTATCAGGGTCCATTCTGACACCCTGGGTGTTAACGATGTGCCCCAGAAGTTTAATTTCTGTCCTAATAAAACAACACTTGGACAAATTACACGTCAGTTTCGCTTCCTGTAATTTCTGTAAAACTAATCCTAAGTGCTCTAAGTGAAGCTGTACCGTCCCGTTAGTGAACACTACTAAGTCATCTAAGTAATTAATGCAAAAGGAACGCACCTCGGGTCCCAGCATTATGTCCATGGCTCTTGTGAAGGAACTGACCGATGTTTTAAGACCTTGAGGTAATACCCTATAGGTGTAACTTTTCCCCATAAAAGTAAAACCCGTGTACTTCCTCGAGTCTTCATGCAACGGAATATTATAATATGCATTATTCAAATCTAATAGCGTCATGTACTTCACGCCGTGAAAAGATTGCAATATTTCCGCTGTCAGAGGAGGTGCTTCCGATTCACCTACCATTCGTTTATTGAGCTCGCGCGCGTCTAACAAGATCCTAATACTTCCGTCTTTCTTTAATGTATAAGTCATGGGGCTGCTATAAGGAGTCGCTTCTCGTTGTATGACTCCCAAGTTTTCGAGTTCATCTAACTTAGCTTTCACCTTTTCTCGGTGAGCATGGTTTACAGGATAGGATCTTTTAATAAACGGCTCTTCATTTAACATCTTTATCCTATGCGTATACTTGTCCGTTCGTCCAGGATGGGCTGAAAATACTTCTCTGTACTTAATTAATACAGGCAATAACAAAGCCTTTTCTTCTTCTAACAGATCTAACAACCTTACGTGCTCGCGTAACGACTGTTCTGTTTCATTTGACTGTTCGAATTCACTTATCTGTTGTAGCACGCAAAATGCCGCTCCTCTAGCCGTACTACCTGTCTCTCCTATGTTTATTGTGGTACGTACTCCCAGGTGGTCCACATTCAATTTATTATTCTCTCCGCATGTAATTACTGCCCGAACGCGCAGCAGCCAATCGTATCCCAATATAACTGGTTTCGGTAATTTTGCCAATACCAGTACAGGTGTATCAATTACAAGTGCATTCAATTCTATCGACACCATGTGTACACTGCTAATCTTGCAACTTCTAGATCCAAAAGCCCCTTGTATATGTAAGGCCGGAATCGGTAACTCTGGTATTTCCTTATTCTGCCTCAATGTGTCAAACAGTTCTTCAGTTACACAAGTAACCTGCGAACCGGTATCCAATAAGGCTCTTGCCCCGACACCGTTTACTTTGACTTCAATTTCGGGCAAGGCGGGCAACGAATAGTATTTCTCCTTTGCGTCCAACAAGTCATCCTCTTCTCCATGTATCATATACGAACTAGTATTTCTCGTGTGTCTCGTATTACAACCAGTACACACCCTTTCTCCACATTTACATATTAACAGTGCCCCTGTGTCCCATTTGGATAATAAATCTGTAACGGATTCTACTAGGAATCCTTCGGAATCTGAATTCGTATCAATCGGGATTTTATTTCCATTTTCTGATTTCCCCAAACCCTTTCCAACATTCCACCCGTATTTACACATATATTTGAGCATATTAGACATAGCAGTTCTCCCCTCCCCGTTATTGAGCCCTTTGTTCATGTATGTACAATCTGCTCTTAAAATACTAATCCCGAGTCGGTTTTCAACAGGGCCTCGCGAATTCACGACTCTTACTAATCCGCAGCCTTCTCGTTTCCCGATTTTCCTAAATCGACCATTGCGGGTTGCTTTTCGGTCGCTTGTCTGGATTCCGCTGTACGTACGACATTCGTACCTGCTCCTTCACTTCTCCAATTTATGGCCGGGTAAGGCGTTCGTCTTTCGTATCGATTTGTCACACCTGTGCGTCCCCCTCTTGCTACGCCGCGTCCTCGAATCGCATTACCTCTGTACGTTCGCGAGGCGTGTATCATATTCGTCTGAACCTCCCTTCCTTTCCTGTCTGTGGCCGCAATAATGTTCGGCCGCCTCAAGCCACCTCGGCTTTTCCACAACTCAGGACCCGATTTCGACACTTCTCTTACTTGCACATTCTGTTCCATATTCCTTAGGAACTCTAGGGCGTCGAGTGCTGATATTGCCCCTTGCCTTGTAAACCACAAGCGCTGAATTTCCCCGGGAAAATGTCGCATTATACAGTTTACCGCTTCTCGTTCCCCTAATGGGATAGTGAACGAACGCACACTGTCGTAGTATTCCGCAAAATGTTCTTCCATCGACGCACCCCCATTATTACTGTACGTCGCATGCAGTAACTTATAACGTACTCTTTCTTGTTCGCGCTCTCCCCAGAAAGCTTTTAAGAAGTCTCTCTCAAAATCAGTAAATGTCCTCCAATTATCGCTGTATAATTCTAAAACGGTCTGTGCATGTCCACGCAAACACTCCGTAACGATATCTAATGCATTCGCGTTCGACTGTGTAGCGTTGAGATATTTTTTTACCTTTTTCAAAAACCTCACCGGTGTCAACCCGCCCCTCCCGGTAAAGATAGGTTTTTCTAGTGTCGGCCTCATTACGCAAACCGGCGCCCTGTCTTTTGCCACCGTGGCTCCGGTCATAGTAGACGTACTACTTGTGTCAGAAGTCAACGTCGACATAGTACCCGACTCAGAACTAATAGTAGCAGGCCCCGAGATGGCCGCCCTATCTACATTAACTACGTTGTCAACCTGCGCTCGTTCTAGACCATCTAAACGCTCAATTACTTCTCCGAATTTTTTTGTCATCTCTAAAATACCCGTTAGGAGTTCTGGCGTTACTTGCATTCCCGCGTCGCGCTCAACCGTCTTCTGCTTACGACCTCGCTGTCTAGTTGAGAAAGACATTTTCCTACCTTTCCTTCACAACTTTACTTAACTATATCTACTCCACCTAGCTAAGTCCTTTACTAAGTTTCACTTTCTCTAAACAAAACGGCCTAAATCAATACCGATCCCTTTGTGCTCCTTTTTTTTTCTTTCAAGGCTCACTTTCTATATTATCCCGATCTCAAACTTTACGCATACTATAACGTGTAACACTCAATAGGTGCAACAAACAGCACAACCACCTAACCACAGAGAAAACCCTACTATTTTCAATGTATTTATTATTAATTACCTTAAATCTTATTTATTAAATGTATAAAGGCCACTGGCACTTTAAATAAAATAAAATAAAAGTAAAATAAAGTAATGTTATCCTATATCTATTAAAATCCTATATTCATTAACGCGATTATTTAAATTTATAAAAAGATGGCATGCAGCAAACCCGTTATGCGGCACGTCGCCCGCATCTGCGACACCGAGACGCCCCGCGGTGCGGTATCACAATCGCGATACGCCGAACTGGGCCCTCAGCTGGGTTTTTGGCCCGCCTCGTGTTCACCGTCTAGCGGTCGGACACGTGCGTAGTGTGTCAGCCCACACTGCACCGTCTCTCCAACAACTGAAATAGTCGGCCGCAGATTGAAATAAACAAAATTTATGACACTTGTCACCTTCACTTTGAAGTGGCACCGATCTGTCAACAATGTCCTTTCGATAATACTAAAGTACGTATACTTATAAACACGGTACCAATATGCTTTTGAAACGACCGATATCGCCGTATAAAATCTGGATTCTAGATAGACACACTCGCAAAGTTTCGATATAACAAAAGAAGTCTGTCAACTCACAATGTTTAATTATAAGCATAACCTAGTTTGTTAATATCTTTAAATTTTAGAGTTGATAGATCATAATGTAAATATTTTTACATATATTTTTTTTTTTAAATTTAATTTTTCAAAATTAAAAAAAATAGACAAAGACTTCCCTCGTGTTATATGCGATGCTAGTTCTTGACACGGCTTCGTCCTGCTCCTCCGATGCGTCTTGTAGGTCGCTGGCTCATTAGAGAACACGCGCAGTGATTACTCGTAATCGTGCGCCTCTCTAAATTAGTCTATATCCGACCAGAACGTTCCCCAACAACAACTGAAAACAATTTATCCAATTCATGATGAAATCTGCCGGAGAACTTAAAATAATCCATGGTTCACTACGCATGGATTAATTTTTCCATACTTGACCTATATTCCAAAATAATTGTATTACATATGTATTATATATATATATATATGAAAAAAAAATTTTTTTCAAGTCAGATATCAATAGTTATTCCTTTCTTATCTACGTTGTGTTTTAAGTTCTTTTTGGCCGTAAATAAAATTAAATTTATTCACTGTTAAATACCAATCCTAAGTCACGCGGACCACATGAAGAGGGCTATAATTTGTGCGCGCACCTGTCCAGACTACCTTAGCTAGTCATCGCTTTAAAAGATTATTAAACATACTGACATCTGCGATATAATACACCTGTTCTCACAGTAAGCATATGAGATGTCCTTAATTGTGTCCGAGTTGCTTTGTGAGTGTATTTGCAAATATAAGTATACTTATTCATAATGCATGATAGTGTGTTATAAATTATTGTAACCACAATTACGTCAGCCGTGACGTATTCATGTAAGTATGCGTGCACTGTTTACGTATAAATTGAGGTATTTTTATGGCCTGTGATCGTCTATAAAATTACTAAATTGATTTGAGAGTAAAGTAATGATAACTCGATGATATTTAGCGAGTATTCGGATACGAATAGTTACGCCCTATTTAAATTGTACTTTCGTTTTCGGCAACTTATTTACCGTTATATGAGCGCAAAATAGGACATCGAACTATCGGGATGTTGTATAACAAACGCCGATGTTTTGGGGTAACTTTTGTTATTGTAATGAATAAGGTCATCTTGTTCCTTTTTATTACATTTGATTTAGTGGTTTTAAATTCGAATTTCCTGTATTGATCAGGGATAAGTTTATGAAAGTAAGTCGTTGCTTATATGTATTGTATTTTCGGTCGAAAACTGATTCGCCTAGTAATCCACTCAAACTTGGCCCTTAGGCTAACGGGACCTCGGGGTTTTATTAATAAATTGATAACAAAATCCCGACTTTGGGCCGATGTGCGTTTCTTTGAGAGACTGTCCGCTGTTCTTCAACGGGACGAAACTACGTTTTGTCACCTGAAGAACTTCACTTTCAGCGAGCGTTTTACTACAAACACTCGTCTCACGCAAACGAGCTTTATTTCACAACGCCCAAAAGGCCTCCCTGTGCACTTACTTTGAATGGAATTCCAAACGCAGTCCTCGAAAGAAAAACAATTTGGCGGTTTTCGAAGATTGGTTCAGCATAGATTTGCATACATGTGTTTTGGCTGGCCAGCCTTGACAATTTGTCATGCGGGGGGTGGTATCCACCTGCCCGAGTATTGTTCTGCGCAATAGGTATACATTTCGAGGGGTCGATTCCGACTGCCTCGTGATATGCGTTTTATGCAAATCGATCATGCAGGGCGTATTACGCCTACCTGCGTGTATATATATATCTCGAGGGGCCGTTGGCTGCCTCGTTTGATCTTATGATAGTTGGCATATGTCTCGATGCTGTATATAGTTGTTTTGCAAGGGGTCTGTGACTGCCTCGCTTGATTTTATATGCAACTGTTGTCCGTCAGTATTTATCTAGCACTATATTAGTGAGAGGACTGACTTTACTTTATTAATATTTAAGTGAGACAGAAAATCTCTATTATTTCAACTCTGGACAAGGTAGCAGCTGGAGTTAACTCAGCTAATTATATCGAGCAATATTTTGACTGTGAATTATCACCACTCATGTATTTAGTATATTTCCATCTAATACAATGTATTGTGCACATATTATTCAGAGCTTTGGTCAATAGAACAATGACTACTTTTAGCTTTGTGTTAAATCACTCTATTTATATAAATATATTGACAATATTAAATACCACACACGTGTATGTGCGCTAGTACCGAGTTCAGTCTAAATTAATTTAACACACCTTTGTGTTATACTTGTGATAAACAATTAGTTACATAGTTTCCTTTTGTATATGAAAGGAAATTGTATCCATTACACAAGTTTTGTATTTGTTGGCAAGATAATCGTATTGAGTTTAATACACACATTTGTGTGGATGGAAGGTAAAACATGCCCCAACCTCGCATGTCCTCGTGCCAACCAGACCATTTTATTTTTGAGCTGGCTCCGGTCAGAGTTCAGCCAGCAAGTCTAATTTCGTATTTACATTTGGTGAATTTACTTTTATTTCGTTAATGTTACTTTAAGATAAATAATTAATTGCAAAACAAATGGCCTCCTCTGACTCCATCAATTATTTCTTTCTTTCTCAGTATTTACCAACAATAAAATTAATGGTACAAAAGTATTTATCTTTTATACAACACAGATTTATCAGTGATTATACTTTTGGTCGGCAAACGAAATTAGACATTTAAAGTTAATTCTAAGGGCATGACCTCGCAGTACTAATTTTCTGAATTATTTGTATAACTGAATGTAAATTTAAAACTGGATATCTTTGTTTGAGGCATACCGCTATTCATCTCGCGACATTACAAGCTGCGACATAATATTAACCTTTAAAATATGAGGTAAGCAACTTCTCTATTTTATAATTAAATCAAACCTCGATCAGACCTCAAGACAAAATTAACAAGGAACGAAACCTTAAATTTAACCGGCTGAAAAATGTAGCCGGGCTCTTTACAATCAATCATAATAAATTTGGATATTAATCAATTCGGTTATCCAGCCACACGCACTCCCGATTCAAACGGTATAATATAGTAAATTTATTGTTTCGATACTCTTTGGTAGAATTAACTCAATTTAAGACAGATGTGCTATTATGAATTTGAATGGTAGTTACAATCTACTCTTTCGTGGTTTCGGGATGGTAAAATAATTAAATATCGAATATCCAAATGGAGTCAATAGTTGAAACAGTTATCTCTATAAAATAGAGTAAACAAAATATTAGTAAACTAAAGTCTTTGCGCTTACCTTCAAAGCAGCTCAACTAGGTTAAACTCTCACCGAATTCGGGCACACGCGCCTACACACCTCGGCCTAGCTGCTTGCCCCGTTCCGCCACTCCGGTCTTCGTCTGCTCGGCACAAGGGTTGAAAATCCACTACCCCTCTGCGCCCGCGTCTCTCATTCTATATATCTCCGTCTAACATGAAACCCTCTCCTATAAGTTCGCAAATCAGCACGCTCGTACCATTTTCGCCCTTATGTCTATATACTCAAAGTCTCATACCCCTAACCCTCAAACCGAAAGTTTGTGACTAAATTCCGTATTTTGACTAATTCGTTTTTCCTTAACGAGATGTCGCCACTAATATCGAAATTCACTCGAGTAATTAGTATAATTTTATTTCTGTCTTGTACTTTACAGTTAATTGTTTGTAGGTGTAGTCGTCATATTTATAATAGTCGTAACACGAGTAAAACCCTCATTTACCGTAACTTAGTCACAAAGTGCGTCTCGGATACTTTACTTAAAATCCAAAACCAAGCCTGTAATTCAAATCTTGTTTGCATAGCGATAAGGTCGATATAAAACTTTCTCCTACAGGGTTTTGTGACCAATACGGATTGAACAATATAAAATGTATAACGTGCATAATTCATTTCATATATAGTTCAATGTTTTACCAAAATTTTAAATCCACACAGCAGTTTTGTTTATGTAAAAGGTACATCTCGGCGTCTCTACCTGACACCGAAAAGCACCCTCGACCCTTGAACACAGATGCTCTGCACGTGATCAGTGCAACTTCGATCAGAAATCGTTTTACATCCCAACTTTCGCAACATACTAATTAACTGACCATTCGTACAAATCTCCTACGTTTACTGTAGATACCTGCCATGTATCATTCTTCGAAACTGATATTAGTAAAAGAAATTATTATCTAGCCTCAATCGACGATACCTCACTTCACGAATTTCGCATAGCAATTTATCCAAATTATTTTGTATCGTTCCCCGCAAGGGCGCAGTCTATTGTAGTTTCGGAGAATTACAAAAAAAATTTTGCCTTGCGCTCGGGTAATCTTGAGGTCCTTTCTTAACGACGCTTTGAGAGTGTTTATCGGAATTTTTGGCTCCAAACTACCATAAATCTCAAAACCAACTTTAGAGAATTGCGTTACACGCCTGTGCTACTTGATATAGCTCGCTTATCAACATCGACAAGTATAAAATCATAAATTTGATCTCTTAAGCGAAATCCGCCATAAGCACCTTTGGGCTTAATATCCAACATGTGAAAGCAACAAATTATCAAAATTATGAGTCCTAATACACCATATACAACTAGCGTCTTGCCCCGATTCTGTTTGCCTCAGTTTATGGTTATTTACAGTATAAATGTATGCTAGCTTATCTAAAATCAAATACATATATACCTAGCTTACACAGTTATCTATATACAATGCTGGGGCCACCTCAATACTACGCTTGCGCCCGCCCCTACCTCCTGCGTACCTGCGCTTAAGGCGATACACGATTTATGCAGTACCTCTTTTGTATTGTCCGACCAAACAAATAAAAGAATAGTAAATGGTGGCCGCTTTCGGTCCTTGCATACTGGCATTTACGATACATTCACGCTCACTGAAAGCCCCTCGATTTAAGAATGGTGGCCATCATAGGCGCAGTCTTTTATCCCAGGATCTGTTAGTAAGAAATGTGGCCGTTATATACTAATCGCGTGATCGGAATAGTTTTGTCACTCTGTGTCACTCTATAAGTTGGAACACTGAGTAGGTACCAACATGTGGACTTAACACTGTCGTGAAAATCATTGTTCTGTCAGCGCTACAACCATATTTCATCTACTTATTTTATAGTTGCGTTTACGTGCCCGATCATGGGGCGGTAGCTCCCGTGGTACACCAAAACGCGCCCGGATCCCATCCAATTTATCATCAGCACCAACGGAGCCTAGTTCGTCCGGCACATATTCCCCGAAACTTGTCAGTGAGTAGACCCACCTGCAAACTAATGATACACAAACACCTGTCTCGGTATGCCCCGTGGTTATAGAGTCAAACTTAATTTTCAAGTAGTTTCATAAACAAAAGTTAAATGAAAGAACGTTCTAATGGCTCTATTTTGTATATGTTACGCTCAAAGTCCGAAGATGCTCATCATCATCATCATCAGCCCATTTTTACCCCACTGCAGGGGCTTAGGCCTCCCCCAGGGTGAGGAGGCTTGGAGCTTAAGTCCACCACGCTGCTCCACTGCGGGTTGGGCCGAAGATGCTCACCGAGCGAAAAATTGCTTAAAACGCGTAATGGTCACTGTAAAACATCCACATCGCGAAATTCGTGTAATGGTTTTCATGAAAACGCTCACGATCCGTTGTGGTAATCACAGAAAGGCCACATAGCGAAGTTCGTGTCGAGGCTATTATGTTATACGACCACAACGCATTGTGGCAATGAAGAAAAGCTATGACACTAATTGACTTAAATTACATTGTGTCGTGATAGCCCGAGCCGCAGCGGACCTGTTCCAAATCTATAAGGCCATGTTGTCGTGGTTCTAATCCGGACGTGTACCAAACCGTGCCTCAGAGAGCACGTTAAGGAGTCGGTCCCGGTTGCTGTCAATAGATGGTGTCGTTACAATCCGCCAACCCGCATTTGAGCAGCGTGGTGGATTTGAGCTCCAAGTCCCCTCATCTTGAGGGGAGGCCTAAGCCCCTACAGTGGGGTATAAAAAGGGCTGATGGAATGGAATGGAACATTGTTGATTTTGAGTTGAACTCTTTTTGAACCTTTTATGAACTCATTCGGTTGAAAACCATGGATTTGTTAAAGAATGCCGGGAGCGGATTCTCAGAAGTTGAGATTGTTCCAGAAGTGAGTGAACGAATGATTGAAGGTGCGAAATTAAAGGAAATGGAAGCCTATGTTCCGATTAACACCATGAGATTTGAATGAAATGATTGGCTTAATGTTAATTGAATTAACAATTTTATGAATCAAATTTTGAAAAAAAAAAAAATATTCCTAATTTTTTTTATTTAAAGATCATGTGATATGTTACGAATTTAGGTACAGACCCATTGTCATCGGAATGTCATTCCAATACACACTTCATTATTTTGGTTTGCCGTATCCAGTAACAGGGTCGGGGACCCATCCGCGCCTTTTTCGTTGATTTATGGTTTAAGACATTCAATATTTTTTATTTAATTCGCAGGTGATATGTAAAACGGTATAACGATAACAGCGCGCGCGCATTACGCCGTCTGCTACTTTTGTCGTACGTGCCGTGCGGGTTTTGGGCTCGCTTGTGCGCGCGGGTGCTAGCCGACGAGGCCTTCGCCGAATGCGCTCCGCCATTGGACAAGCTTCCGCAAGAGGTGAGAATTATAACAGTAGGCAATATCCCAGTAGAGGCAACACGCAGCAAAACCTGACAAATAAGCTACGATGTCTGGCTAAGCATCCTGTCTTTCATACAAACAAGGGTCGAGGATTCGATTCCCAATATGAGTTTTTAATTTTTATAAACTTAAATATCAAGTATTCCGCTGGACGTTATGGCGCACTGTAATTGCTGGTACCTTGTCATTATTTGCAAAGTGGTCATTCTCAACACTATCATATCGCGTATTTATTGAAATCGGACTAATTAAATAAATAAAAAGAATTCACAGCAAATAAAAGCTTAGACTTCTATAACAATACCTAATAATACATCTAACATGCGACCACACCGTCCCACACTAGGTTGGGCCTGTATTAAGTTAACTTATTGAAAAATTGGATTTCGTCGTTAGATTTTGCGATCAACTCCGGAAAAAGTTATTAAGCTACGACATAGACAGATAATTAGGCACCAGCGACGATACGCCACCTAGCGGGAGCGATTTGCAGTTTTCCTCCCCATTCGTTATCCGACAACTATGAACTCTTTAGGGCGTAATCAGATCTAGCTGACAATGTGTTTCCTCTCTGTTGGCGTTAGACCAACGCATAAATATACATAAAAATATTTATTACATATACATACCTACTTTGACTGCTCAGACAGTTAGCGGTTTGCTTACTAAACTATCCGCTTATGGCGAAATGAAAATCTGCTTCGGATATTAAGAAGTTTTTTATTTTAAGGCTTTTTTGCGACAATATTCAGCGTTGGTCTCTCTAACTGACGCCCCGGAGTACACCGCACTCTAAGACATTCCAGGACTGCGGTTTGCGCACATACTGTGCCGATTGCTACACAGTGACCGGTAAGTGAAATATTTAGTTGATATAAAGCATATTCCTGTTGAAGGATTATTTGAGTAGGAAAGGAATGAGTGTGAAGTTGGCAAAGGTCTGGAGGCTGCGATTAAGTACGTGAAGTATTTCATATATATATATTTTTTCTTAAATCATTAGTTATTTTAAATTATATTATATTCAATTTTCCTATTTAATAAATATGAGTAGACAAGTAGAGGAATTTTCATTGCATATTATAGGTAATTTTTTTATTCTTGAAATGTTTAAGTATCCTGCGTGAACTGAAAAAAATAGAAGTGTCTGTAATTTCAAAAGAAACGCTTTATTCATAAAATGAACTTATTTATCGCGAGATTCTCACTTTAGTTAAATTGTGCTTCAGTTTTGAAATAACAAGCAAAAGGCGGGGAAGAAAAATTGATTCGTCCCTTACCCTTTTAAGAAGTTTTTAAGATTGATTACGATATATACAAACGTGAGTCCACGCGAGCGAAGCAGCGGGGGGTCGCTAGTTTCTTAATGAAATTTATTATCTGGACACTGGACAGACGATGGTTGTGGCAGCTGGGAGATGTGGTGCGGCGGGGAAGCGGAGCCTGTGCACAGGCTGCTGACCACGCCCACTGCATTCACCTACCAACACTTGCTCAAAATACCACCAGGTCAGTACAACTATAAGGTTAATGAGGTCTGTCCATCTAGTAGGTGATCGGAAACAAGAACGTTGACCCTCTACCACTCTACCCTTCCTTGCACCATTAATCATTCCAGTGAGCTTTCGTTACGGATGATATGTCAAAACATCTTAAAGATAGATGGTAGAAACCACAAAAAGACGACGCTGATGTCACATAGTCCGAGCGTCCGATCCTATGTCAAAAAATTGAGCATCCTGGGCCCGAATTCTAACTGCATGCATAATTTCATAAACGCACGAATTGATTAGAAGCCCTCTTCTGTTCTTACCGTCTAACCACTCATACTCTCGTTAGCTGGTGTAACCAGCTAGATCGCGAGTTTCAGGCCGGTTTCAGTCCGCGAGGTCCCCGCTCGCCGGCCTTCACCACCGCGAAATTGTGTTTGACAATTTCGATACTGTGAAGTGACATTTCTCACTCTGTTAAAATCAAACGCTGCTGTCGAATTTATTTACTCTATGCATAATTTTTAATTCATTCAAATTCAAATTATTTTAAATCGAGCGCTTGGCTTACAACGAGTCAGCTCCACAGTACTCTATATTATGTAAAAAGACGCTTCGTTTCGTTGCTCTGTTACGACCTGAAGAAAGGACAAACAAACGAACACACTTTTACATTTACTAGTGGTCGCCCCAATCGAAATTCCGTATTCACTTTGTTGAAACCACTAATAGGTAATTAGACAAGAACTGATGACAAAAGTAAGTCAATTCAAATAGCAACAAACGGATTGACTATCACGTTAAGAATTTTATGCCATAGATAGTATTTGTAAGAGACTTTATGTACGGGTCGGACCGGGCAGGATAGCTCGGTGGACGACCTTGTACCGGTGCTGGTTACGGCTGGATACGATTCAAAACACCAATATAACTTTTCAGACATAGCCTCCCGCCAACTAGCTAGTACTTGCTCTTCATGACCTGTTTCAGAGGTCTGTCTATGTAGAGCTTGAAATTAGAAGTGCCGGCATGGCGGATCGTTCGCCCTTTTATACTCTATTTTCAGATAATTTCTATTTACTCTATGTACAATTTTCCCGCGTTTTCAGCGACTTTTCGCGCCATTTTCAGTGAACTAATTAGGGCTTTTCAGGCAAAATTTGGCACCTTCTGAATACAGTATTCTAAAGAAAGTCTTTCTTGGCCCGCTAGGCACGTCTCCGCGACAGGACTGTATAGAGACGCGGTCTATCGAAAGGGCGAACTTTCCCCATTTTCTCTATTTTGTAGCAAGTAGCCACTAGTACGAGGGAAGGAAAACGATCAGAAAGCACATCTTTATTCATCTATAACAAATTGGACCTTATATTCTATTGGAATAAAACGATTTACAAATTTCAATATGCTAACACGATTTCTATCGTTCTATTTCACTATATGAGTTCCAACACTGAGTACATAAGCACTTAACACTCGCAGTTCGGCCTTATGCTCGCTGTCGTGAACATTTCATGTATATTTTGACTTTCTGCACTCCTCCAACATATAAACTTGAACTATTCCAAACCTCACTCTTCTTGCGTGCAATATGCTTAAAAGAGGGTATAAAGTTTTATCTTCACGTATTAGTTTAGATTAATAATACAGTAATAGATTAGTTTAGAGACCTACTCCACGTGTCGGTATATTTTTCTTTCAGACATAGGTGATCCTATTCAAGTGACGGCTATATGCCGAGTGGGTGCGAGAGTGTGGATAAATGAAAATGAAAAATCTTTATTATATGTCGTTTTTTTTTTCCTACATTTTGTACCTCTTAGTGAAGGTATGTACCTATGAATATTATGTCCTAGCGGAACTGTATTCATAAACTTAACTCTCTACGTCCTTTATTTATTTATTTTTCGGTCCGCAGGTGCGTGATGTACTCAATAAATACTACGGTGTGTTAAATGTTAATTTTGATGTCTGTGCCGGTCATAGGAATGTGCCCCTCGGAAGAAAAATTCTCTTGTCGAGCGGTTTTTTTCTCTCAGGGCGTGGAATATGGGGTATAGGTTCAGGCCCGATCCTCCGCGCAGGGAGCATCGGGTTGTATTGATTGTGGCGACTGTACCTGTCTCTAGTATCGATGAGGCCTTCAATTTGGTTCGCTCTTGCCTTGTTTTAAGCATGTCTACATGTAGATCCGCGATACGCACGTACCACGGGTAAGAGTGTGGATAGACGATTCGGCCGGCCGTGTCTCAGTCTATTCGTGAGTACCTACCATAAATTATGTATGATTCTCTAGCCTTTGTAAGTAAACAATCCTGTTGAAACTATTTCTGAACTCATTGATTTATATCAGTCACAACGGTTCGACCAGACGCATAAACCAGTACGTGAGTTTAATTATCAAGTTCACCTTTATAAGACCACGGCGCGCGTGATGCGCGTCACTTCATGCGCAGAAATGCGTTTGATGATGATGGTTCGAATGGTTACATTCTCTAACTGCGAAGCCAAGGGTCGCGCTTTTGATTCCCGCCCGGGACAAATATTTGTGTGCATGATCATGTCTATTTGTTTCATGTCGGGGTACGTATATCAGTTGTCTAGTACTCCATAATACAAGCATATTACTTGCTTACTTTGGAACTAGATGGCGCTGTGTGGGATGTACCAGGTATTATAATTATTGTTGGTTGGTGTCATACGTCGCGTTTGAAACTCCGCACAAGGCGGCACAACGCCACAGACCGTATGATAGTATACACCGACGTACACAGCCGATGAGTGTAAATAAGTCTTGTATTTTTGGTACGTCCGATAATCTAACTTCAACTATCTACAACATAAGCTAGCCTCGAGAACTGATCACGCGAAACTATGAATGAATTTGTTTTATTTGTGTATTTGGGGCGCATATAGAGTTAATGGACAATTATTATTTTGTTAAAATTATATTTTGGTCCTCTCACTTTAAGTCGCACACGTAATTTAACCACGAATAATTTTCATATTTGTGGTATTACTTTGTAATCTATTTACGCGTTAAATTTGATAAATTAATTCTTCTTGAATCCGTATTTAGTTAAACTTTTGTCAATATCTATATAGAATTATAGATAATAATAATACCTGGGACATGCCACACAGTAAGGAAATATTATGCTTGTATTATGGGCACTAGACAACTGATATACTTAAATAACCTTTAAAATATATACACATACGCACTGTTCGGCTGAGCGTAGTCCAAACTTATAAAGTGTGTAGAGCTCACCGAACTAAACCAAAAATTAAAAACAAATTAGATAGTAATAAAAAAATGAAATTTTAAACATGTTTTTCTCGGTAAACTTTGGTTTGCGTCATGTGTTCAGTTGAAACTTTTTGTTTAGTTAGGCAAACTCTACACGCTCTATTGTTTGGACTACGTTCACCAGAACAACCAGTACAGATATTTTTTTTAAATCCAAGCATAGAACAAATGGACTTATTCATGCAACACAAATATTTGTCTCGGGTGGGAATCGAACCCGCGACCCTTTTTTCTACAGTTAGGGTCTCTAACCACTCGGCCAGTCGGTTAGTCAGACAAATACAATTAAGATCGTGAATGCAATTCAGTTAGGATTTGTGCACTTTGGAAGTATTTCCTCCAAGTGTACAAGCACAGGTTTACTTTATACGGATATATGTCCTAGACTGTGGCTCTGTCGTCGAAACATAATTTCGTTACTTTTACGCTTACAGCGCTTCGACCTGCGCTTACGCCTGGGGCTGCTGTGTTCAAGGGTCTGTGGGTGGAGAACCGCGAGCGTCAGTCGCGGCGATGCAGCCGCTGCCGTCCTCGTTGGCTCGCGTCGCTCTTGCTCTCGAATCTGGAAGGTGAAAGGTTTTTATTGCTAAAAGTTTCCCTAAGCTGGTATTCGCGGTGGGATTTAAAACGGGATTAGATGCCTATAATACGTAAGTCATGTCTGATAATGTTACGACACTTTCGAATATCCATCTCAGAGAAGTGGGTCAAAGTAAATATATTTGTGATTTAATATAGGTGAATGTCGTCGTAAGGTATTGTCGTGATAGCCCGAGCGCAGTGAACCTGTTTCAAATTTATAAAGCTGCGAGGCCGTGGTTTGAATCCGGGCATGTAATAATGAGTTTTTTCTGACTTAAGTACATTAATTATCACTGACTCCGTGCCTCGGAGAGCACGCTAAGCAGTCGGTGCCGGTCGCTGTCAATAGATGGCGTTCGTTACAATCCACCAGCCCGCATTGGAGCAGCGTGGTAGATTTAAGCTCCAAGCCCCCTCATCTTGAGGGGAGCCCTAAGCCTCTGCAGTGGGGTATAAAAAAGGGCTGATGGAATTGAATGAGATGGAATGGAATAGGTGAATGAATTATGGGGTAGGAAGAATGGGGCAGGGGCGGGAATACCGTGCTTGCGAAGCCTCACGCAGGGCGACGGACAAGTTAGGCGGTGTCTTCGTACGATAAGCCTTCTTCGGGCTGGCTCGGGATCGATGAATGAAGTGTTCAGCCGAACACTAGGTTATATATTTTTTGTATTAATGAAGATGACTTATCCGACAGGCTGTTTTTGGTGGCGTCGTCGCGTCCCGCCGTCGAAGGCAGCTTCGTGTTGAGCGAGCTCGGCGCCGCCAGCGAGCTACGGTGCCTAGTCGCCGTGCCAAGACCGCACGGGTACGCACCGACATTAAAACAATCTTGATCTATTGATGTCAATGATATTTTGTGTACTAAAGGAGGTGGATATAGCGTAATCGCATCGAAACTGAGGAGCTTTCTTTTATCTATTTTTTATTCATTTTAATACTTTCCATTTCACAGTTTACATGTAATTGTTTTTTTAATGTGTAAAAAAAAAAATCGTATTGTAATAAGTAGATTATAATTCTGGCAGTCCCACCGAAAGAATGTAGCAGACTCCAGTCTCAAACTAAGCAAAGCTTGTATTATGGGTACCAGACAACTGATATACCTACTTTTATGTTCTTTATAATATATACAAATATAGATACTTTTACACCTAGCCACGGAACAAATAGACATGCACGCAAACATTTGCCCGGGCGGGAATCGAACCCGCGACCTTTGGCTCCGCAGTTATGGTCTCTAACCACTCTATCGTTCGGTCAGTCTAATCGGCAAGTCGGAAGGCGCACGCTTGCTAAACTCAACGACTCAAAATCGATAAATTATGACAACTTTACCCTCTGGATACTCGGACTGGAGGATCATGGTGGCCATGGTCACTTGGTATGCTGTGGAGGAAGCTTATGTTCAGCAGTTGACAGATGTAGGCTGAAATGATGATGGACTAGTTATGACGAGTAATACACAAAGACTTCATCTAGTTAACCAATCGCGCGTCTTGCCCATCGCCCTTCTTCATCTTTTGGCTCAAATGTGATAAACTTCGGGGACCAATACCCTTTCGGCTTGTGTACAAATTTAACGTTATGCCCTTAGTTGGGAGGTGGGCTGGTGACGCAGGCCTGTACGCTTATGCTGTGAACGCCGGCAGCGCTTGTGGCGCTGAAGAACTACGTTCGCCTGGAAGGGTGGCGCTGCTTGCAGCCGCTAACGACGAGCCCTGTGTTTACCCATTCGCAGCCTGGTGATGATACGTAAATTATTGACATAAATCCGATATTTTCATAAGTGTTATTTATTTTGTTAGAATAGTAATATCTTGTAATGAAATGACAGATACAAAAATTTATGATACATTGAGTGATTTGTGAGATATAAATATTTTCTGAGTGTGTACTCGCGTTGGCACTTTTTATCTACTTGTCTGTTTGTCTGTGGCATTGTAAATCCTAAACTGGTGAACCATTTTTTTTTTATTTGAAAGCTGGTGTCTTCGTTTTGGTTCCTAGACTCTTGTCTGTCTGTGGCATTGCAACAAATGTGGCTTTACAACGGAATGACCGATTTCAGTGCGCTTTTTTTTGTAAAGATCAGGGGTTATTGTTAAAACATTTTTTTAATTGTTTTACTTTAGTTTTGTTTTTTATCCAGGTTGCGTGGTCCAACAGTGGTCGGTGCGTACACGCGAAGTGACAGCTCGCCTCGACTGCAGCGAGCTGGTGCCATGCTCCGAGAGTCTGCAGTCCATAGCTATTGACGAACGCCACCCTGACAATTGCCAAGTATTGACTTGAGTCGGGAGACAAAGTTCTTACGAGGCGAGTTTTGTCGCATCACTATCGAAACTGTGAACGGCGTATTCGACTAGAGCAATTTTTATTTTCAACTAGCTTTCCACCCGCAGCTCCGTACGCGTGGACTACACAGTTGTACACCGATTTTAAAAATTCCTTCACTTATAGAAAGCTACATTGTCAACTAGTAACATGGGCTTTACTGTATTTTCAAACTAGCTTTCCGTTTACGACAACACAGTTGTACCGGGACCGCTATAATTTTTTATATAGATATAGTAAGGTAAAGAGTGATGCAGGCTACTTTTTATCCCCGGGAAAAGGTTCCGGTACAACTGAGTAATCTACGCGAGCGGACCCGTATATATAGCGAAGTGTAGTAGTGCTAGTGGAATCATTAAAATTACAAACTGCCATTCAATTGTTTTTAGTTTACAAAATTATAAAATGTTTAGGTAACTAATAGACTATGCTCATACTGCGGCATTTTTCTTACTTCTAGCATATTTATACCCGTCGTAACTTTTGGAAAAACCTCCGATTCGAATAATTTAAAGAGAGATTTGCATACAAATTATTCAACCTTTATTACGAAACTATTTAGTTGAAGTATTGATATTATGTTACGTAGGTCATCTTTCGATTCTATTGACTAATGTAAAAAAAAAAAAACTTACTGTGGCTTAATATGATAGTTAAACATGTACTACAAATATGCAGTACATTATTTTATGTCTCATCAATAATTTTCACTGCGCACGTCAAATAATCACTTTTGTTGGCAAATCTTTAATACCTTGGGTTACATTATTGTAATTTTCGTAAGGATCTCTGACTTTTTTAAAATTAAATATAGCCCATGTTACTTGTTGGTAATGTAGCTTTCCTATGGGCAAAGGAAGTTTTAATTAAAATCAATTTAGGAGTTTCTGAGTTTATCCATAACGAACATACGGAAAATCAAATCTTTTCTTTTTATAATATTAGTTAAGATTTTTATTTCAATATCGAAAATCTGCAAAAGCACAAACACGTACAACTTTAGACGTCGTCATTTTGAAATTCTGATTTTTCGAAATTTTTCAATTCGTATTCGAAGTTGTGAACAAAAGTCCAAGTCGTTGAATGTTAGAAGTTGAACTAGAAAACTCTCATCGTGACACCAATGATGAAAGATGTTTATCTACACCGTAAAAAGAAAAGAATAAATTATTATAAGGCGCCATATCTCTCACACTAGGATTCCCTATGTTGTGGGGATGTTCACTTATTGTGGTATTAAAATTAATTTATACAGTGCACATTAACTTTATACATGCAAGAAAAACATAGCAAATAGAAATGGTATGGATTGACGATAATTGATCTGATCTGTATGTTGTGTGTGGTGTGTGGATGGGAGGGTGTATGTGCATGTGGTGTGTGTGGGCGGGGGCCTTTGTGTGTGCGTTGGTATAGGGGTGTATGATGAGGGTGTGAGCATAATTGACCTGTCTCAAATTTTTGAATTTAAGTCCGTTATATACATATATATATATTTGTAGGAATGGGCAATTTTAAGAAACTAATTTGGAAATTTTCCTTTTTCTATAGGTACCATTGACAATTCTGAGACTGACATTCTTTTAATAAAAATGCAACTGCAGTGGCTACTGGCTAAACTTATAATTCCACCCGGTGACGTCACGCTAAAAGAATTTTCAATATTAATACATCTACGTAAATACCGATCCAAAAAGGAAAAAATTCAGAGTAGTTTCTTAAAATTGCCTATTCTTAAAAAAAATTATAACGAACTTCAGTTCAAAAATTTGGGAATGGTCCATTGTAAATGATAACTATTGTACGTAAAACTGACACGTATGTTACACATTCGAAAAGATTGCTCGAACAGGCTGTTTCTGCAGCATGAAGTTTGTATCTACATTAGCAGCGTGTCCCCCAGCTATGTCCTCAGTTGTAAAGGCACGTTGCCCGCATCACTAACTACTGCCCGGCGGCATTCAAAGGCATATATGTATAACTTATTGCGATTATACTATAAATGTGGACGAAGCCGCGGCGGAAAGTTAGTGTTTAATATACTAGTGACGCGCCAAGCAAATGCGGCGATCATGAAGCCTTTAATGGTTAAATCATCAACAAAACACGAGTACCCATAATACAGACACTAACTAGTTTGAAAATAGACAACCACATTAGTTCGTATTATTAAAATGTAACCGTGTCGGCCGGCACTGCGTGGGGCTGCATCGTGACCACTTTGAGTCCAATCACCGTGTTCCGGCCCTACGAGAACAAGGTCAGTCAAAATCTTAATTAAAAATAAAAGGGGTCCCATATAATAAATAGGTTATTTAAAATTGTACGTAGGTCGGAACTCTTTGTGTGTGAATCCGATTCGCAATTGGCAAAATTTTATTATTTTACATACATATGTTTATATAAATAACACCGCTCAGTTTTTTTTTTTTTTTTCATAAATTGATAACTTCATACACGATGTCGTCGGGCCTTATAAAACGATGTTAAATCCCGTTTAGCGTGAGAGAGTTACCAGCAAACTTTTGATAGCTTTAAAGTTTTGCATTTTTCAGCCGATTTTAATTTTGTTTTTAAATTTTAACCCTATTAACATGGCTTTTATAACAGGTACGAGGTGCGAGCGATAATTCTACTGGCATGGCGGCGGCGCACGAGGCGGTCGACGGTGCAAGTCGGCTCGCCACGTTCGGCCATGGCTATCGCCCTTTACTGCACAGACATGCGCCCGCGCAGGTCGGTGTTGACAACAAACACATTCTGTATACACGCTGCAATTTTGTTAAAACCGCGTCTACTTTATATATACCCAATGCTATGTACCTATTCATATGCGACGAAGATTTGCAAATAATGACTGAAAATTAAAATCAATTCAATTCATTAAGGAACAGGTATGGTCAATCACATTCAATCTAACTCAAAATAAGATCGCAGGCGTCTAATTGGTTGTCTATCCCACGTGACTTTCACTCCCCTCGGGATGAGGGGGCTTAGAGCTTAACCCACCGCGCAGTTCCATTGCAGGTTATTGAATTTTAACTGGTATCGACGGCTGGACGTGCTCTCCGAAGTATGTACATAAGTTGAAAAAACTCATTGGTACATGCCCTGGCATTCGAACCACGGCCTTCTAAACATGAAGCGGGCTCGCTGCCACTCGGCTATCACGATATTTACACGACACAGCGTTTGTTTTGTTAAATGGATATTAGCATTCATCTACGGCTCACTTGGATATATTTAAAGGGCTCAGGTGCCTTACAGGAATCCTCCACCAGGTGTAATAGTAGCCCATATCACCCTCCAATCCTTAAATCATCATTATGTCAAAGATCATGATCGCTCGGTTATGATACGAAGGAAGGCAAACTAACTTTTGCTTTAATATGGATTTTTTTTCTTCTAGACATCCGCGTCGAACACATACAGTGGGATGTACTGGCTGGTATGAAGAGTGGAGCGTTAGCTGCCCGACTAAATTGAAATTTTGGCGGGAAAATAACTACAATGGAAGTAATCTGATGAAGAGAATATAGAGTGGCCGGCCGATATTAATACTACTGTATATTATTGTATTTGATAGACGTCCTCTCTGATTATTTGTATTCAGTGGTGGACTTACACAACTGCCTTCAGTAAGCTATTAAAATTTTGCCACCTCTACTGACCTCTGCAATTCGATATCTTTTTGTTGTCAATGAAATTGTAATTTTATGATTTAGGCATTATCGATTGTCCTGATTAGACAACCTTTTTCTCGTAATTAGTATGCTTCTGTACTATGTAGAGGTTTGGCGTGTCGGTTCCTAGATTATTTTATACAGCCGCAGCCCAATTATACAGTCCAACAATTTAGTTGAGATTGCGCAACAAATGTTTTTTTGGGTTTGAGCTAATAAGAGCTCATTCATGTATTACTAAGAAGGCGAAGTAAGGTGTACCTTAATACTACTTACACAATGACGTACATTTGCTAAACGTACGTTAGCCTTTAGAATATAATCCGTCGTTATCTTATAATGTATAATAATTTAAATATTATCTGGTTTTCGGCTGAAAGCAGTTCAAACGTAAGAGCACGTGGAGCTTCCCGAACATGTTTCTTGGTTTAGCCACTGCCATTTGCAACGTTTATTTTAATTTGGGGTTCGGGAATACACGCGATGCGCCTAATCAGTATCGTTCAAGTAGGTATAACTATTATGAAATCTCAAAATTTGAGATTACATATCGTCCCCGTATTTTGAAAACTCGATATGATTATATCCATGATAAAAATGAAATACAAAAAAGAAATTACCTACACTAGCAAGTCTAGCAACCAGAACCTTTCAGTTTTACAGAAAAATGACAGAAAATTTCGAATTTCAGAAATATGAACTTGTGGATAAACACTGTAAACTATTGTATTCTTTTTGTATCTATGTCATCTATTTTGACCTTCACCCTCATCTACTCCTATTTTTCCTTCAGCCCTTTTTACACCCCACTGCAGGAACTTAGGCCTCTCTTCAGGTTGAGGGGGCTTGGAACCTAAATTCACCACGCTGTTCCACTGCGGGTTGGCGGATTGTAACGACCACCGTCTATTGACGGCAATCGGGACCAACTGCTTAACGTATACTCCGAGGCACGGAGTCAGTAAAAGTTATGTACTTAAGTCAGAAAAACGTGTTTATATTATTGTGGATAAAATTTATAAGTACCTAATGTTTGTTATTGGCTTTTCATAATTTAGGCAATAATGTATTGTTGAATGATCCATCGAAATATGACTTTATTTATAGCTTTAGCATGTAAAAATGTTATGAACAACGCCTTTGTACCTATTATAGTTAATAAATTGTGATTAAGGATTTGATTATTTGTAAGTGGAATAAATCTATTTTAACACGTTTTATGTGTTTCATTTGTCTAGTCGACTGACCTGAACCTAAGATAGCGGGTTCGATTCCCGCCTGGGATAAATATTTATTTATGTACATGAACATGTCTGATTGTTCCTTGTCTAAGTGTAAAACGTCTTATGTATGTACCAGCGACCCGGCTGTAGCTCCGCTCGCTGGTTATTCGTTTCTTATAGTATTCACTTATTTATTTCCGTTTTGTACCCGCTCTTCCCTTTCCCGTTTTCGTTAGGCCATTATAGTTCTTGTGCTTGACCTCGGTCCCGTCCCGTTTTCCCGATGGGGGCATGGAGAATTCTACGCTGTTCGAATATCAAATAAAATACATATTCAAGAACATCCTATTACAATTCAATAAATATTACAAAACCTACACGAAACAAGAAGCAAAAGCGTGTGTATTATAAATTTAAACATTCCGGAAGAAATTCCTTAAATGAGTAAAAACTGTATCAAAATCCGTTGCATGGTTTAGAAGAAGTAAGCGGTGAAACAGAAGAATCCTGTTGCGCACAGGCGGCGACGACTCGACGGCGAATGATGCGAGGAAAGTGTCATGTTGATATTAACTCAATCACGCACTTAAGTGTATTATATACTGGATGTTCGGCTGAACGTAGTCCAAACTTATAGAGCATGTAGAACTTACCGAAATAAACCAAGGGTTTAAAAAAATAATTTTAAACATGTTTTTCTCGATAACAGTAACTTTGCGCCATCTGCTCACTTGATACTTTTTGTTTAGTTCGGTAAGTTCTACGTGCTCTATATGTTTGGACTACGTTCAGCCGAACACCTGTTATAATTTTTTTACTTTTATGCAAAGATATAAATATATTTAATTAAAGAATATAAGTTTTGAAGGTAATGTTTATAAAAAAACAGTACCTTACTAGTATACAAATTCACCTTCATTTACCTACTCCTATTTTTCCTTCAGTCCTTTTTATTCCCCACTGCAGGAACATAGAGCTCCCTTCAGGTTGAGGGGGCTTGGAGCTTAATTTCACCACTCTGCTCCAATGCGGGTTGCCAGATTGTAACGACCACCGTCTATTGACAGCAGTCCGGACCGACTGCTTAACGTACACTCCGAGGCACGGAGTCAGTGAAAGTTTTGTACTTAAGTCAGAGAAACGCCAGGATTCAAACCACGGCCCCATGGCCTTGTACATTTGAAATAAGGTTGCTGCGCTCGGGCTATCCCAACACTCATATGTATATAAGAGAATGTAATGAGGTGTAGTATATGAGATACATATTCATACATACACATTCAGTGCAGAAAGCTGAAATCCATATATGGCTCGAGTTTTTGAAATGGTACCTACCTACTGTATGGCCAAATCCTAAACTATGAGAAATAGCGAAAAGTGTTCAAAGGCATCATGAGCTTGATTTTTGAGAAAACGAAAACTACATATTCACATTTTTGAAAAATCTGTTACAACAAAATGAAATCAAACCACTTAATTTGATAATTATATATTAGTACATTTAAAAAAAAGTTTTGACCCCTTTTAAAGTATATAGCGGGTATAGAAGAATGTAGATTTGGCAAAGTCAAAAGTTTATATGCGAAAGGAGTGAGTTGGTGTACGTGCTAATGTCCAGTAGGAAAACAGAATCGTACGTGATGAAAGAATAGCTTCCAGTAAATGGACGTAGCAGGATTAATAATAATTTATTTCTAATTGCAAGTTATTATATAATATATAAGTTATTACTATTATTCCTAACGTTATATTTAAGAAATAGATCCCGCTTGGGTAAAGGCCTCCTCCAGTATCTTCCATTCGGTTCTATTTTTTCCTTTTTCTTGCCAGTCTATACCGCCTATTGCTATTATGTCATCGGTCCACCTCTTAAATGGTCTTCCCACGCTCCTTTTCCCTTTCGGTCCTTTCCATGTTGTAGTTTGTATAGTCCATCTGTTGTCAATACAGCGCGACACGTGTCCTGCCCATTGCCATTTCAGCTTTAATGCCTGAGCCAACACGTCTGCCAGCTTAGTTTTCCTTCTTATAATTTCACTATGAATTTTTTGTACTTTCTTTATTTTCAGCATGCTCCTTTCCATTCCTCTCTGGCAAGATCTGATATTACATCGTATTTTGTTTGTATACGTCCAAGTTTGGCAAGCGTATAACAAGCTAGGGTGAATACATGTTTCCATTACTGTTTTTTTCATTTCGGTGTTATAATTCCCTTTTAGTATTTCTTTTTGTGACCAAAATTTCTTCCATGCTATATTTACTCTTCTATTTACTTCTTCTTCATTGTTATTTTTCTTAAAAGATACTAGCTTTCCAAGATACATGTATTCATTTACGAAATCTAATTTTTGTGTTCCTGCATATATATGTGTTTTTAAGCCGTTTGTCATTATTTTTGTTTTACTAAAACCCATCTCTAGCCCAACCTTCTTGCTCTCTTTATTCAGTTGGTTAATCATGATTTCTAGGTCATGTGAGTTTTCATTAAACAAAACAATGTCGTCGGCAAACCTTAGGTGGCTTAAAAATTTATTGTTGACATTAATGCCTTTGTTCTCCCAATTTAAACTTTTGAATACCTCCTGCAGAACCGCTATAAATAATTTAGGAGATAAAGGGTCCCCTTGCCTAACCCCTCTTTCTATTTTTATGTCTTCTCCTCTTCTTTCTAATTTAACATTGCTGGAACTGTTTTTGTATATAGTTTTTATTATGTTTATGTATTTTTGGTTAATTTCTATTTTGTTTAATGCTTTCCAAATTGCAGTGTGGCTTATACTATCGAATGCTTTACTATAATCAATAAAAGCTAAGTATAAAATTCTATTGAATTCTTTATATTTTCCAATTATTTGTTCTAGTGAGTGTATGTGATCGATGGTAGAAAACCCTGAACGAAAGCCAGCTTGTTCTATCGGTTGTGCACTGTCTATTGTTTTAGTGATTCGTTTCAGTATGATCGTTGAAAACAGTTTGTAGGTGCTCGCCATCAGAGTGATTGGTCTGTAGTTCCTTATATCTTGAGGATCCCCTTTCTTGTAGAGTAGTATGATGTCTGAGGTAGTCCATTGGGTAGGTATTGTTTCTTTTTCTAGTATCATGTTAAACAGTCGTGTCAAGTATGTTATTAAGATAGGGGCCCCTAATTTGATAGCCTCATTTGTGATTCCATCTGGACCCGGGCTCTTATCTGTCTTGAGTTGTTTAATCTGTGTTAGAACTTCTTGTTCTTCGATTTTTTTGATGTGTGATATATTTGTTTCTGTGTTTGTTTCATTTTCGTATTCGTTATTTCCTCTAGTTATTTTGTCTTCGGCGTCTGTATCCCTTATTTTGTAAAGTTTTCGATAAAATGTTGTTGCGTGTTCTATTATGCCAGTTCTTGATTTCGTTTCCTCCGAATTTTTACATAATTTTTGTATCCATACTTTATGGGTATTTAGTTCTCTGTTTGCTCGTTTGGTGCTTCTGTATTTAACTAAGTTTTTCTCTATGATTTCTTTTCTATGTTTCTCGTAATCCTTTTTTATTGCTCTGTTGGTTAATTTAAAAATCTCGCTAAGTTTTTTTCTAGATTCTTTGTTTTTGGGTTTACTCTTTATAAGGTCCGATCGTTTTTTTATAAGATTTTTAGTGACAGTACTAAAAATTTTATTTCCTTTTGTCGTTTTTGTTGTTGATTTTAGTGAATCTATGATCACTTTTTCTATTTTATCGTAATAAGTTTGTATGGAATATTTATTTTTATTGCTTTCTTCTAATTCTGGTATGTATCTTTTTAAGTTTTTAATGAATAGTTCAACTTCTTCTGGTGAAGTTGGACAACTTGGAGCGGTTGTAAAGTTCTTTCTGTTTCTTCTAACATGGTTAAGACTGACTGTTGCACGTACCGGTCTGTGGTCAGATGGGAAATTAGTCATAGATAATACTTCAATATTCGTGATCATAGCTGGTTTGTTGCACAGTATAAAGTCTAATTCATTTTTAGTTCTTTGGTCTGGGGAAATCCAGGTCCACCGTCTGCTATGCTTTTTCTTAAAGAAAGTATTCATAATAGAAAGTCTAAATTCGCAAGCATATTCCATCAATTTTTCTCCTCTTTCGTTTCTCTTACCATAGCCATATTTACCCATGATTAGATTTTCATGTTTCTTAGGGTATCCTATTTTTGCATTGAAGTCTCCTATTACGAGCACAAGCCCATCCGCTAAGTCGTGTGCATTTCTTAAATGATTGTAAAAAATTTCTATTTCTTTCTCAGTAGATTTTTCTGTCGGAGCATAAATTTGAATTACAGTAAGTAGCTGGTTTCCGATTTCCAATTGTAGCAAAGCCACTCTTTCAGAGATTCCTACAAAATTTATTATATTGTTTTTATATTTTTTGTTTATAAGAAAGCCAACTCCGTATAAACCTTTAGTTTCGCCAATGTAGCAAAAAATGTGGTTTTTGTGTTCTTCGATATTGCAGTTTAATTTTCTTATTTCTGATAGTCCCAGTATATCGATTTTAATATTTTCGAAAGCATGTGTTAGCTCATGGTATTTTTCTTGTGTTGAAAGAGATCTTACATTGTATGTGCCAATCATTAGGTGGTTTAACTTTTTAAATTTATGTTTGCATTCATTTACTGAAGGGTATTGGTCTAATTCCCCACGAGGACCAGTCGGGTTGGGGAATTCTTTTGTTTTGTTAAAGTTACATAAATGTTTGATTGTGTTGGTGGGGTGGCCGATGACTGTATCCTAGTTGTTGAGTTTTGATGAACTCGAAGAGTACAATGAGAAAGAATTTGACCTACCTCGCATAAGGTCAAATGCGTTAATACGGTTTGATTTCATGCTGTCGGCGTTACTTGAACAAGCAGGTTGTTTTCTGGTTTGAGACATATTCTCTGGTGATTCCAATACTTTTCTTTTTCGATTTTCTATGTTGATGTTACCCTCTCTTATAATCAATTTATCATATTTTATAATAGCAAAATTTCCTTTTTTTCGTTCTTCTCTTAGTTTTTCTTGTAGTTGTTTTCTCACGTTAAGCACTTCTTTTGGAAAATCTTCAGCGACGTATGCGTCTTTCAATTTCTTTTGATTTCTTAAAATTTCGTTTCGTAGCCAGTTATTTATTAGTGTGATCAGTATGGGCCTAGGTTTACTGTTCTCCACCTTTTTTCCGATACGAAAAAAGTTGTCGATGTCCCTATCAATTATCGTAAGTTTTAAATCACTATTTATTTTTCTCAGTATCAGTTCCAGCAGTTGAGTTGGTGATTGTTCTGTCTCACTTAAGCCGAAAAGTATCAAATTTTTCTTTCTTTCTCTTCTTTCGCTGTTTGCGCACTTAGTTTTTAAGATAAAGTTTTCTTTTTTTAATTCATCGATTTCTTGAATCAGAGGTTTAAGTTTTTCGTCTATTTGAGACAGTATTTGTTTAGTCTGAATACTCATCTCTGCTTTTAATTGATCAATGACCGCTTGGAATTGGGTATCCATGTTATTTAGGTATTTGTGTTATTTTTAAAATGGAATTATTCGTATTGGCGCGTCGTCGTAGTTTCCACAGGCAACAATGTAGCGTAGTCGTTATGTTGTTAAAAGAAATTGCGTAGCCGCGGTGCGTAGCGTTTCGTAGGCACGGCCGCTACATGCGACTACGTTAGTTGTAGGTGGTTCCAACCGGTTTAGCAACTCGCCGACGACCGGTCTCTGTTGCCAAGTGATACGCGTTCTTCGTCGTAGGTATTCGGTTTTTATTTAATTCACTTCACAATTTATAATTGTTTTCCGTATAACTTGTTGATTGGTAGTTTATTTAAAGTATTATGTTTCAGTTTAATGGATCACTGTATTTGTATTGAATTTCAACTAACTGCACTTTGTGAGTTTTTTAAAAATAATTTAAAATCGAGGAGCGTAACTAAAACACTGTTCACAGCTCGGCGACCAGCACTCGCTGGTCGCCGGGAATAATAGTAATAACTTATATATTATATAATAACTTTGCATGTTGTAAATAAACATAAGTATATACTTGAACATTGTAAAAGCAAAACGCTGTAAAAAAGGAAATTTTTAATAAAGGCTTTATTATTATTATTATAATTGCAAGTTATTTTTGTTTTAAAGAGAGTAAGTACCTAGGTAATTTTCTAAGACTGTCGGTAGGGTGGGATATTTATGTATAAGTGTTTTTTTCGTCATTGATTTTTAATATATGTTCCAGAAAAGAAAAGGGATTGTTTGTTATAAATAGATATTGTTAAAATAAATCTTTGAAAAGAAAATGACTGCCAACAAAACACAAGGAAAAACTAATTTCTTTGTATTCACTATTTTACTAAAAAAAAAATATAATATACCTATAATATCTAAACAGAAGAAAATCTTTGTGAAAATCTTTGTTTGAAAACATAAAAATTTTTGTGAGGAAGTAGTAACATAAAAAAAATATAAAGTACTAGCCGCATCGGCGAAGTTTTAATAAATTATAGAGTAGGCATTTTGCATTGCATATTTGCATCGCTGTTCGTAAATGAACGAACAGGTGGCTCGTGAAAACAATAATCACACGATTTACAATAATTATTCAAAGTTTATTATTAATTATATATTTTGTACATTTTAAGTAATCCAAGATATTCGTACTGCTGACGACGCTTAAGCTCTCTAACATAATATATTCTAAAAATACGTTACAGTAATAAAAGTTACCACACCATATCAGCCCATTAATGCCCCACTGCAGAGGCTCAGGCCTATCCTCGGGATCAGAGTGCTTGGAGCTTAATCCACCAGGCTGCTCTAATGCAGGTTGGTGGATTTTAACGACTACTGTTGACTGTTTACTGTTTGATGATGGTCACTGGGACTGACAGCTTATCGTGCTCTCTGAGACACGGAGTCAGTGATCTATGAACTCAAGTCAGAAAAAACTCATTGGTACGAGCCCTGTGATTCAAACTACGACTTTCTAAACAAAAAGCGGTCTCGCTACCACTCGACCATCACGACACTAATAATATTTTATTTCAAATTTAAGTTAAAACTTTACGAATTGCTAGATATTAATAATTAATAGAGTCAAACATTACGAGAAGGGGTATTCAACAGACGGCCCCCGACTGTGCCCGTCGGCGGGATATCCCTTTCCACGACACCCGAGGCCGCACCTTTTTCATATGTTTACGTTATGTATGTTACTATTTGCATAATATAAATACTGATCCGACCTGGGATTCGAACCCGGGACCTCCAGCTTCGTAGGCAGGATCGCTACTCACTAGGCTAAGCGGTCGTCAGGCAACTGCGTTTATAGGTATTACGGGCACTCGTGATTAAGTTTTTCGTACGATGGTATATTTTTGTTCACATTTTGCGTCTGTATGGAGAGACTTGCCTGTGTTTGTAGAGACACTAGTTGAAAGCGTCGTAATTTGAAAATAACAGCCAACTTGATCTCGCTGTACTAATATTTTTATTTTATATTTTATAGAATAATAGTGACCACATGAAAACTGCTTTTTCATCAGTTCGATGGAGTTTATTCCACTTGTAATGTAAATCAAACCAAATCTATATCGTACACAAAGTATATTTATTTCGGAATGTGAACTAAAAACAGAAGGCCCGGCCCACAAATGAAATTCAGTTGTCAAAATGTAATTAAATTAAATTTATGTGAAAACATCGATGGATCGAAAGCAGTCGCTTTTGGAACATCCACGTAAATATTTAAGGCTATACAGAATTTGTTTTGAAAAATCCTACTTAACAATAAACCACTGATCGACAGCAGAATTTTATAGAAAAGCTGTGGAATAGAATCTTAATGCTTGGGCATATATTTCGGTTGGTTATGCTTTATTGTATTTTCGTAAAAGTTCTAAATGGATACATTAACTTATTGAAAGGTGTGCATTCGTAATTTCAGTGGTTTGATCGAAATTCGGTAGCACAAAACTTTTTTAACTGGTACCTATTGCAGCTTAAAGTATTTGTTCAAAACAAATGCCTTATACACCATTTTGTCTCATTTCAGAGCCTTTCGTTATTTTTAATAACTAATTTGATAGTTTGTCAAAAAATGTGCCACTGAAATGACGAAAAAATCATACTTCAAAAATTTACTCTCGTATGACTTAAGATGATAAAGTTATGTGATGTGTTTTAATTTAAGCATTTCTATTCGTTTAACTAAAACTAAAATCATATTATGTGGGCTGCTGTTTATAAATCCGGAACTGGCCAATTACAAAAAAAAATTTGAATCTTTTTCAGTTGAAAACAATTTTTTGCACCAATCGACACGAGCCTTTTTTCGATCAATTGTCAAGTTGTGTGAAATCCAAGGGAACAAATTTTTTTTACAGCCAAATATGCTTGTAGTATCTTATGTATTCTCGTTATAGTTATGCCCAGGGACGCCTCTATCTCAAGATATGTAACGTAACGATCTTGCATTATTAATACCCGTACAGGATCTATATTTATATCGCCGATTACCGCCTACAATTAAACTCACTGGACCAGTGATAAACTGATCGAGGCACTGTTTTGTCATTGAAAATGACTATAAAATCCATTTCACGGGAGACGCATTTTTAGCCATAACTCCGAGGGTATGAGGTCTAGCTTAGATTTTAAGGTCTTAAAAGATCAATAATTTAGTTGCGCATCGTATGACATCAAAATTTTGGAAATAAATTTTGTATTTTTTGAAAAAAAATTGGAAAATGTAAAAAAATCAGGATTTTTTCGGATTTTTTTTTACTAAATCCAAATTATTTCGAGAACGGGGACTGATATCTAAAATAAAAAAAAGTATCCTGGCCATTAACGTAGCTTCGATTTGAGACCAAGTTTTTGAAAATCGGTTATTAATTGTAAGAGAAATTATTTCCGAAAGATGATTTTTTGGTCGATCGCTTGTGTTTGTGGATAGAAGTTACTATAATTCAGAGGGTATTCGTCGGATCGCTTCAAAGTGTTATACCAAAGGTTAGAAAACGTCAGTAGCTACAGTTTGAGACCAAAATTTTGGGTACCGGTTGGAAATCGAACAAGAAATTTGACATCACATGTTAGATTTTATGGACGATCGGGAACTTGTTAACATTAAGGTTATCGCTTTTCGGCCTGTATTCGTTCGAATGCTTCATTATCGAGTTCAAAACGTTTAAGGATATCAGAGGCTGTAGTTTAAATCGTGGCGATGCCACGATTTCGTGGCAATGAAAAAAAATAATCTGTGAAAATCGGATTTGAGTAGGTTCGTTTTCAATGAAACCGATGGTTGCGGGGACTGCAAAATCTGTGGATTTTTTGAGTTAGCCTATGTCAAAAATCGTGAAAAATTATCGCACGAAAATATTCACGAGTCAAATCCATGGCGATGAAGACACGCAATTTTGAAAATGACGCCACAATGGAAAAACAATTAACGGTTATACGAAACAAACTGTATTCTACAGCCAAAGAGTTAGAAGTTGTAATTACTTTTTGGACGATTTTCGGAAATAGCCAGTTCCGGATTCATAAATGCAGCCCTTGTAGAATCGAAACATTCATTCACATACATACAGAGCATATAGTTTTGAAAATTGTTTAATCACACTAAAGGATTTTTCGAAATTTCACCCCTAAGGTTAAAATAAGGGGGTAAGTTTGTATGTGAATCCATAGTTTTTGAAGTCAAATGCCTGAAAATCGGTATTAAACCTCAGTGTTTAAAATGTTTTGGAAAATTATAACTTATTATCCAATTTAAATGTATGATAATTGGTATTGGCCTTTTGGGTCGTCGCCGAGTTGGGATCAGCGACCGCTGACCGCCGATCGCTGCTATCGCGTTCAACTCCAAGGTATGATTCACTGACTGGTCATATATTTTTTGCTTACGTAAAACTAGCCAAAAAGTATGTTGCAAGAATTTGAATTTTCTTATAATCGTAGGCGAACCGCGCTCTAACACACCCAGCAAATACGTGAATCAATACTGCGTATAGTCTAGTCAATGAAGGTTTTCACCTCCGATTTCGTTGAATCTCCATCGATTTTCACGAAATTTGGTGAGTAGGTGGGGGATTTCTTAAGAAACAAAACTGACATAGTGTCAACTTGCGCTTTTGCCCTGGGGATGGATGCCACCCCTTCTCGGGGGTGAAAATTATTTTAATAAAAGTAGCCACAGGAATCGATAAAAAGACAAATTGTAAGCAAAATTTGTTAAATAAAGCTTTTAGAATAAATCAATACTTTCTGAGTTATTAAAGATCAAAGATTGTGATTTTTCGTGATAAAAATACATGTTTTAAAGCGGTTTTTCATAACTCAAAAACTACGAGTTTTTACAAAAAATCTAACATTACCAAAATTGAAGCTAATAAAAAAACAAACAAATCTCTACTTTGAAAAACTTTCTAATATTAATTCAAAGTGAGAAATGGTAACTGTATGTATATTTTTATTCGGCGAGTACTTAAATCTAAGTATTCAAACTTAATTAACGGGAAACCGATGCATTTTATGACAAATACTTTTTGAATATTTTTTAAAGATCTTAAAAATGCTTTTCTAATGAGCATTATAAAAAGTTAATAGCATCAAAATTGAGCAAGTTATGATAAAAATAAAAGGACACTTTCGAATTTTTTTGGACAAAACGAAAAATAAAACTTTCACCATTTCCACAAAAATTCAAATTTACGGTTATCCCTAAAGGACTTCTTTTTTTTAGCATAAGTGATGACCTCAAAAATTTTGCCTGGTTCAGAATGCTTATTTTGAAAAAAAGCATGATTGAATAAAATCGAAATCTTTCAAATTTTCGTAAATATCATTTTCTTTTGAAAATAACTTCAAAAATATTGGATATTCGTAAAAAATCAAGAAAACGAAATTTGAGTTCTTTTTTAATAAAGATTTTAGTTTTCTTTTTATTTCTATAGGATTGAAAAATAACCGAGATAAAGACGTTTAAAGCCTAACTTTTACTGCTAGAACCATGTCACCGGGAGCCTTTGACCCTTTATTTTTTTAAAACTAAGGGCATTAAAAAATTTATTTAAAACGATCTTATAGCTCTTGAAATTACCTTTCAAATGGTTTTTAGATGAACCTAATATTTTAAAAACAGTGTTTTAAGTTTCTGGCACAGAAGCTCGCCATAGCGATCCATCGCGGTAATGCCGTGACCGTTATGAGGACCTTTACGCCGGGTTCGAGGCAGGCAATGGTTATTTTTAGCTAGCTATTTAGATAGTATATTTATATTTTGTTTTAATATCACTATTGTCTTGTATTTATTGTCTAGAATATCTGTTGAGATTTATATTTGTGACAAAAGCTGATATATCGTGATAGCCCAGAGCGCAACGAACCTGTCTCAAATTTATAAGGCCCCATAGGGCCATGGTTCGAATCCGGGCGTGTACCAATGAGTTTTTCTGACTTAAGTACACAATATCACTGACACCGTGCTTCGGAGGGCACGTTAAGCAGTCGGTCCCGGACGCTGTCAATAGATGGCGGTCGTTACAGTTCCCAACCCGCAGTGGAGCAGCGTGGTGGACTTAAGCTCCAAGCCCCCCTCCTCACCCTAGGGGAGGCCTAAGCCCCTGCAGTGGGGTAAAAATGGGCTGATGATGATGATGATGACAAAAGCTAAAAATTGGTAATAGCCATTTATAACGGATTTCACAGTTTGAAGAGGATAAGAAGTAATGGACTTTATTCGTGATAAACAAAAAGCTTTGAATATAAGAGATAATATGAGTTGTGCTAAAGATGAAATACGCCTGTGAAGCCGCAGCGAGTCTGTATTTATTTTTCGATAAAATAAATATGAATAGAACAGAGAAAACAAAAACTTTATTAAAATTACAAAGAAATAAAAAATTAAAATAAAGGAGATCAAGCGAGTGTAAAACGACGTGAAAAGTAACCCAACACAAAATCTTTGTCTATGGCACTACGATCATTATAATTATGTAATTGCACACGTCTGCACCCGCTTTGTGAACTCATTTTGTGATCGGTTCGAGTGTGATGCTTTTTAGGAATTTAAAATATGGAACCTTGAAATCCTTCCAGACGTCTAGAGACCTTGGTTACCTACTTTTATTTTTATGGCGTTGACTGACTTACTAGTTTCTTGTCTCATAAGATTTCTATGTCGTGTTCGACTTGTAACTTCAGCCGTTGGGTTTTTCAATTTGGATCCAATTCTCCAGTTTATACAAATAATACTAACCATTATACAAATCTGAGCGTTTGTCCGTTCGGACTGATCTCCGAAATGGCTGAATCGATTACAATAAAACTTTGGAAACATAAAAACGAGGTTGTCAGGGGTGAGCTTTTTAACATTGAAAAGGTACATCGAATCGTTTTCGTGGAGAAGTGTAATTCGGCTATATTTACGAAATTTAGGATGGTAGACAAAAGACGGTGTTGTTAAACGATGCAGGGATTTGTGATGCATCGTATGATATAAACTCTTCTAACATTGGTTTGTAATTTTTTTCGGAGAATCAAAAAAGGTGAAAAAAAGACGAAATTTTCCAATGTTTCGGACAAAAAGTTAATTAATATCTCAAAAACAAAAGCCAATTTCAAATAATGAAAAAGCTCCCGTTTGTCTACGGTTTGCCAAAAGAAATTTTGCAATCGGTCGGAAACTGTGGCTGGACTCGATTTATATGTAGGAGAATTAGAATAATTTTGAATGTTGAATTTGAGATTTACTATAGGGGATCAAGAGGTAAAATATTTTATATGAAGATAACTGGTGATACCATATGACCATATTAGTTGATGTTGATTAAGATGAAATTATGGTATGTGTTTACGCCGATCACAGCAGGACGTCAGAGGGGTCGGCGAGGGGAGGCGGTGCGTTTCATTGCACCCGCGCATTGGACTTTTTTCATTACATCTGATCGATACATATCGCTAAGCCGTACGCGGCCTTATTATAAAATTATATTTATATGTTTAAAAACAGTTGTTTGATTTTGCAAACAATTTAATTAAACAGTATGTAATATTAATATTTACATTCTGTCACTATCAATTTTTTTCTTTCGGCACTCCTTTTCGATACGAGCTTCAACTGTGCCAAATCTTCGTACCCACAATATGCTTTAAAAGGAATACAAAGTTTTCTCTTCGTGCAGTAATATAGAGAAGGTTATAAAATCAAATGGTTTGATTTCTTGTTAATGTAACAGATTTTTTAAAAACGTGAATACTTATGCAGTTTTTGTTTTCTCAAAAATCAAGGTCATGATTCTTTGAATACTTTACGCTATTTCTCATAGTTTAGAATTTGGCCATGCAGTCCCATCTCAAAAACTCAACCTGCGTATATATTTTAGCTTCATGCATTCTTACTTCATATAAACTGTGACTATGAGGAATACGCGTGCGTTTAAAAGAGATTAAAATCTTTTCCTTCGAAAGAAATATTTTATGTTATCTACGAGTTTAAATTAAATAATTTAAATCAGGAAAATGACAAGAGCAGAGTCGCAAGTAAAAGCTGGTACAGTATTAAATTTAAACTATGTTATTCTACGTAATTTCCTCAAATTTCTACCAAGTTCCCGTGAGAAAACCGTACCTTACTATACGATTTTAGGCAATGAAAATCTGTACCAGCTTTTACTTGCGACTTTGCTCGTGTTATTAGGAAAATAATTGATATAATTGATATAAATAATAATAATAAATTAAATAATTGAAATCTTCCTGATTATTCTTTTTAAATCATTTATTATTTATTATATAATATTTAATATATATTAAACTATATACAGCACCAAATATTTCTTTTGAAGGAAAAGCTTTTAATCGCTTTTAAACGCACGCGTATTCCTCATAGTTACAGTTTATATGAAGTAAGAATGCATGAAGCTAAAATATATTACGCAAGTTGCGTTTTTGAGATGGGACTGTATAGCCAACTAAACTATGAGAAAAAGCGTAAAGTGTACATAGGAATCATGACCTTGATTTTTGAGAAAAAAAAACTGCATACACGTTTGAAAACATCTGTTCCTTTAATAAGGAAACCACTTGATTTGATAATCTTCTATATCTTACTACGTGAAGA